>OX377203.1:22496713-22545746 GCA_947396885.1 Heligmosomoides polygyrus polygyrus | reverse complement strand
CCACCTCTTGAAGAAGGAGAGCTACGAGGAAAAAGCTTTACGTGAAGCAGTGGTGCTGCTGCTAAAACTAGGTTCAATAAAACTCACCGCAACATTAACGAACTTCCTCCCACTAGCAGCCGGCCTTTCCTGCGACACCACCTGCTCACGAACTGGTTCGACTGACGCTCCAGCGCGATGTTCGCCTCCCAGAACCAGATCATCCATACGCATATGGTTGTCGAGAGCTTCTTCGTCTCGATGCACATCCACTTCCATCACCGAGTTACTCATGAACTCACCATCTATCAGCGCTTGAAGCTAGAACAGAGATTGTGTAAGACTCTAGCGAGATCACCATGTGCATGTAACCCCAGCCAGTCAGTACTCCTTCTATCGCTTCATTCGTAAGCAGACGACTCGGCGGTCGCGTGTCGTCGCGGATGCCATCCTGACTCAACGCCGTTGTGTCTCGACGCATTTCCTCGCTGAAAACAAATCACGATAAATCAGCGGGAATGTGACGCCGTGTGTTCAAAATATAGGCACCAAAAGCGCCTGCCAATGACGTTCTATACAGGGAATCTCGACGAAGCTCAAGTTACGTGAGACGGAGCTGCATGTTTCTGGTGCACGAGCTTGTCGAACTTGCTCTGAGCCCCGTCGGTATCTTACAACATTTCAGGTTGTGCAGTTTGGTGAAATCTAACCTAGACATAGTCAGGCGAGTGGTAGCGCAGTCGGAGGAGGCGCCGGCTGTCGCGTACACCCCAGACAGAAGTTATTAGTTCGGATCCCGTCCCGGCTAACTAGGCTCTCCATCCCTACGGGGTCAAACAATTGCTACCAGACTGGTATGAGAAGAACAAAACACTGCCTTGTTCATCGGTCGGTCACCACAAGTCATTTTATAGGCCAAATACGCATTCGAATTTCCTCCACGGCAACCTTACATAGAAGTATAAAGTGTGGCTGATTCCAAAAGAGATTGACTAACACAGTCCTTTACCCTTTATTTCGTCGGGGAGACTACAGTTAATTACACAAGCAACTTAGCCTACCTAAAGACGTCAACGATATGACAGCCGGTCACACCGCCCACATTTGAACCCCAAAATGCCGTTCTCCTCAGAGTACTCGTGGAACAGAACTCCTTCTTGAGTCAAACAGAATCAAGAGCCATGGTCAAAACAACATGTTCATATGGTTATATGGAGATATTGCTATAGGCCAGTTAGGGCTCATGTACTTTAATTAATCGGCACCTCCCTCGTCATTTCTCTCCTACCCACATTAAACCACACTGGCCCACAAGTTTCCGTGTTAGAGTACCACCCTATCCACATTAGTTCGACCATGACCTTCTTTAGTTGAACAGTAGTCGTACCAGATTGGCGCGTAAATTGTCCAATTTGATTTGAAGTGTGTTAATTTGACGTCAGATTGGTATATTTGACTGAAGGCATGTTCTGTTCGACTGAGATGCCATCAAGAGAAGGGCGCTTTGGGGTCCAAAGTAGGAACGGTGAGGTCTTGGCTAGTTTCCGTGTTAGTATAACCGTTCGAACGTCAGGAACTTCTTCAAGAGGATCGAAATGCGTGGCATGAATTGAAGACTCCCCCAGTGACTTCCACGTTTTAGGGCCTCTACAGAGTCTCGCGGCAGCACCGTGAGAACTCGTCCAAATCGCTCCCGCCGCAGTGGGACCCGCGCAGCCACTGTGGTGGAAGCCGCGGCGCGGACGAGTTGTCGCGGAGCCGCCGCACGCAAGGATCCTCGAGGGCTACCGCGGTTCACGGCGGCTCTCACCCGCAGCGCCAGGAGCTGCGGGTGAGACCCGCTGGAGGGCGTGACCAGATAGGAAGCCTGGAGGGAGGGGAGTTTTCTTTTGTTCCCGACCGTTGGAAGCTTCATTAAATGGGATACAATGAAGTGTCAACTTGAATTCGTATCTGGCTCATGCAAGACACGCTGGGGTCAGTCGATGGAGCAATCAGTGCTCTATCATTCCCAGACAAATCCGGCGCCTATTTACCGGTCCCTGTGGGGTGAAAGGCTTAGCTAGCCTCGGCGGGACCCGAACTGATAGGTCTGATTTGAGGTGCACACGAGAGTTAGCGCCTTCTCCAATCGACTACGTGGCATGTGCAAATTTAATTAATTAAAAATAATTTAATTAATTATTTAATTTAATTTTTCTCTGATGTCTACCTTATGTAGCGTATTGAATAAATAAATAAATACACGAAGTGACGTTTAACACAAACCATTTGCCTAGATCAATGACAGCCGGCACCTCCTCCGACTGCGCTAATGGGGATCCTAACACGTCGCGAACATAAAAGTTAGATACAGAATCTAAAAGGAGCGTGAAAGATGGACGGAAAGAAGGCCAAGGCTCAGCGTCATTGTGCAAATATCGTCAATTCTAAGCAGGATACATTGGATCCGAATCAATCGTTTTCGGATACCCCGTTCCGAATCTTCAAAAACTCATGGGCCGCGAAATTGCTCGTTTCTGAAATATTCAAAAGACCGGGCCCACGGAATTTCCGTTGTCAAATTCAACCAGAAATCCGTGGTTCGAGGAATTTGCGTTATCCGAAATTTTCGATCGGATGCAATGTATACTAACGAATCATAATCGTAAGCCGTTGACGAACAAATGTTAGGGGCAACAACAGCACTCAGCTTGCTACTTACAACTCTCCCCCCTTCCCTCTAGTCTTACCCTGAAAAATGCATTTCTTCGTTTCTTTCTCCATTTCTTCGTTCCTCCCGGCAAAAGTACGCAGTATTGCGTCGCGGGGCTGCACCACCCGCTGTTGTCATGGCGGGCCCGCGGCACCCGCATGACTCTGCTGCTGGCCTTAGATGGAACCAATCTGCATAACCCTACGTGACGTAGGTACCGACGCGGGGTGAGAACAATTTTGAGTCTGATGAGCAGTACACATTGAACCCGATCGAAGATCTTCGGATTTTTGGATGATTCGGATAAGGGCGACATGAGCCTTGGATCATTGGGTGATTCGGACAGGGATATCTAAAAATGATTCATCCAAAAGATTGGATCCGATCGAAAGTCTTCGGATTTTTGAATGATTCGGATACGGGCCATTTCGCGGGTCTCGGATTCAATGTATATGCCCTTCGACTCAGAATTGTTAGAATTTTTGGATGATTCGGATAGGGATATCCAAAAACGATTCATTCGGATACATTATATAATGGGCAGTACCTCTATGAACCGACAACACTCACACTTGTTGCGATTGTCCACGCTCATTCGCTTCTTCTTGGGTATCCTGAAGACGAGATGGCCTATAATGAAGCTGGTCATGAAGGCGAAACCGAGTAGCATCAGTGACGTTGTCAGTCTTACTCCTGTGTCATTCCTGGAGAGTCCTCGTCTGATTCCTCATCGCCATCCATCGTAGCTATAACGAATTCGGCAGAGTATCCAGCATCACTCTCTACCGCTACTATGAGCGGCCTGAATTTGAACTTGATCGTCGACGTATTCTGACCAATTTAAGAAGAACGGCACACTCACCTCCCCGGTTTGTCAAAATACAGATTGACATCACATGCGTGTTGACGAGCGAACGTGAGAATCGCCTAAACGATACTTGCGTTTTGGTCTCCACAGCAATTAAACTCATGGTTAATTTATCTGAAGTCGGTTATGAAGTCAGCAGGATGCGCCGGTCCTTCATGGAAAGAATGCTCTCCCAGAGCAACAAACTCTTCCACCTTTACGTGGTCTTTGAATTAGTACCACACCTACTTGGAAGAGGCTGGCATTTAGATCGCCTGAAAAAGCAAGCCATTACATGGGTCGAATACGGATTCTAAGCGCCTTCAGAATATTATGCACCAATGTTTATGTTTAGGACAGCCAAATAACCAATAAGTCAAAATAAACAGGAAAGATAAATATCAATGATTGGTCATCTAATAAAGTCTAAAAACGCTAGAATAAGTGGAACCAGCAAAAGACATTTGTGCTAGTCTACTCAGATTGTTTGTGGCACTTCTCCAGGACAATGTTCAAAGTTACTGACTACGAAATTGAACTATTTTGACAAGGCTACACACTGACCCATCCTAGGATGGGACATTTCTTTGCAATCCCTAGCCCAGACTGAGGAACCGACTGGCATTTGTTGCTCTAATGCTGCTCTCCCGACTAGGATAGTTCCCGGATTTCTACTACTTCGACGGTGAAGAATCAAGCAGTAATGCACTTCTGCTGTTTTCCCTATTTTCATTTTTGAGGGCTCCTTCCTTCGCGCTGAATCTGGCCTCGTCTGTTCTCATTGTTTCCGTTCTTTAACTTTTCCTTTATTCTTCTGCTCCCCTATATTTCCACGCCGCATCTTGGCACTTTTATGACGCACTCATTATAATGTACAAAATAAATAAATAAATAATGGTCGATCTCTTAGGTCCGATAGATCGCACTGGCCGTTCCCTAGTCAGAAATTCGTGAGAAGCTTCCGCAGGAAAATCCGCGTTCAGCGGCGTCAAAAAAAAAAACAACGGAAAATCCGAAGATTGTTTTCCCCCTGTTCTGAGTGCTTACTCAGATGAGCTGGATGGTAGTGGATTCCAGCACCGAAATGCTAGCGGCTCTGAAGCTCTGTGTGTCTGTTTGATCCTGTACCTTAGGAGATCTATATACCTGCAGTGTGCACAACGCAGGTATAAAGTAGCTGGCAGTAATTGGCAGCGTGAAGATGTGTGGTAGCGCAGCTTGAGGTAGTGTCTGCTGTCATGTGCACATCTGGTAGAGGCTCGGGGTTCGGGTTCCACACACACAGGCGCATTCCACAAAGCATTGGTTAACGCCGCCCTTTGCCCTTCGTCCATTAACTGGCTGTATTATTGCATAAAATGGAGGATAAAAGACAGCGTTAATTAGTCCCTGTTTGGAATGCGCCACACATCCTACTTTTGCAGAATATCGAGGAGGCAATCTGAATGTGTAAGTGGTCTATACAATGAGTTGCGATGGTCATGGACAATTCAGTGTTTTGTTCCTTCGTCTGATACAATTCACCGACAGTGCAGGGATGGAAGGCTTAGTTGACGTGGACGGGATCCGAACTAATAACCTCGATTCAGAGCGCATATGACAGCCGGCTCCTCCTCCGACCGTATCACACGCGCCTATACGCAGGCTACCGCTATCTGTAGACAACTCACGAGAGTAAATTTGCAAGACGAAACGCTGACAGGAACTGCTGCAGCTAGCGCTCAAGTTTGGCAAAAGGCCTGTTAGCATTCCAGAATCACATGAATGTCGTTGAAGGATTAAAAATCGAAACTGGACTACAAAGTGAACCGAATTCTGCCAGGTCTGCGCCTAGCCCAATGAACCCGGCACCAGATCCCTCCTTAGTTTGCACTATTGACCTCTGCCCCTTCACATTTCGAACAAAGAGAATGGTGCTACACAAGGGATCTAGAATGCGCACAAAACCTGTACAGCGCAACGAACCTCGAGGGGGCTAAGCAGAGGTAAGCAAGTGAACCAAAGCCTGTCAGATCTGAGCCTAGTCCAACGGAATGTATTAAACCGCCATTAAGTTGGCTACTGTCATAGACAGTGTGGATCGAATAATTCAAGGATATCTTTCGTGAGTCGAGCTGTACGCTCAACTTTTCTGCCGACATTGACTGCAACTTTACGATTCAACAACCTTTGCCGCAGATAACCAAAAAGTACCTTGAACTCTTTCATAGAGAAACTAATCTCTGTCGGTTTTCGGACGGAAAATCTCTTGAAACACGACCTCTGCACAGTTATCTCCGTTCTGCACGCCGAGCCTTCGTTTCGATCTGAATACGTATATCTTAATTTTACAAGCCCTTACATATCCTTATGAACCTTCCAGAATCACACGAATGTTGTTGAAGGATTAAAAATTCAAACCGGACTTCTTATGAGCCTTCCAGAACCGGACTAAAACCTAGAAACGTTAATAAAGATGCAAGTGTCGAAGGATACTTCAAAGCTTGTAAACTCCTAAGCAGCAGAGTATTTCACACAGAAAAAGGCATTTGCCAGGTTACCGAAAACTGCACATGCAGTCCCAATGCTCACAGGAACCTAACAATAAGGCGAAAATGTCGTCCGACTCCTCTGTAATGTTCACGAAAACTACGGCAACAACTTTTGTTGTCGTCGGATCACAATGAGTTGTTATGACAAACCTTATAAAAAAGGATAGATATTTCAGCTTGAATACCTTCAAACGCTTAATCGACCCAAAAATTGCAAAGCGAAGACTGACGCAGCGTTGTCTGAGGTTGACGTTCCACCACAGCATTATACGGAAACGATTCCGACACCCATTTAGTCGATAAGAAAGAATGCAAGAAGCTCTACGCCCAATACGCTATCGACAGAGGTGACCGCTTTGCTAGGAAACACTCTTGCGAAGCGTAATAAAACCTTGCAGATCAGGGAGCTACGTACAAAGTTAAACCATCTTAATCGTATGAACGTTTTTTAACTTTAACAAATATCGGGGTAAGCTCACAAATTCATTTGAAACAGACCAATGAGGAGAGACTGAGGCTTTAGAGGACTATAATAAGTAGGGTAACACCGTGAAAAAAATGCTTTCATAAAGTTATAGCCAGCGTCATAAGTTTAAAGGTTGCAGCAGTACCATCAACTAACCAACAGCCAGCTGGAGAAAGTTCTTGAAGACGAACTTGTCCGCTTGGGCACTCATCATCAGCTCTTCGTAGCCGCTATGCATCTCGTTAAGGAATGCAGCGATCTCTCTGAAACGGTTCAGCAGATAGAAACGAGCAAGCAGGTAACTCTACACATGTAATCGCGATCAGTCATCAAGCTTCAGTTGAATACAGTGCACAAAGGTTTGCTCAAGAAGGTGGTCAACTGGTTAAACTACATTTCTGCGGATTCAGACCCGCATAGCCGTGGAGACTCTTACTTTCGTCCACTGTCACATCCTATCGTGAGCGTATTCTGTCGCTGTGCCGATTTTAGCGAGATCTCACTATTGAGTACGGATACATAAATTCCCAACCTTCAGGGGTCTTCTTCGAAAATTAGAATTGGCCTAGTGTTTCCGGTGTTGCTGCAAGATTTAAGTGAATTCAATCCAGCAATGTTACAACATGTAACCGAAAAATCTTGTGATTCGCAACTATAATAAGGAAAATGGAAAGGAAAAGATCAGCGCATAGTCTGTGGACGACGATTCAAGCCATAATCAAAAGGAGAGCTTAACAGTCAGCCTAGCAGAGACATTCTGTGTGGGAGAAATGGCTGTTTGCAGATGGTGAAGGTCTCTGCGGGCCGTGGTGACGCAGTTGGAGGAGTTGTCGCGTGTACCCCGAATGAAGATCTTTGCTTCGGGTTTCAAAGCCTTCCATCCATTCGAGGTAAGAGAATTAGTGCAAGACTAATGACATGTACATCGTTTGTCCGCGGTAAATCACTACCTAAGCCAAATACACATGGAAGTTGCTCCCACATCACGTAGAAGTTGAATGCGTGGCGCACCCCGAACAAGGATTGACTCACATTGCCCTTTATCCTTGAATATCTACGCATTTGCACAACACCAACTAGCAAACGCATCCACACGATCACCTATGTTTGCACGCAAGAAACATTTCAGACCTGGAAGCTAAAACCCTAAAACCTACGAAGCATTCACCGTGACCGCGTTGCGCAAGTCGCTTTTCCTCACATCCGAAGTGAACGGTTTGTGCTTCTCCATGACGGCAACATCAAAAGACCGGGTGACATCTGCAAAACTGACGTGACTACCAGCTGCATCAATATGTTGCGCCATGAAAACTTATTGTTGTCTGAAACTAAAATGTAAAGATTTTGTGAGACCAGATAAGAACGGAAACGTCCGGCACTACTGTTCCACTAAAGAGTGAAAACTACTCAGCGTTGACCTCTACCCTAGCGTGAGCTGACTCACCCATTTGCCATTCAGAACTGTGAAGGCGGCTGGCTGCAGTGGACGTGACACAAGTGTCAAACATTTAATGTGAGGTCACAAAGGGATTCCCGGCGAGTACGTCAGATTTGGGCACACCTTTCAAAACATCAATTGTCTCACTCACCACATGTTTGCTGAAAGTCAATATGCAAATCACGACCCAGGTAGTCGACGGTCAAAGTGCACGACACCAGGTTCTTCTCCACAAAGTAGGCGCTTTTGAATATCGATAAAGCCGTCTGTAATATTCAGCTAGAATTTAAGGATAAAAAGGAGAGCTGCGGACTATCTACTATTAGTAGAGTGCCGAATGTTCAAATAAAACGAAAGAAGAAGGAGGCGGAGTATTACCCTCATGGATAATCGACAGTCCTTCGATGCTTCTGATGCGAGGCATTTGGTGTCGAAATCGGAGAAAAAGTCGTCCGCAAGCAGAAAGACGCCGTATGCAGATCGGCATTTGTTGAACGCTCTCAGGGACATCTAAACACTGTCTGGGGTTCCATCTTTGGAAGGACGGCCGATAACCCTTCGGAATGTGCCATGAACTCGACTAGCACTTAAAGACTTGTATTCAGGCAACAAATAAAAAATAGTTTATCCAAAAAACACGTGCACAATACGGGTCGTATATTTTGGTATTTTGGCGGAAAACGCAAAAAAAGCCTTCTCTGTCGCTCTTTGATAGCGCTCCTCAAACTGCTTGGTTTAAAAAATAAATCAGATGTTTGAGATCAAGATCGAATGATCTATCCAATGAAGTGAAAAATACCCTGTAAATGTTGAAAATGTTTATTCTACGAGCATATTTGGGATGCAACCTTTCTGTGGAATTATCTCCCGCGAGTGAGGAGGTCAGGCGCGCCGACCTGAATATAAATAATTCATCTAATCAACATTTTGAGCATTTACTGGACATTTTTCTCCTAATGGAATAGATCATGCGATGCTGGTACCAAATATCGGATTCCTCAATGCTATCAAAAAACAGCGGAAAAGGCGTTTTCCGCCCAAGACCAAAGGATATGGCCAGTACAGTAACAACTGATCACAAGAATGATCAGATTGCACTGCACGGAGGAGTGCTCTTCAGTCAGAATATGACCGCCCATAGACTGTTATTTGCACTTCGGGCGACTCCAGCGGGTAGCAGTGAAGAGTAGCAATGTCCACTGAACAGCGATTGCCTTTATTTCCCTTCTTCTTATGCAATACAATACAATTCTGAGTGTTCAAGGCTACCTTCTAGCTTAGCACCGATTTTGGTCAGATCTCTGTTGATGATGTCCCATGTTTCGTTTGGAAGACCACTTGCTTATTTTCCGAACGCTAAAAACTAAATGGACTAACGCCAAACATTGGGCGACCCTAGGGTCTTCTTAAAAGGTGCTTGTTCCATTGTTTCTCTTCTTTTAACCGCCATAGTGCTACCACCTCAAACAGTCATCCATCTTCTACATAGCGCAGAGGGGGCACAGTGCAATCTTCAACGTCTTTCCTTTGTGTGCTCCCCCAAGGAGGAATTCCCAGACTGAAGTCTGGAGCTAAATAGGAGTAATGGGAGAAGACTTTGCTTGCTAAAGGAAGAACTTAGTCGTCTTTAGGATTCCGTTCCCACAGGAGGCCAGCGATACTTGTTTAGAGCGTGTTTTGAAGACTTGGCGACAAACATGTATGTTCTCCGAAAAGCCCATGCAAACCAATCAGTGTCGAGTCATTCCCGTGTGAACCGTCCATACCTCAGCCTGTCGCTACACATCCGGATCTTGACGGCTTGTGGTCGATATGAATAATGCTGGTAAACGAATGTATGTGCTAATGCCTGTACATGTATTCTACAGCAAGTGGGAAAAATTGTTAAAGCAAAATACTTTTATCTGACTGATACTGACTGCAGAATTTTTCAGTAAGTAGTGAATCAGTAAAAAATTCTACTTCAAGGGATTCATTTTTAGTATCAGAAAAATAAATCGATAGAATAAATAATACAATAAATTTGTCATGGAACGAATTTCATTAAGATAGCCAACTTAACTGATAACTTTTCATTCAAAGGATATATTATTGTATGAAAACTTTCGTCTAATAAATATTTTCTTCTTCTTCTAGCTCGACGTTGTCACTGTGAAAGCATGCAAAGGTACTCACACCACGTTGTTGAGGCCGCAGAAACAGCTCGTCGCCGAGTTTGCTGAGAGCAGCAATGGCATTTGTAAAAACTGAAAATTATTATATTCACAAATTATAATTTTCAATTAAATGATTTAATTTTTAATTAATATTTGTATCAACAAAAAATTAGTCAAGAAGTTGTACAGCAAGAACAACTAGGGTATTCGGTCACAGTTGTTAATTGATCGACAAACTTACTCTTCACGTTAGAGTGCAGTAGATAAGTAGCACTGGTTCGGTGAATGTCGCTAACATCACCGTTTAACGAACGACTCAGTGGCTGAGTGACAGATGAGCCAGGATCATCCATATTTCACCTAAACACCTGAATTTTAGTAATTTAATGACCAAAGAGATCACCTCGATTCGAATGCAAACCAGTATGACCTCAGCCAATTAGAAGCTGACAGCCGTCGACGTTGCCCATTAGCGCCGTACTTTTCGGGTTTGACTACCTGGAACAAAACCAAATATAATTGTCTGAAACAGCAACAAGCTGACAACAAGATTATTAACATCGTCGACCCCAACGAGATGTAGAATAGACCACTTTTCAACTCCAGAGGTCGAGCAGAGGTTAAAAAAATCGCTTAGCGGGGTTATTTGGGGTACTGATCACGAATCTGACATCCATTTTTCGTTTTACGCTAGAAAATTAACCCCTATGCGAAGTTTGGGCGATGTTCACCCGTACCTACCGTAATCGGCCGAAATTTCAGAAAGGGATGTCAGATTAATGATACCCTAAATAACCCTCCTGGCCGAAATTTGGGAGAAAATTTTTTTCGACCTCTCCTCGACCTCAGGAATCCTGAAAGTACAATAGTGCCAAGTTGTCTAATTAGCGGCATCCGTCAAAGCATTTGTATAGGCATGAACAATCATGGAGCTATAGGCTATACGCACAAGCTAGTCCACAAGAAAACAGTGTCATTAAATAATCAAGCCGATGGAACATACTGTCAGGCAGGGTGTGCTGTTGCTGGCCGCAATAGGGGCTCGGGGAGGGCACACGGGGGGTGAACATTTAGGCCTATGTTATACTTCGGCGACGGTCGGCGACGCTGTGTTGCGCGGCCTGCTACGCACTGCGTAACTACCCGCGTAACACTGTCCCGACGTCGCTGACAAGAGCGTCGCCGAAGTATAACATAGGCCTTACTATGTTCGAACCCCGGTAGCACAGAACGTTTAGCCTTCCTAGCGATGGCTTTCCTCCGCACTAGGACTCAGCTAGAATAGTGGACCGTAGTAAGAAAAAACGAGAAAAGCTCATCGACACAGGAGTGCCCAACTTGTATTGCGCCCGTCGTTAACCAATAACTGACTCGGTGAGTTAATTTGTGCCTGTAAAGAGCATTTCTTACGGCGCGTGGTAGCGCAGCCAAAGGAGGTGCCAGTTGTCGCGTGCACCCCATTTCAGGTTCTTAGTTCGGGTTTGCCGACTCCGGATGGGTAGTTAGATAGACCCCGAGGGTAGTTTACCTAGGCCAACCAAGCCTTCAATCCCTCCGGGGTCGGTGAGTTGTTACCAGACTAGTCTGGGAAGGCGAAAACGCTGACTTGTGCATAGAGTGACCACCGCAACTGACTGTGTAGGACAAATACACATTCAGACTGCCTCCATGCATCCCATAGAAGTAGAATGCGTGGCACATCCAGAAAGGGAACGTAGCCTTTTGTCCCTCTTTAAACGGCGTTTTGCCCAGCCACTGCCCCCCTGTTTTTTCCTTCAGGAGAACTCATACTTACGTCATTATGTTCCGGCAGCCGTGGCGTTTCTCGAGCAAACTAGAAAAGTGATTGAAAGCAATCAACGCTGTCCCAGCAAACAAACCACCCAGATCGATTTCAAAACAGCACTTGAAAATCGAAATGCCACATGCTGCCCACGGGAATGAAGTCGAATTCTGGCCTTTGCTCGAGTATTCGGAGCATGCTTTACGGTCCCTTGCTTAAGTGGGGAAATAATGGAGGTAGGTTTTGTTGCGTAGCAACTGCTTGCAACTGCTTCCACAGCATGCAACTAAACCAAACTAAGGGCAATACTATGCCTTTCACTGCAAAATACTCTCATAATCAACCTTAAAAGATATCTTAAAATATGCTCATCTTCACCACTGAAGAGCCACGGGAGGAGCATTACACAAAGGTTCGTCTGAAGATAGTGACGAAACGAACCTTTTTAATATTTTCTATGTTACGTAATATTTATTTTACAATTAAAAAAGAACTTTACACATTTCTTTACTTCTTCTAACCTCCATTTCTTCTTTGTTTTGTATTACAACACTTCTTTACTTCATGTTCGACTACACCCCAAGGCCTCGTGCATACTTCCCAAGGGAGCGCGACGGCGATCCGTCCAGGACCAACGCTGAACACCGCGCACGGCGCTAAAAAGTATGCTATGCCCGCGATGGGCGCGGGAAGCCATCGCGCATGCCGACGGCCACTGTTGCGGCGGCCGGGTGGGCGGCCCATAACCGGTGTCAGTTGGGAGAGTCCACCATGAAAAGTCCTTTAGCAGTTTCTCAGCCCTCTTAGCAATAAGTCGCACGTGGCAACACGTTCTTAGGCCTATGTCATACCTTCGCTCACCCCGAGCGAAGGCGACGAACAGAGCGATGAGCGAAGTCTCTTCGCTAGCGTGAAGCTAGCGAATAGGCGCGCAGTTAATAGCGTTGTGTGCAGCTGCGTCGTAGCATCGTTACCGATGTAGCCCGACGCTCTGCTCAGCTCAGCGACGCGGTCGCATCGGTAGCGATGCCGTATCGCTCGAAAGTATGACACCCCGCCAGCGAGGCTTCGCTAGCGGTTGATCGGACAACTGCTACAGGCGTCTGCTCCTCCACAACGTCTGCTACTGTCCCTTCCCCAATTATGTTAGTTGTCCATCGCCTTCGCTAGCGAAGAGCGATGGTATGACATAGGCCTTACTGTCGAACTTGCGACTATACCTACACGGGTATCGATAAGACGGCCATCACTGACTACGGTCGCATACGACCACTGTGGGACCGTGAGTTCGTTCTTCGCTCCAGTAAAATGAGGGTGGTTATTGGCGGTCGTTTTTCTTTCCGACTCGGTCTTCCTCCTTCTTTTGAGTGATTTCTTCATATTTCTGTAAACCTTGGGGTCTTTTTGTTTTTCCTGTTCTCTAATTCATTAAGGTGCGTTTTTCACGTTTCTAAACGCTTCTTTCCATGTCTTCTTGTTCTATCCCCCATTTTCTTCGTGATTTGTGTCAGTGATGTGATTGTCAGTGATTTTGCTACTGCTAATGCTACTACTCATGCATCGTTTAACAGCGATTGTTATGTTTTGTGATGGAAATGCTTATGCGGTTGGTTTTGTAAACATAGTTGATGCTAGACTTTGATCTGCGCCATAAATAAATAAATTTTGCGCGATCTAAATCGAACGCCAAGAGTGCACCAACGGAAGAAAGGATAAAGGCCGGCGTTGATCCCTCCCTTTCGGGTGCGCCACGTGTTTCACCTCTGTAGGATATCGTGGAGACAATTCGAATGCGTACCTGGCCTATGCAACGACTTGCGGTGGCCAACCGACGGACAAGTCAGTGTTTACACTTTCCAGAGACACGTTATAAGTAATCACTCTCCTCGGAGGGATGGAAGGCTTGATTGTGCTGGGTGGAAATTTCGAACCAAGAACCTACAATTGGGTGCACGTGACAGCCTGCATCTCCTCCGACTGCGCTATCACGCAGCTATTCCAAAACAGCGGCCAAAAAAACGAAATATGTCGAGGACACGTCGAGAAAAGTGAGAAACGTGAAGAAAACTGTAGAGATACAAGAAGAACCCGGCACTAGTTAAAAGTTCCGACCCACCGACAAGACTTCGGCCGAAAAAAATGTTTTCGCTGAAACTTTGTCTAGGAGGGGTTATTTGGGGTGGTGATCACGAATCTGATATCCTTTTTTGAAATTGCGGCCGATTACGGTAGGTTACGGTAGGTAGCTAAAGGTAACTAAGGCTGCCGAAGTCATAATAATCGATTTTGCCCAAACTTCGACTAGGAGGTTATTTGGGGTGCTGATAACGAATCTGACATCCGATTTTCGTTTTACGCCGGAGTTTAGGCGAAATCGGTGACCATTACCTTAGTCACCTGTACCTCCCGTAACCTACCGTACTCCAGCGTAAAACGAAAAAATGGTGCCAGATTCGTGATCAGCACCCCAAATAACCCCCTAGACAAAGTTTCAGCAAAAAAATTTTTTCGACCGAAGTCTTGTCGGTGGAGTCGGAACTTTTAACTAGTGCCGAAGAACAATTATCCAGCAGTCTGTACATACGATGAAAGCCAGGGCTATAGTGGGAGGAGCGTCCCATGGTCCTGCAGGAGTCACCCGAGAGTGAAAAACTCGTCCAATTAGGCGGATTCTCGTCGCTAGCCTTGGAAATTTAGCAGCGGCTCTGGCAGTTTATACTTCTTGCTTTTCACAGATAGACCCCTGTAACGAAGATGGAGAAATATAATTGAATATAAAAGTAGTTTTTATGCGGTATCGGTGAGAAATTTCGTCACGGCAAGTATGCTCATCATATCCTACAGGACCATGCTTTCTATTTCAAGAGAATTCTATTGTGTACTGATATACACCACTTCTTCCCGGGAGACGATGTGAAAAGAACATGAGACCCCTTATATTGATATTGATATTTATTACGACTGTTTAAGCCAGGCGCCAAAGCGATAAATGAATACATAATTAAACTTTAAAACAGGCGCATGAAAATGACATGAATACATCATCAACAAACATCAACACAAAGTGTCTTAACTTTACCTGAAACAACATTAAAAGCAGGACACTGGAATTCCTAAAAACCATTCATAAAGGGCAGTACTTTTCTTGCTCTGTCAGTATTTTGAAAACGTGGTTCTTGAGAGAGGGAAGTGACTGCGGGACTACAACGTTCTTACTAATCTTTAAGTACGCTAGTCCAGCTCTCACGCAAAATGAGTGTCGCCTTATCGACGTTTTAGGTCTGGAAAAAGATATTTTATTTCCACCTCCTCTAGTTCGAGACGGCAGTATGTCGTAAAACTGTGTTACATCCATAGAGACCTTTCTCTGAAGGAGTTTATGGACCATACACACATCTGATATCAGGAAAAATGAAGTGGAAAAGGCAGCATTCAATTCGAACTTTCAAGTGATATTTGTGAATTATCACGTGAGCTTGGCGCACGTAAATTTGCAGAACTGCGGCGGTGACTCAATGATCTTGAAAACCGCTATCATTTCGGTTCATAGCATCTCCAGCAGAGTTCGTTCGTCCGTCTTTGGAGCGTCGTTTTCCGCACTTCGCTGTGTGTCTTTCAGGAATCACCTACTAGTTAATCGAAATTGACGGGCGTAGAAGCGGCCGGAACTAGCAGCGGGCGGGTGGTCAGTGGTCTATTGCCCGCTTCACGAATTCTCTTCTCAGAGCTTTTTTGTTCCAGTTTTCGTAAACACGAATGGGACTATGCTTGCGAAGATGCATAGAACCCGGAGGATGCCTGTATGCTTGTGTTCAGGTACGTTTTTTTTGCAATTTCACCGGTTTTTCTTCGTATTTTTTGTTTTCCGTTTACCTTTATTCAGACTCCAAAACACTGCACGGACATTTCTTCTCTGCTTATTTTGTTTAGATTTGAGAAATAAAGGCAAGGTGTGCCCACCGTTTCATGCAAAATCTCCCACACGGGCGTAAAAAGTTTCGAATTTTTCCGACTACCGCGTACATCAAGAAACGAAGACTTTATTTACCCAAATGGTCATCAGATATCATCGAGAAGCGAACAATTTATTTCTCTAATTCGCCAAGCAGAACTCTGAGTGCGGGTCTTAAGCGGGATCCACTCTCATTCTCCTTAACAACGTGGAATTGGTACAAACACTTCAAATGAAAACGGCAAGCAGGGCTGCGCATACAGCTCATGGCTGGGGAGGGAGAACTAGGTTTCGAGTGGCTATGGTAAAGCTGCAAGTTATGGAAAAGATACAGGTGGACCCCCCCCCCTTTCCACTCTGGGCTTGCATCAAAGTCTAATCACTACCTTACGACGCAGCTGTGCAGCTCCAAAAAGAACATGTGTTCTATATGCGCAACCCTGCTCGGTGGAGTTAGCTTACCGCCATTCCTAGGCATGTACATGTACGCTAAGCAGTATCTGCTATCAAAACGGCTCTGTGGCAGTGCCAAAATGACGAAAAAACAGTTTAAGAGGAAAGGGTGTATGAAACGCTTTCGTCAGCTAAAGCAACAGCATAGGTGTATATTCAAGCCGACTTGTCATAATTCATATCACATTTAATTAGGAGGAAATTGTCTCAGGTATGTCTGAACGGCAATGTGAATATCACCTCGATAATTTCCATACTTTAAATAGAATAAAATTGTTTTATCCGTGTAAAGTCTACCACCGTGTCGATTTAGGGCCTCTAAAAGGTTAGTATGGAGTCGCAGAGTCTTATAAGACGATCTTCAAGTCATAGAGTATACAGAGAAAATGCAAAAATACTGCTTCAGAAGCGAGGATTAGGTTGTTTGATTGCTTGACATTCCGAAATTTCTACATTTTCACCATGTTCGGTGTTTGGAAAGTTTTGATTTACCAGATTGAGTAATTCTACAGTAAATTTTAGAGGCCCTACTCGGTAGATTCAAGATTTCGCGAAACAGAAGACACTTTTCTACTGCTTCAAGGGTGTAGTTGCTCGAGGTGATATCCATCCTAGCCGTTCAGGCATACGCCTTAAGGCCGGGGCATACTTTCATCGCCGCGATGCCATCGCGGCGCTCAGTTCATGGCCATTCCGCCGCACGCGGCCGAATAGTCAAAGAGAACTTCGACGCGGCCGCCGCAACAGTGGCGGTCGGCATGCGCGATGGCTTCCCGCGCCCATCGCGGGCATGGCATACTTTTTCGCGCCGCGCGCGGTGTTTAGCGTTGGTCCTGGACGGATCGTCGTCGCGCTTCCTTGCAGAGCGATGAGCGATGCGACGAGCGCTGAGAAATTCAAATTCTTTCGCGTCGCTCTGCAAAACTCATCGCCGCGATTCCATCGCGACGACGGGAAGTATGCACGAGGCCTTAGACTCTAGCCTGGTCCAAAGGCGGAAAAGGTAAAGAACGGATGTAAGTACGCGTGCTGGGCTGGGCGCGATCTTACTTGCAGGGACCGTTAATCAACGTCGTAGACATGCAGTTGTACTAGTACTTACTATAATCACGATGCCCAACCAGTACGAAAGCGACGAAAAAAGAGGAATAAAGAGGGTGAACGTGAGTGCATGAGGTGAAGAGCTTACTAGGAGCGAACACTACTTGTCTGAGCCGGTATTGAAAACGGAATTGTTTCAAACATTTCTCCAGACCACATCTCCTATCTACGTGGGTTTTTTAGAGTTCGTCTGCCTCTAGTGTCACCATTTGTGGGGCTTAATTCTCTTTTATTCCCTTTTTACACTTCTGTAATTGAATTCTTAGACTAAAAAAAACTATCTAAAGGAGGTCTGAACACGCGCCAGCTTACGGCATGCTGCTGTACGCCCAGATAAAATGCCATTACTTCAAATCATAAATGATAAAAGTATAATTTGTCAGAGTGATCGAGAACGAAGAACTCGTGAATAACAGAGTTCACTGAGTTAGAAACAGTTCATCGCCCTTCCATTTTTTCTCTAAGCTCTCGTTTCCTTCGAAAAGGATCCTGTGCCGTTCTCATGTTAAGAGTGTGTTGCATTTAGCTTCCTGGCCTTCACTTGTATTTTACGAATCGTGCAAGAGAATTGCTCGAGGTCTTTTCCGTGCAGGAAGAGCAAAAAAGTGAACGGGCTGCGTAGTTGCGGGGAAAAGGAGAACGTGTCATAGACAATTAGAAATAGCCGTAGCAAACCTTGCAAGAACAGTTCGCTTGCAGTGGGGGTTTCTGTGGTGGGCTAGTTCGCCGACTGCTTGTGTAAGCGATTATAGACTCAGTGCCACTTTATTTATTTATTGTGAGTGTCAGAGCCACAAAAAAACAACAACAACAATCACATACCGAAAGGCAACACAAGCACTGTTGCATATTTCTCCGCCGGATGAAATAAAATTTTAACTTTAAACAGTAAACTTTGCATACTGCATGCTTACTAAAGGTTACGTAACTCAGTGACCAATCAGAAGAACGAAGAACACGATTGAAACTGGTACGAGTTCTAAAACTGAAACACTTTGACCTGATCAACGTTTTAGCTGTTGCAGTTGCGAGTTTTTCTTCGGATACTTCGTTATTCTGATCATCTTATGAAAGATAACCACCTTTTCAAGCATTTACGTTGATGTTCGAGGCGCTACTGCGAAAATGTTCATGTTGGAAATTGAGCACTACAGCTCTGGCTAGCATTTAAAGCAGTAGAGGGCGGGGGGGGGGGGGGGGGGGGCGGTAGTGACACTAGTGAACAGGGAGCATGTAGGGTAGTATTATGACGAGGACGCCGTCATGGACATTTGCAAGTTCTGAGTGGTTACCCATCTGAATCTGAATTTTGTCGTGTACCCTTAGTGTAACAGCAGCGCTTTTTTGTTTTACGGTTGGAGTTACAGAATTACTTCGTGAATGTACATGAATGCGTAAATTCACTATCTTCAGGCCATTCGCTGGATTCCAGTGCTCATAATTCTAGGCGCAACTTGTTGGACTTA
Organism: Heligmosomoides polygyrus polygyrus; assembly: GCA_947396885.1. Classification (NCBI taxonomy): domain Eukaryota; kingdom Metazoa; phylum Nematoda; class Chromadorea; order Rhabditida; family Heligmosomidae; genus Heligmosomoides; species Heligmosomoides polygyrus. The sequence goes on along the minus strand of OX377203.1, from coordinate 22,526,879 downwards.
CTACGCCTACGTGGTGGTGTTGTGTATTAGTGAGTTCTTCTTCTTTCGTTTTCCCTGCTAGTCTTGCCCTGCTGGTGTTTCCCATCTCTAATCCAAACTGCTAATTTTCATCGCTTTCAGGTACTCTGGAAAATAACGTTCAGCGGGTGCTCTATTTGTTCATCTTTCACCTCCTCCTACTACTATTTTGTGCTTCCTACTATCGTACAATATTCTCACCTTTGCATTCACCACCTTCTATAGTAGGTTGCTTCTCTTAGCTCATAAAGTGACGTTTGTTTTTAAAAGAGAGTTAGCTTTAGCTTTTTTCAACTTTGCTCTTGCTGGTTCAATTACTTACCTCACTGCTAGTCGAGAACCGTCAAGTGCTACGATATTCTCCAAGAATGCTTGCTCGCTACGGGCCTGTTCATACTTCGCGACGAGGGCGAGGGGGGCGATTGGTCGGCCAGGCAAGTCATACGTATCGAGTTTTACCGAACGATCGCCCAGCAAAAATCGATGCGTATGATTTGTCTGGCCGACCAACGGCTTCCGTCACGAAGTATGAACAGGCCCCTAAGGAGCCGTATGAGCTGTAGCATCATGCTGCTTCACTCTTTCCTGGAGTGAGCGATTACCACTTTTACAATTCCTTTAAGGCTTACAACTGTTTTTAAGTGTTTCTTATGCGCAGTAACCATTTAGGATCCTACACCGCTAACATATGCCCTAAACATCGGTAAAAGTGAAGCAAAACAATAAGTCCGACTGGTAGTTCGCCCATGTTCGACCTCTTAACTTCGAGCTATGACTCCGTTTATACCGGATGATCCATATGAAATATGGCGAGCTATAGGAAACTCAAATCGAGAAAAAAGGAAGCGTGGACCACGCGGTTAAGGGACGGATAAGTGCAGCATGGCTCAAATGGAGGAAGTGCACAGGAATCCTCTGCGACCGTAGGTGCTCCAGGACACTCAAAGGCAAGCTATATAGAACAGTAGTGAGGCCGACCATCCTCTATGGCTGTGAGTGCTGGGCCCTAGGTAGAGCGCAGGAGCGGCAACTGCAGCTGTGGAAATGAGGATGCTCAGATGGGCATGTGGATGAACCCGTCGGGGCAGAGTGCGAAACGAGGATGTTAGAGCAGTGGTGAAGACAGCTCCGATCCAGCTGAAGATGAGAGAGCAGCGCCTAAGGTGGTTCGGACACATCCTCAGAAGACCAGAGGATCATCCCACGAATTTGGCCCTAAATTTCGAGGCACCCGGAAAACGTCCGAGAGGAGCCCCAAGGAAAAGGTGGAAGGACGTCATTAAGAAAGGTCTCGCCGAAATCGGCGCTGCACCTGACGACGCCCTTGATAGGATGAGATGGCGACGGATCAGAGGAACAGCGGACCCTGCGATTGCGCGGGACTAAACGCTCAGGTGAAGAAGAAGAAGAAAACTCAATTCCTTCTACTCAACCAAGTCTTGGAGGATGCAGTGATTCATGGGCTCAGAGGAAATACTTAGGACATTCATAAACATGATTGGGCACTAGCCCTTTGTGATAAGACGACGTTGGAGTGGATCAATACCAAGCTTCTGGGTGTCTGAAAAAGGATATGATTGAACGCCAAAGTCGCCCCATCTCAGTCCTTGGTTTTTGCTTGGAACAAAGTGAGTGCTGTTTTGAACAGAAGTCGTTGGATGCAATTAGAAGAACCCCGCAGAAAGCATGGAACGCCCGAAATTGTCGTCCTCAAGTTTTCGCATAGTGTTGCATACTAGTATCAAATATAAAGGGCTCATTTTGAACGTATGTGCGAGTTCTTACATAGAATTTGTGTCTATGGAATGAAAGTCAATATCTCTTATTTGAATGGAATCCTAGTTAAATCGCTCTGGACGATTACACGAAAACGCTTTGGAAACAAATACATCCTGTAAAAGTTACGCTTGGCATGCCTCGGCCAGCATAGGATACTAGGAAGGCTTGTATTTATGGGTAGTTGGGCTATGAGAGCTCATGAATTGTGAGAGGGTACTCTAGACACGTCCCGTTCCACCACCTGGATTTTTTGCTTCAGAAGTTTCCTGAGAAATCAGTCCATCTTTTTTTTGGTCGCACAGCTTTGCGAAGAGCGCCCAGAATAAACCGAAACTTTTTTGTTTAGCAGAGCTGTGCATGTTTTTTTATCGATTTGTGAGGTTGTACCTTATTACTCATCACATATCTTAATTAATTCTATCTAAGAGTTCGATCTTTTTCCCAGTATAAAAGGATTACAAGGCTACCGTCGTCATCTGTCAAAGCAGGATATCGGGAGGTGTGCAAATGATCGGGAATTCCTCTATGCTTAAGGTCTCTTGCGAAATGATGTGTTTATTTATTATCGGAGGAACACTTGGGAGTTGCTTTTATTTCTTCTTTTGTGCGATTTACAGTTTTGAATGTGACTGCTCATCACATTTCGCTTTCGCGCTTTTAGTACAAAGGAGTTCACACCGGTCTTTCACCACGGTTCTCTTAAACAACTTTGTGCTACCCGCGCTCAAATTGAGATTCAGTCCTTCAAACAGCTCAAGCCAGCCATAGAACACCGGTGAATGAAGTCCTGCCATTTCTGCACACACAAAGCGCCATTCAATTTACAGTTTCTAAGAGGCCTTCTAAGTGCTCAAGACTACATTCTTTTCTTATCATAACGGTTCTCAAAGTAGAGCATCCAGTCATAGGAGGTAGCACTAAAGAAAAACAACACTCAGAACGTTAGGTCGGCGGGAAGCTTCGGTTCGACCTTTGATCACTTAGGGTGTTTCTCTTGCCAGCTACCTTCTTTGAGCAATTTTTCGCATAAGAAAGGCATTGTTTCATTGTACAGTTTTGTAACTGAGCTGGCGATGTCCTGATTCCTGTTAGCTTTCTTTTTTATCCAAATGTTGCTAAAATGCGTTCAGGGCGTTATATTTGTGGAGGGCGGTTTCAGTTGCACAGAAGAGTGTTTCTTTTGAAAACTGCCTAAACAATGTCCCAATACTTTTATTTTCTCTACTTCTACCGTCTATGTATATTTGAGATGGTTCATTGATGCCAGAGCTAGTAATTTCAGTTCTACCCCGATAAGGACTGCTTAAGTGAGCTAGAAAACTGCGAGAGAGATGAGCAGTCAGAGCAGGCCGTTTTGGCCCGGTATGTTGCTAGGAACAAGGTGCCGGTAAAAACGAGGGATTTCGCTAGAGGTAAGTGGTCGTCTGACTCGTGGTTCGGAACAGTTCCGCTCTTCGGAACGGATTGTTTGCAGGTATACGGTTCTGCCCGAAATGTAAATGTATAAAACCGGATCGCGCTCATCATTGTTCTATATGCGGGCAGTGCGTTCTGTGGGTTTATTTTCGACTCGTCATTGGGTTTTCTGCACCAGATACTTATCTGTATCGTTATCCTCTTTTTATCGTCGTTGCAGAAAGTTCGACCATCATTGTCCTTGGGTAAATAACTGCGTCAACTTTTACAACTACAAGTTTTTTCTCTTATTTTTGGGGTGAGTTCTTAGAATTTACAAGAGTTGGAGTGTGTGCTAAGCAGTGTGAGTGATTTTCCAATACAATTTCAGATACGGATTCCTTCTCTGCCTCTTTATATTCTTCACAGATTTGCCCTTCTTCATAGAGTTCTGGACGAAAGACTACCAGGAACGGAACTTGAAGGTAAACTGAGTTCAAGACGCCGCTGCTTAGTTGTTACTACTGTCTGGAGCTGGTCTTTATTTATAAGATTGCTGTGTTCCTAGATAGCTTAACTTCTGGATTCAGGGCTTCAGGGCTTCTGGATTAGTGGCCCTGATACACCAAATCGAAGCCATAAATTATCGATAAAATCCTTGCGGAGTAATTGAAATAGTTGTGTTCTTGAAGGATTTATAAGATAAATACAGCTAGAGGCGCATTTACCTTAGCTATTTGTTTTTTTTTGTTTGGTGAACGTAATTTCTTTATTTTTACATTTATTTATTTATACACTACAAAGAGTGGCCCTCAAAACAGTCAAATACGCCAGAATACTGGTGCAAGTAAAACGAAAATGGTGAAAAAAAAAGAAAAAACATAATAACTAGACTCAGCTGAAAATTACCCATGCCCAGAAAATCGGAGGAAATCGGTTAAGGATTATACCACAATCGGATAGCGCTTCTGCGAACATTCCACATATTTAATGCCCTTTCTACAAAGAACAGAGCTCTTTTAATAAGGGCTTACAAGACTTATATACGCCCATTAGTTGAAACGAGCACTACAGTATTCAACCCTAGTAGGATTAAAGATTCTCCAGAGTTGAGAAGATCCAAAGCAATTTTACTAGGAAATTATTTATTCGCATGGGAGGCTTTTATACTCCAACATCCCCTACGCAGTGTTCAGAAATAGACATTTGGATCTGCCATCCCTCGCATCACGACGCAAGGTATTTGATGTTTGTCTCGTTCATAAAATTCTGCACCAACCTAGTGTGGCTGTGATTATGAAATTATATAGTTTGATGCCTTCCCGGACTAGAGGTAGTATAATGAAAATAGCCTTGCCTTGTCCGAGATCTACAGGTTGTGCTTGCTTCTTTACGCATAGAGCAGGTAGCGCTTACTTAAGAGTCACGAAAAACCTGTCAAATGCTTACTCCCTACCCCAGTTCAAGCGGTACGCATCAAAAAATGTTGCTTAAGTTTGACTGACTCTAGTCATGGAGACCGACCACACCCAATTCTTGTTTGATTGTGCATTTTTCTGAAGTTTTGTTTATTTTTTTCGTACTGTCCTACTTCTATCTCGCGTCTGCCTTTCGCTACGTAAGTAAAATAAATAAATAAAATCGGTTGTACACGGTGTAATCTGCCTTTAAAAAAGCGGCTGTTATTTAAATTTTTTTCATGTGAAATTACATATGAAGGCGAACAAAACAAAACAGGGAAAGTAGAATGTAATAGTGAAAAAGGAAACCACATTTCTAGCGTAGGTAGTGGAGGACAATCGTCTTAAACTTGCGAAATTCAGTAGGAATGCGATTTCATTTACTTAGCTTAGGAAACTCCAAACTGGCATGACGCGCAGAGCCATTGCGCCTAAGAGACGTTTTAGGACAGCTAAAGCTTAGCCTAAAACCAGCTCCTCCGTCGAAGACTGAACTATTTTGAAAAATCATCAGAGCTAAGCTCGATTCTTCCATATAAGGTCTCAGAGAACAATAACAGGTTATTCCATTTCCTTCGGATTTCAAGGGTGTCAATGTAAAATACTTTGAGCTTACTCCTTCCTGAGCTTGAAGGAATGTCATTGTAGTCGACGTCATGTGTTCTAATGAACAGTTTCCTCGTAATACTCTTCTGTACCCTTTCAAGTCTTTCAATCATAGACTTCTTATAAGGGCTATGAACAAGCGCCATATTCGAGAATGAGTCTAACGTAGATTCTATAGGCTTTTCGGAGAATATATGGGTCTTTTGATCGTAAAGGCCGCGGGACGCATCAATTATTAGGTTGCCCCATAAGTCCCCGCCGTTTTTTCAACGATTCATTGCGGATTTCGCCGGCGGTCTCTTGCATAGCGCTATACAGCTTTCGAAAGAGAATGATTTGCTCTATCAGAGCATGCATTGCATTTCTTTTTCCATCCTGAATTTTGTCAATTTTTAAAGTGAAAAAGTGAAAAGAGGCCATCTGCACAGTTGTTCTCTCCGCTTAGGTTTGGAATTTTGGCGCAGTTTTTCATAGCTTTTGGAGGACAATGTTCAGTACTATAAGAATACGTGTTGGTCCTTTTCGCTCATTTGTCCTTTACTGATTTTTAGGTCATCAAATTGGTTCGTCTGACTTTTCCGTCCGAATTTTTACCGACGGCTCCTGCTTTGGGGTGGACTTTCTTGCTTGGTGTTATATGTCGTTGGGAAGAAAATGTCCTGCTCAATAAGAATTTGTGTCGCATTTATTCTCTTATGCCGATTTCTGTCGAATATCAACAACTGAACAAGGAGGAGTTGTTGGTGAAGACGATTTTTCTCTTTTTGGAATTTCGTTGATATTCGACAGAAATCAGCATGAGCCAATAAACGCGGCACAATTTCTTATAGAGCAAGACATTCTCTTTCGACCGACAAGCAGCAAGCAAAAAATTCCACCCCAGAGCAGGAGCTGTCGGTAAAAATTCGGACGGAAAAGTGGGACGTCCCAATTTGATGACCTAAAAATCAATAAAGGACAGATGAGCAAATAGGACCAACAAGTATTCTTGTTGTGCAGAACATTGTCTTCCAAATGTCATGAAAAACAGCGCAAAAGTTCCAAACATAAGCTGAGAGATCAACTGCGCAGATGGCCACTTTTTCACTTTTCACTTTAATGACCTAAAAACTGACAAAATTCGTGATGAAAAAAGAAATGCAATACATTCTCTGCTAGAGCAAATCATTTTCTTTCGAAAGCTGTATAGCGCTATGCGAGAGACCGCCGGCGAAATCCATCCGCAATGAATCGTTGAAAAAACGGCAGGGACTTATGGGACAACCAAATGCATTGTTACGATTTCCCTCCCTTATTTAAGAGCCTTTTGTTGAAGGGTGAAAAGATTTTGTATGTGTAAATTGGTTAAAGCTCTTCTGAAAATTGAATCAATTGGTGAGGGCCTGTTTTATGGGTGAGCTAAGGGTAAAGGAAGGGCAAGACAATCCCTGTTCAAATGCGTCGCGTGTTAGGTTTCAGAGGTCATCACCGTGACTCAGTGGGTGCGCATTTGGGCTGGCTAACGACTTATGGTGGCCAGTCGATAGGCAGACACGTTCCATGCTTCTTAGATAGATCTTGTTCGAATTCACCGACTCTAAGGAGTGAGAGCCGTGGGCATTGAGCTAGATGAGATCGAAACCTAAAATCGGTTGTGCGAGCCAAAACCGCAGCCGTTTTCTCACCGCTCATCAATTGTCCCGTTTTGTTGGTAAAGGATTACTTGTACATCGGAGTTACTTAATCTCTTTTGGGATCAAACCACGCCTTCTGCATCTACAGTATGTCGTAGATGCAATTTGAGTTGACATTTGGCCTACGGAAGTGGCGAGCCGATGGGCAAGTCAGTGTTCTATCCTTCTAAGATGAGTCTGGTCTGGTACCAATTCACCGATTCCGGATACTTGAAGGTGTTGGTTGGCTGGACGGGGAATTCGAACCGAACCTGGAACCGAGTGTATGCGACAGGCGACGCCTATTCCGACTCCGTTGCCACGCGTCCGTTTTGTAGGAACTTGAGGAAAAGAGAGACAGCGTTCCAGTGTGATTTGTTATTGTAATTGGCCTGACGTTTCGACCTTGTCGTCGTCTTCAGAGACCTAAAAAGTGGCTCGAGGCGTTAGATTGGTGTTTTAACCGGCTAAGCGCTCCACCCATGCCAGCATTTTTGAACTGGAGTTGAAAATACTGCGAAGCACTCGAATTATGAAGCAACTTACGCAATCTTCCACCGTTGGTGTGCAGCGATAGCGCTATAATCATAAATCAGTCAGTAACCAGTAGGGAATGAAACACACTGCACAGTCTTCATACTGTCGCAATATCGAGGGCACTGTGGCCTTCAACCCCCCCCCCCCCCCCACTCTACTGGTCATTTTCATAGCTCGCAGAGCGGGGCAAACGGGGGAGATCAGAATATGACCAGACCAGTAGGTGTGGGGCGGGGGAGGGGCACTGTCCTCGATGTTGTGGCAATATGAGAACTGTGTAGTGTGTTTCATTCGCTACTCGTTACTGACTGACTTAGGATTGCTGCGCAATCGCTGCACACCAACGGTGGAACACTGTGTAATTTGTTCGATATTCAGTGCTGGTGTTCCGTAGTGTGCTTTTAACTGTAGGTCGAAAACGCGCGGGTGGAGCGCTTGGTCGGGTGAAGCACCAAACTAACTCTTAGAGCCGCTTTTTAGGCCTCCGAAGACGTCGGCAAGGTCGAAACGTCAGGCCAATAATAATCAAAATTCCACCTAAACACCTCGTTGAGAGAAGAACACACTGAAATATGTTACGAGAATGTCGAGGTTTCAAGATGAGTGAACTTGTGGTTTAGAGACGTCATTGTAACGGCTTACAATCTCGATACCAACCACTTGAGGGTTAAGGAGTCTGACTTGAAAACGGCGCTTGTTCTTCGAAGGGACGTAAAAAACTCGTGGAAGTAGATTTATAGAAGGCTTAAGTATTATTTTGAACAGCGATCCAAAGCGAGGCAAAGATCTTTTTTTTGAACGCATTCTGCCAATGTTCGACTTCGCAAGGAGTTCTAACATGTTCAGTGCGGTTTGATCTCATGTATTATGTATTTTGCCCCCTCGCCATTTGCGTAATAACGTAACTAGATTGCCACTAATTTGCTAGAGGTCTGGTCCAGTCAAAGTACACATTTTGCACTCGATCGGATGAAAATTTCCTCTGCTGATCCTGTTGAAGCTCATGGAATCTGTTTTTGGAAGGTTCGCATACCCTTCAACGTTTTTTTCAGGCTAGCAAAATTCATCTGTTGTTCCTGGTGTTCGTCACTGGGATGTTCGCTATATCACTCTCGTTTCTGTTCTTCTATCACCTTTACTTGACCGCAAGGAACAGGACCACAGTCGGTGAGTTCTCTCGCTAGCAATGTTCTGTGCCCGCTTGTCGTTTGGACACGAATTCTAATTTCGATCCAGAGTCGTTTCGTGCGCCGATTCTTGAAGGAGGTCCGGATAAGCGAGCTTTCGACCACGGTATCCGAGCCAACTACAGGGAGGTGTTCGGCTATGACCAGCGGCTGTGGTTCTTTCCGGTTTTCACTAGGTTCGTTGCTTCACCTTTGGCGCTAATCTCTTCAACAGATTGTCGAGGGTGTTTTGCCGCATGTCATCCGTAGTAGTGCACTGCTTTTTTTTTTTGTTGGGTTTTTCGTTGTTGTGGGGATTCCTGGGAACGGTGGCTTCTTTGGTCTAGTTGTTTGGTGTACAGTGGTGTTACCATGTCCGGTGTATGAGGGCGTTTAAACGGTTGACTTCTCTGGATAGAGTGAATCGATCTCAGATTTCTCGCACAACACTCCGCTGCCGCCGCTAATTGGCATGATTCTTTCCTCTCTCGGGCGTCCTTCCGGTACTTATCTGCCCTGGCATTCTTACTGAGTGTCGCTTTCGGGAGATATCTCGAGGCTGGCAAAAACAGCAGAAAATATGCTGCTATTTGTGGAATTTGATGGAAAATAGGGGTTATTGGGAAGTGCTTCTTAGGCCTCCTTGTGACTCGAAAGAGGTGTTAGTGGCTATATTGGCTATTCTATTAGGTTGTAAGGAATGTTCTGTCAATTTTCGAGGTCATTATTCAAAAAGGCATAGCTCCGCTCAAAAGGCCGCTTTTCACACAAACTGAAAACCGTTATATGCGCCTCTCCCATGCCATTCTGCAGAATATCAAGTGATCGCATTCTATTGAAAACCTGATGAATTATGTCGTTTGGAACCAGCCGAGGTGAATTCGACATCATGTTGTTTCACAAGCATTGATTCTCTAATGAAGGCATCCGGATGTCCCACAAAAAAAAAAAAACACTCGGTTAGTACTAAGTTTGGTGATTATATTGCATGACGATGATCTTCGATCTAGGGTTTGCTAAACTTTTACATAACGATCTTTTAAACGTGTGCAGACGGGTCGTCATGCAGGAAGCGTTGAATAAGTGCCATCCATAGGCTTCAGACTTAACAGCTTCAGTTTAGCACACGTTTTCTCTAGATGTCCTGTAGGATCGACTGAGTAGTTTGAGTTTATTTAAAAACGAAACAACGGACCAGTCCGACTGTGGATCTCCAGTCCGCTTCGGATGACTTCACTTCGGCTGAACAAGCTTCAAAAAGATCCAAGAGGCTCATAAATAGGTCAGCACTTATCAGAGCAGTAGTACCTGATCTAAAATGTCCCTTATCTGCCAAAACAGAGAATTAATGAAGGAGTACTCCCACACGATTCGTTCCGAGAGATGCACCGCCATTGTTCGCGCGAGCCGGTTGCGGTGCATGGATGAGGAAATGCAGCACCCAATTGGTGCGCATTTTGTCCAGGTTCAGGTGTCTTGATATGGTTAGCAATACCGATGTTTTAAAAGCCTACATCTTTAGCTATCTAACTGAACCACTGCTGTTCATCGCTAACTTCTGCTTTCCTTCAATAGCTATGCTCAACTAACGTGGATCTCTCAGGTTCTCATTTGTTTTCTAACCAGCCTAGTCCTCCTATAATTGCTGAAATCTGGTAGTAAGGAGTTTTTTCCCTATCAATGATCCTTCTTCTTTCAGCTGCTATAGTAGCATTTGCATCCCTTGAGCTTCGAGTAAGCTTCGAGAGAAAAGATGTTGTAGTAGTCCAAACATGTCAGGGATTCTTTGGAAACACATGTAGTTGCAAAGAGCAAGTCTTGTACTTTCCAAAAAGTTCAAATTATTAAGTAGGTGGCTAGGGATTGGGGATTAAAATTTAGTACGCATTTTCATCACGAGCGCGTGCAAACTGACAGAACTTTCGTTAGAACCTAATAATTCCTTCAACTTCTGCGCTAGTGAAATTGCTGAGAGCGGCAGAAATTCATCGACAATCTGCTCTTTGTTTGTTTTCGGGCCTTATCGGATAAGCATGCGGTGGTCTTCTGCCTTTGGAGCGGCGTTCCTTGACGTCGTTTCGGTGTTGAGTGTGTGCACAGTGTACGTCTAAAGAGGTGGCAGGCTCCGTTTGAATTTGGACCACTGTTCTGCTGCATGAAAGTTCTCCTAGAAAATGAAGCGGAGGTAGAAGGTGCCCTGCATGAGGTGCTCGTTTGAATGAACATACGCTACGGCTCAAATTGGTCTTATTTCTAGAAATCACGTAGTTCCTTTGGGTGGATGTATATGTGCTAGGGTTCTCTCCTAACGATCGGCTGGGCGCTGTTTTATTCAAGAGCGTGCCGCAGTTATTGGTCCACCTTAAAATTTGCCGCTATCAAGCTTCTCTTAAACTTTCAAAAACTTCCGTTGAAACCATCATAGCCTCGTCTCGGTTCACTTAGCTTGAAGAAATTTATTCTTCTAGTACTTTAAACTTTTATGATCACGAGTTTTGATCGTATCACGACTACAAGTCCACTTGCAATTCCTTTCGTTATGCTTGAAAAAGGACTGACTGAAACAGTCGCCTGATGCGAAACTGGATGGAGAAGCGTACCAACTGCGGAGATACTAACATGATGGTACAGCGGAAAGCGTCGAAGGTTTAAGAGAAGCTTGGTTCATGCAAATTCACCGATATCGTGTGGTAATCAATGACCTGAGCCTCGAAATCTCAGGGTGAGAACTATTGACGCGTAACTACACGATAGCAGTGCATAACTTCTGTATCGTCGAGCTGTCAGGGTTAAGGCGTACTAATCCCCCTTGTGGCGAAGCCGAAAGTGTTCGGGCTTCTCTTTTTGTGGGTTTAAGACCTTTTGGATTTGGAGACTGATACATTGGAGAAGCGCGTCGGTTTGTATAACCGGTTACGAGGTGTACGTGTTCAATTGAATAGGTCTTTAGGCTGAGCACCCTCACGCTTTTCGTGTGATTCGTATGTTCTTGGGGCTTTTGGGGTATTTTTCGTATAGGTGCATCTTCCGATCAAAGCAATACTATTCGTCCAACTATCGCCTATCTTTGTCGATGACTGTCCTGAAAGTCGGGAGAGCTTTTAGATTTTCTAGCGGATTAACAGAAAATTTGCACTGCTTACAGGATTCCTGCGCTTGTCACAATTACGATCCTCATATGCCGTAGATATATCATTTTCACGTCGAATTGGACATTTCTCAAATCAAATTGGCGTGGACACTTTTCTGAGTTAGTCTAAGACGTTTGAAATCAAAGCGATCTCTTCCAAATCGAAATGATCTTCTTAATTAAACAACAGACTCCAAAATTGTTAGAATAATTTTTTTTCAAGGAAAATTTTAGAATAACTTTCTTTCAAGTTTTAATTTACTTCCAGTAAGAGAACGTATAGTTTGAAATTTTATAAAAAGTTATTTTTCGAGGAAAAACGATGATTCAAAGCTTGTTTTGAAGAGCAGGAAGGCAGCCATTTTGTACTGCCAAAACATAGATTGCGCCATGTCCCGTCCGGAGCTCTGCGATTTTTATTCAATTGATATCAAAATTACTGTTTGCATGCAGTTTCACACCTGCAAACAGTGCAACATAAACAATTGTAAAAAAACACATATCCTAACTTGCTGCATGTAAGCAGTATTTACACTATCGGTTATATAAACATCACAACTCGCTTTTCGAGTGCATGGCGCGATCCAGTCTTTTAATGATTGCTGCTTTGCTACGCTTTAAAACAAAACTTAATCTTCGGTAAATATTCGTCAGTACACTGTTTTGTAGCATTGTTAGTTGGCCCATATTGTTATACGTCGCTCTACTCTCGTGTGAACCGTCCTCGGGCATCTCGTAGCCGTCCGCCTCTATCCTTCCATACTCCTTGTCGATAACATCTGATTCGCGTGACACGAAGACTGTCGTCTGCCACTCTCAAGGAGCTCTTCTTACGGGGATCAAAGAAGAAAAGTCCGTCGATCGCGCCTCGAATCCCCCGTAAGAAGAGCTCCTTCAGACGACAGTCTTCGTGTCACGCAAATCAGATGTTATCGACAAGGAGTATGGAAGGATAGAGGCGGACGGCTACGAGATGCCCGTGGACGGTTCACACGAGAGTAGAGCGACGTATAACAATATGGACCAACTAACAAAACTTAATATATTATTTTTTCTCAAAAAAGGAATATTTATAAAAATATTACACATCTTGAGGTAGGTGAACTGAAAAATTTCAATAAAGCTATATCAAATTTTCATTGAACAAAAAATTATTCTAACGATCTTAGAAAGTCTGTAGTTTAATCCGTGTGGATGTCGTTTCAATTTGGAAGAGTTCGCTTTGATTTCAGAAGTCGTAGTTTAGCCTAAAAGAGTGTACAATTTGACGTGAAAAGTGTCCAGTTTGGTTTGAAAAATGTCCAATTTGATTTGAAAGTCGACGTGAACATGGTATGCATAGGGCGGTTGCTTCAGTCGGTCTAGAAAAGAAGTGTACTCAGCAGGAAGGTGCTTTAAGTCCGGATTTCAATGGTCTTCTCACCATGGGCTTCTGTTGAGTAGCTACCTACACTGAGCTCCGCTATCGCTCCCATCGCTGCTCTAGGGGATATGCAGGGTGTCCCTAAAAATGTAAGCGCTGTTTGAAAAAAGATAACTTTGCTGCCAGAAAAGGTACAGAAGAAGTTTAGAGGCCATGCGAAGGCGAAAGAAAATGGAAATTTTTTGACGTATGAGCTGTGGGGATTGCACCAGGCATTCGTCTGAAATCTTGCATTTCACAATCTTTTGATAGTGTGTCGCTTGAATACCCGTCAAATTTTTCCATAAAGTGGCCCCATCGATTGATTTGTGCGTCTTTTAAAGTTTCGATCTTAAGAACACACTAGAGATTGAGGTAATATGCAGGAAATGTCAAAAATGTAGGTGGTGCTTCAACCTTGCTGCTATTTGAAGCTTTAGAAGATGTTTGAGACCGATGTGAAAGCACAGGATAATGAAAATTCTATGACATGCATTTGGTCAGGATTGGGCCGTGTGCCTGTCTGAAACATTACGTTCCGGACTCCATTGGTTGTCATAGACTGAATGCTCGTTACAATCCTGTTATTAATTGAGCACATCAACCTCAGCACATCAGCGCTTGTGCCTCTTTTGACGTTTAGAGCTTGACAGTGTACTGTAACCTGTGGCAAAATGCGGGTATCATAAAAAGAACATAAGCGCTATGTGGAAGTCCATACCATTGCTGCCAGTGAAGGTTTCGGAGTGTTGAAGATTCACATGAAGTAGGTCATTGTCAAGTCCTAGACATTAAAAGAAGCACAACACAGGGTAATGTGGTCAGTTAATAACGGCCACGTTTTTTAGCAAGTATTCAGCCCATGCACAAGAAATCGAGTCTGAAATGTAATGTTTCAGACGGATGCATGGCGCAATCTTGTCTGTTTGCATGCAACAGAACTTTTGTTATCTTGTGCTTTCATATGAGCCTCAAACATCATCAGATGATTGACTAGCAGCAATGTTAGATCCTTTCAAGCAGCATCTGCCTTTTTAGGGATATCCTACATTTTGACGCTATTTTTAGTGTGCTTTCGAGTTCAAACTTTAAAAGAAACACAAACCGATCGACGCGGCCCCTTTATGAAGGAATTTGACGAGTATTCAAGCGAAACTCAAAAACACGCAAGAATTCGGACGAGTGCGTGGTCCAATCGTCACCGCTCATATGTCAGAAATTTTCCATGTTTTCGTTTTTGTGTAAGCTCCAGTCTTCTCCTGTACCCTTACTGGCTGCAAAGTTATCACCCGATATCATGAGTGAGTGTGACAGACCTTGAGGTTATCACGGATATTACGCGCGGTCAAACAGTGCCGGTGGTGTAAGGCGTAGCATCGCTGCCTGAAAAGCAGAAGGTGCGAGTTCGAGTCCCGCCTTGCGAAGGAGTTTTGATCGCAACAAGACATCCTGTTGTAACATAGAGTTATCGCGTTTTAAACAGTGCTTACATTTTTGGGCACTCTGCACTGAGTTGTGGTGGCCAGTTGATTGGCAGTTCAACGTTGACAATCTGGTACCAACTTACCTTGTTGGACGGCAGTCACAGTTGATGCACTAGACTTGCTACGAATCGCAGTAAGAGTCGCGTCTTTCCATAAAATAAAAATATTGTGGTTTGTTGAGCAGCCGGTGGTAGAATATTGCTTTGAGTGCGCACGTTTCGGGCCAATGCCATCAACCGGTTACCGCCCTCTAACGATGAAATTACCGCGAAAACCCCTGGTATGACATTCATCAGCATCAGGTTTGGCGGTATTTTCACCGTTAGAGGGCGGTAAGCGGCTGATGAATCTGGCCCCTCGATGCTGTCGGTTATCGGTGCGTGTCGCCTGCACTGCACCACCATGTCCTGTCCATTCTTGCATGCCCTGAGAGCGCTGCCCGTGATTGTCGCGTTCTGTCGATGTCAACGTGAGCCGGCGCCGGGAGGAGGAGGCGGCAGGTGTGATGTTGTGAGGTGAGGTGTGGCGGTAAATGATAGCTGGCTTTCAGTGGTGGAGACGGTTCAGTGTATCGTACACGACAGTCGGGTGTGTACGCATTTGAAGTCCGGTCACAGCAGCTCCCATCAGACACATCAACCATATGCACGGCGGTAGCAGATAGTTCAAGCTCAAGCTCTGTGTCGTCTCCCCTCGCGGCTGAACTGCAGCAGCAGCCGCTCACGGTCGTGGCGTTGCAGTCGCGCTCGCAGAAGACGCCGTCGAACGCCAGTGTTTCAGTCTTGGAGACGGTGTAGTGTTCGAGCGATGGGACGAGCGTGCCGCCACCCGCTACTCGTTGTTAACCCAAGTCGAAGCCGCTGCTGATCAGCTGCTTCTGCACGCTGCGTCCGACGAGAGTGAGGACGAGATCATCTGAACAGTCGTCCGTTACCGTTTCCCGATTGATGCGTGTGTTGCCATGCTACGTTCTGAGTGATCTGACTTGATCGTATTCTCTTTCTCGGGCGCATGGGGGCGGGTCGATCTCCTCTGCCAATTCCAGCCCCTGAATCTGTGATTAGTTATCGATTTCGATCGAAAGGATAGAACATTCAGACTGTGGACACATCCATAGCAAGTTTAGGTACCATTTGAGGAAGTCTCCCGCTAAGTGCAATCTCACTCCTCCCTTCCCGTCCCTCAAGCGCCTGGGTATTCGTTTTATGTCTCATTGTTCCACTGTGATCGTATGTCGTCGTTGGCAGTTGTGAACTGCTAGGCGTTGTCTGTCGTTTATTGTTGTGTACATGAAGTTCTACTAGGAGGATAAAAGTAATGAATCCCTTCGCATCTGTTCCACGCAAGTCATCAGAGTCTTCGTAAAATCGTTGGTTCCCTGAGATTCAGGGGTATAAATTCGACTTTGTAGTAGTGAAGCTCGACTTGGTCAATGCTTTGTCGACAGCGTTTCGGCTATAAGCCCTTCCTAAGGTTTAAAAAACAGTAACATTGCACATCTTTACAACAACACTATACACACAAGTGGTGAATCATCAGTCTTCGACGACCGTTTGCGTCGAAAGGGTGCAGTGCCAGCCGTATCTTTTGGTCTTTGGGCGGAGCGCAAAAAACGCCTTTTCGGTCGATTTTTGATAGCGCTCTTCAAACTGCATGCTTTGGAATATAAATCCGACACTTGGGATCAGTATCGATTGTTCTATCCGATGGAGGGAAAAACGCCCAATAAATGCTTAAAATACAGGTGATCGAATCAATTTTTTCTCGTCGTCAGGTTGATCCCAAATATCCCGGGTTCATTTTTCATAACACTCAATTTGAAGAGCGCCATCAAAAAGCGACTGAAAAGGCGTTTTTGCGCTTTCTCGCGCAAAAACCAAACGATGCGGCCGGTATTGTATTTGCTGTCAGACGAATGCACGAGAGCTATGCGGCTTTCCCCCCCCCCCCAATGCGTAGATGCGTAGGTGAGACTTAACTGAATCTAAATGGATTAAACTTAATTGAATTTGTTTCACTGGTCCCATATGTCTTTCGACGTCTGATGAGCTCATCTTTCATACTACAACATAGGAGTCTGTGTTTTGAATCATATACACATTTCGAGAGCAATAAAGTACACAAAAGATCTTAACATTATACAATGATACAATAGGTTTGCGCTCAAAGCGCAGTGGTGCAGTCCCAATGCGGGGGGGGCACTCAAGTCACTCTAGTCACTTGTAAATATATAGTACTAGTCCCTTCCTCACCGGTCCCCCTTCACCTGGGGCCGGATTCACTAACAATTAAACCCGTGGGTATGCGGGGCATAGGGGATAGAGATGAGATAAGATTCAGGTAGGGATAAGGCAAGAGTCAGAGACGCAGGTTTCATCGTGGGTATCTCTACCCCTTATACCCTCGGGTAAGTCGTTGATGAATCCGGCTCCTGGTCCCCCTTCACTGGTCAACCGTCTACCGGTCCCCCTTCATCTGGTCCACTCTTCACTGGTCAACCTTCTACCGATCCCCCTTCACTGGTCCCCTCCCCCTCCATCACCGGTCCCCATTACTGGCCCCTTCCTCACCGACTCCCCTTTACTGGACCCCTCCCCTCCTTCATCGCCCCCCCCCCCCCTTCACTGGACCCGCTCTCACCGATCCCCATTGCTGGTCCCACCTTCACTGGTCCTTCCTTTATTGGTCAACTCTTTACCGGTCCCCCTTACTGTACACCCATCCTTCACCGGTCATCCATTAGTGGTCCCAGCTTCACTAGTAACACGTCGTGTGAATCGGGAACCCTGGCGCGACATACATGACACATCTTCGGAACCCGAACGCCTGTTGAACAACGTCGGTGACATGTGTTCTCAAGCCGGACGTGCTTTGCGCGACATCGTTGACACGTCGTCTGAATCCGGAACCCCTGGCGCGACATCGGTTATACTTCCTCCTAATCCAGACGTCCTTTGCGCGGCATTGGTGACATGTCTTCTGAACCCAGACACCTGTGGAACGACGTCGGTGACACTCTTTCTGTACTCGGACGCTCGCTTTCACGACGTCGATCACACATATTCGGAACTTGGGCGCCCTTTGCGTGACATCGGCGACACGTCTTCTGACCCATCTCAACACGACGTAGGTGACACCTCGCCTGAACGGATGGCTACTACTCGGCGTTTACGAAAGGCCAGATGGAGAGACGTACGGACAGACGGACGGACAGACACAACCGCTTACTCTTTTATATATAGTAGGATTTGAAGATAAACTCACACAACATAATATATCAAAATGCTTACCTGATGCGCTCCCGTGAAAACTAAGGGTCCTGTCGCCGCAATATTGGAAAAATTTAGTTATAAAGGTATGAAAAGGCTGCAGCGGGCCAGTGCTCCCTCCCCCTACTTGATATTGCACCAGGGCAGTAATTACCTTTCCTTCTTCAATTAGGTGGACGGATTTTGGGCTGATTTCATCTTCAATTAGCTGGGCCGACCGTTTCATTGACACTTGCTGAGGGTGCGCCGTCACCGACCGGATCACGAAGGGATTTGAGGAGAACGCCAAGAGCCAGATTCATCAAACGCTTTCTGCCCTCCAACGGGGAAAATACCGCCAAATCTGATGCTTTTGAAAGTCATATCACGGGTTTGGCGGTATTTTCACCGTTAGAGGGCGGTAAGCGGCTGATGAATCTGGCCCCTGGACGCCTACCTAATCTAAGCGCCTATCAAGAATTATTCATGGAACCCTGAACGAAGAGTGTCATGCCTGAACGAAGTGTGACATGCCATGCCTGTCGTGTCCATCGAGCAACCAGGATCCATGGGGACATTCTGGCACGCGGCAGGGACGGCTAGCGAAACAACTGTAAGGCACAATTAACCCGAGAAGCAGTTAGAGGGCGTTAACGGGAGGAACAATGCCAACATGTGGTGAGATCCAGTCGATGTCATTCCACGAGTTTTGAGAAGGCAGTCGACTGGATGTTGGCTTCTCCCTCGGCGTAACATCTGGATGCGACGGTAAAGTTATACTCGATCGACAGGTGAAAGAATAGGGCAACCTATTAGCGATACTTCGCACCCAATCTGAACACCAAGAAGGCCATCGGTCTATAGCAACCGATATAAACGAGCCGTTGACCGTTAGGATTGCCGGCAGTGAGGTTGTACATGGCGCCGTTTTGAGCACTAAGGTGGCAAAGACGTCGTTTCGGACACGAATCCACCGGCGGTAGTGGCGTTCTACGGCTTCAATAGTTTCGGTAAATTAAGAAGAAACTGTCAAGAGTAGGAGTGCCCGTATTTGCAATGTATCTCCCCTTGCATCCACTCAGAGTAGAGAAGAGCGGTCAAACGAAGTTACAACGGCACACATTTCCAAAAGATGGAGAACAGAAAAGGATCATACATGGATAGCATCTAACGAGAGGTTCGCCAACAAGACAAGCATGGTTTAACGGCCTCTAATCGACGAGGTATAGCCTGGTCCACATCCTGCAAGAGGTTAAAAACGAGTTTGAAAAGCGAACACTGCGCTGTGTCGAGACTGAAATGCACTCTACGGTTCTACGTTGATAAAAATGCAAATCCCCAATAGCAATCCATGAACCTGACTCCCGGAGGTGACCCTTTGATAACTTCGCGGCGTTATGCACTCAGCTATCTAATCGCTGTTGGCTTTCTAAGCCGGATTCATCAACGTCTTACAGCAATTTAACAGAGAAAATTACAGCCGAAATCCCTGATAGCGCGGCTTATCCAGCGATATGGTGAGCGATAGCGATAGACTGGGAGTACATGTAAGGCGATTCGAGGCCGCCTTAAGTCTCGCCCCGTCCCTTCGGGCAGTCTGGCTGGCTGCCCGGAGTTCTTCGCCCGCACGACAGAGCCCGACTAGCTACCCGTGTGTACTCAAGTCAAAAACAGCAGCACTAAAGGGGCTCATTCCCCTGACCCCGAAAGAGCCCCCATTTCTGCAGCGATGGGAAGGACGAGTACGGAGAGGCTGCTAAAATCTCAGGGCCTAACCAGGCTGCGCAAACTGAGAAGGATTAGGATGACGATCTGTACTTACAACGCCCGCACGCTTGCGTCGGAAGCATCCGTCGAGGACCTGATGATGCAAGCCAGGAAGATCAAGTACGACGTCATCGGACTGACCGAGACGAGAAGACACCACCCCCTACACACCGCCTACGACTCCGGAGAAGAACTGTTCCTCGGAACATGCGACAGCAGGGGAGTAGGCGGCGCTGGTGTCCTCGTCAACACGCACTTGGCCATGAACATCGATTCGTACGAGTCTCTGACAAGCCGAATCGGACGTCTGCGACTGAAGCGATGTGGCTCCGTGCCAGCCTTGACTGTGTTCGTCGCGTATGCCCCAACATCCGACTACGACGACGAAGACGTCGAGGCCTTCTACCTGGAGCTGGAGAAGTTCTATAAGGAAGATCACACCTTCTACAAGGTGATCGTCGGCGACTTCAACGCCAAGATCGGGCCACGAAGGTCGCCGGAAGAACTTCACATCGGAACCCACGGTTTGGAGTGGAACGAGCAAGGTGAAAGACTGTCTGAGTTTATCATGTCGACCAAGACCATCCATGGAAACTCGCAGTTCCAGAAGCCTCCCAGTTCCACAACGAGATCGACCACATCATCTTCAATCGCAAGTATTGCCTGACCGATGTCTCCGTTGTCCCCAAGTTCTACACGGGATCGGACCACCGCCTCCTTCGCGCGAGGTTCCGCTTTTCGCGTCAAGGAGAGAAGGCCGCGAAGTTCAAGAAGAGGGATCCCAGAACGACCATCAACTGGGATCTCTACACCTCTCTTGTCGGCCTTTGGGAAGATGCCGTCATGGACAACGTCGACGAGGAATACGATCGCTTCGTGCACCATCTCCACGATAGTGCTAAGGGAGCCGAGAGCTTGAAGACCACCAAGAGACGCCTGTCTCCGGAAACTCTCGAGCTGATACGCCAGCGTGGAGCAGCACGAGCGTCAGGCAACTACCAACTGACGTCCGAGCTTGCAAAGCTATGCAGAGCGGCGATAAAGGAAGATCTCAAGGAGAGAAGGGCGGAAGTGTTGGCTGAAGCAGCAGAGGCAGGGCTGAGCATCCGCAATGCCCGCCGGAACTTCGCCAACTTCAAGACCAAGATGACCGCTCTCCGACGTCCTGACGGAACCATCACCTCTTCCAGAAGGACCATGGAGAAAGTCATCCACGACTTCTACTCCGATCTCTTCGATAGCCACGTCCACCTGCCCCCATGCCATCTTCCGCAGGATGGATACGTCGCCCCCTCTGTTCTCTCTTCCGAAATCCGACACGCCATCTCGTCGGTGAAGAAACGTAACCGTAAGAAACCGCTGCCCCAGGGGTCGGATTTATCAACGACTTACATAACTTTAAAAGAGAATTCGCAGCGGAAAACTCAGAGTGCTCGGCTTCTCGCTCACCACATCGCTGATAAGCCGCGTTATCAGGGATTTCGGCTGTAATTCTCTCTTTTAAACTGCTGTAAGTCGTTGATGAATCCGGCCCCTGGTGGGTGTCCCCCTCCCCGTGAACGTGCTTTCCCGCCTCTATGAGGAATATGTCAAATATTAAATTGTCAAAATTCTAGCAATAATCGAAGCTCAGATTGAAATCAATTTTGCCTTATCAGCCCGCACTGAAGAGCTACTAGTCTTTTCTTCAATTTTGTCCTACGCAGAGGTTCGCAGGAAATTTGGAAGCCACCGTGGTCTTTCCCAGACAACACTTCACTCCTATATATGTAGGTCGCTTTGAGATTCTCCACGGTCACTTCGTTGAGCTTCCACGTATGAAGAAAATTTCTGGCTCAGGTAGGGCTTCTGGAATGAAGAGCTATGTTCTAATGACATTTCTAAGTTGACGTTTAAGATAACAGGTTCATGCTCAAGTCGGCTCGCTCAACCAGTACTCGAGAAGAAGGTGGGAACAAGTATAGTAGATTGCAGTGGAATTGTGTGCTAAACTGGTTAAGCAGCTGCTGAGAGTATTACGGGAAGATTTACCACCCTTCAAGCAGCAGTAGCAAATGGATGTGCTAAGAAGGAAATTGTTCTTAGACGGTCCTAATTAGCGGCACGGACTAAGCAAGCTGAACAGGGTGGAATAGTCGCAGCACTCGACAAGTCCCAAAGATACGTGTTATGATCACCACGAGCGAGGTGCTGGGCCAGTACGGCTTTAAGAAGCTCGCGAGTCTGAACGGTGAGGAAACCATGTGGACCCTGGACGACACCGGTCTGCTCTGAAAACGCATCTGTTTACCAGGCTTGAAAAAGGGATGCTGTTCGCAAGACCGCGAAGTTTTCTAGAGACGTGCGGATAACATCTGCTTACTATCACACTCAGAATCCTGTTATCTACAACCCCTGCAACCTTTCGAGAGGACGTTATGCCTCATTTTCCTAGTTTGATGCTGGTGAGATGAGGCCCGTAGATGATACCGAATCCAAAGAGGCGTCTAAGCGACATCAAATATGGCTGAACGCTCTCCTACAGAAGTGCAGTGGAAGGCGGATAGTGAGTCTCATCAGGCTAGTTTGGAACTCGATTGATGACAATGGAACCCTTCGTCAGGCTCCTGAAGTGCAAATTGCCGTTCTTCATGCTCTTATCACCCAGCGGCAGAGGCTCGGCGTGGAACGCATTCTGAATCGCTTTCGGACGCGACTTCGTTGGTGGAAATACATCTCTTGGATCGCTGTCGCTATACGAATAGCATGGTACGAAGACGATTACCGTCTGCAACAAAGTAGCCGCCCACTGCAAGTGCTGCAAGGGGTTACACAAATAGCTCTTTCGAAACTGTCAAGGAGAGGGGGGGGGGTCAATCCACTCTGGAAGCAAACTAGTCTATAAAGACAATACCGTGAACTGGCCCACGAGAGTGCTGTGTCTTTGCAATTTCCTAGTCGGGGGAGGGCTTCGATTTTCTAGCATGTCCGTCCGACTAGGAGAGTGGATCTATGGCCGCTAAACCATATCGGAATAGATTTTGAGATCCATCTGAGCTGCTCGTGTGAAAACTGCTTTCGTCGCCCAGGAGAGTCTGTAGCTGGATTCTGTGCTCTCAGAGCCAGGCTAGGGAAGGGGCTTCAAGGTGGATGCGATCCAAGCTGCTCGTGTGGAAACTGCTTTCGTCGACCAGGAAGAGTCCACAGCTGGAGGGAAGGGACTCTAGGATGCCGGCAAAAATGCCGCGACGCAGGAAAACCAAACCTCCAAGCTTACGTCTGTAAAGCAACCCGCTACGCAAGCGCCAAGATCCGCCTTGCAGCATGGTCGTCGTGGACATACAAGAGACATCGACGTGAGCCACGACGCATCGGCAGCAGGCGCACGTGATCGTATCCCGCAAACCTGCGCATCAACCCGCGCGCCAATTTGATGCATTCCACGACGTCTTGTCCATGCATCTATTCCGATCTGGTCCTAGTGGTCTTAGCAATTCCCCGACTAGGATATGTCCGTGGAGTTTTCTGGGCGTAATCGTGTTAGGAGGGACCAATGTTTTAATGACGACTTCTTTCTCACTCCCTTTCCCGTTAGAGGACGCAGTGCATGTTAGGCCTATGTCATACCATCGCTCACCCCGAGTGAAGCCTAATGACAGGCTCCCATATCGACTCATCGCTTCGCGCGATCGAGATGAGAGCTTATCATTAGGCTTCGCTCGTGGTGAGCGATGGTATGACATGGGCCTTAGGGGTGCACGGCCGTAACGACGAGTTTTCTTCTTCATTTTCGTATTCCAAAGGAATTCTAGAGCTATGGTAGACTACGCCAAGGAAGGCGTAACATGCTGTCCTACGAGTGGACCTATGGCCAGTAAAACCAAGGGTCGGATTCATCAACGACTTACATAACTTTAACAGAGAATTCACAGCGGAAAACTCAGATAACGCGGCTTATCTATCGCCCACCATATCGGCGAGGGGGGGAAGGGCGGGGTGACCATAGCATACCATGGCAGGCAGGCGCGGAGACTAGCTATTACAAATAGCGAATGTAAAAGCAGTCTTATCTCCTCGGTTCGATTACAGATCCATATTACATTTGCTTCCGTTTTGGACAAGGGAGGGAACTCTAGGATGTAGGCAATTTTAGCACATGAGCTGCAGCGCTGCCCTGCAATAGAACATGTGTCTGATGTTTTCTGATTGTCAAGAAGGCAAAAGGATAGACTCCAGTACACCTTGACACTTCAGACTGACCATGCGG
Organism: Heligmosomoides polygyrus polygyrus; assembly: GCA_947396885.1. Lineage (NCBI taxonomy): Eukaryota > Metazoa > Nematoda > Chromadorea > Rhabditida > Heligmosomidae > Heligmosomoides > Heligmosomoides polygyrus. The sequence continues at coordinate 22,502,989 of OX377203.1, read as the reverse complement.
GACACAACGGAAGGCTAAGCTTCAGCATTCCGCCGCTGAAGAAGCCGACCACTGTCACTAATGAACCGCCTCCAAAGTTGCGACGACGTGGGCTTCTCGCAGGTCTCTCAGTCGGAAGCCATCCAGATTAGATTTCTTTTGTTTTTACCAACGGGAAAATCTAAAAAGCCTGGTCTGGATGGCACCGATGGATATCGACATTACTGGAGCGACCTGCGAGTAGTCTCCGTCGTCGCAATTTTGGAGGCGATTCATTAGTGACCGTGGCTGGTTTCTGCGCAGCGCAAAGCTGAAGCTTAGTTTTCCGTCATTACGCGTGGACAGTCTGGAGTGGCAGGGTGTGCTGGAGTCTATCCTTCTGCTTTTCTTGAGAGGCAGAATACATCAGCCACATGTTCTGCAACAGGGCAACGCTGCAGTCCATGTGTACAGGTTTGCCAAAGATTTGCTCCACCGCCACAACATTCAAGTGGCGTACTGGTCTGCCTGTCCTCCTGACAGCAAGCCGGTGAAGAACATGTGGGGATCGTGGTTGGATTACATTTCATTTCACGAGCGAAGTCAAAATCATCCAGAACCTTGTCAACAGCATGAATAATACGGTGCACGATGTTATAAAAATAATAGTAGTTCGATCGACTTTGAAACTTAGTAAAAAGTTGGTTTTTCACAAGTGGATACATACTTTTGAAACGCCAATTTTCAATCAATTTTCTTCACAAAAGTATGGTTCTCGTGTATGATGAAAAAATCCTGAAAGCGAGTGGTCACCTATTTTCGACTACGAGGAACCTAGTGGAACTAGTGCGGACCTGCAAAAATGAACGCGAAACGAGATATGAACAAATTGTGAGGTGGATACGTACTTTTAAAACGCATTGTAGGTGGGACAGAATCAATCGAGTGGATGCAATAACCTCAGAAGTGATCTTTGCTTGACGATAACGTTTATCTAATTGCACGAGAAGTATAGCAAACCAATTATTTTGATTTTTTATCATGACCATGTCTAGCATGAGGTGGCGATGTCCGTTCCCCCACGTGGAAACTACTCGCTCTGCGAGTTAAGCCGAACACGGACACTCGATTGCAGGCGACAGGCCCTTGTCACAGGCCGGCCTACGAAGACCCATGTCACATCACATGGTGTATGACAGATCAAGTGTTTCGAGATAGTGCTACGGCGTCCGCGGGAGCCGACGCGCACTCGCAGAGCCCGGCGAGTGTGAGAAGTATGCGAGGGTCCCTGATGCGAGGACGGCATCGGGGGGCAACTGAGCTAGTCCGAAAGTCCCGTAACGTAAGCAGGACCCGCGTGGCTACGCTGAATGTGGGTACGTTGACGGGCCGCTCGTGCGAGTTGGTTGAAGCACTGGAGCGTAGAAGAGTTGATTTCTGTGCGGTGCAGGAGACGAGGTGGTCCTGCCGCAAGTCAAGGGACATAAGGCGTGGCTTTAAGGCCGTTCTATGTGGAAGTCCCAGGACCACCAATGGTGTTGGAATAATCGTCCCCGAACGATTTCGCGACTCGATTGTAAGCGTCGAGCGCTGTGACGATCGATTGATGAAGATCGTTGTCGCCGCTAAGGAGCGACTCTATCACTTTTTCTCATCGTGTGCTCCGCAGACTGGCTGCTCGGATCAAGCCAAGGAAAAGTTTTGGAGCCTGCTTGATGAGGAGACAGCAGTGGTACCGTCGAAAGATGTCATCATAGTCGCTGGTGACCTTAATGGGCACGTAGGTGCTACGAAAGACGGGTACAGCTGTCATTGTGGCTTCGGATACGGATCACGTAACACCGATGGTGAGCGCATTCTTGATTACGCGGAATCGCATAACCTCACCATAGTGAACACCGTCTTCCGAAAACGACTCGCACCTAATCTCATACTACAGTGGGAGCACCAAGACTCAGATAGACTTTGTCCTTGTGAGAGATCACGACCGAAGTCTTGTCGCAGACGCGAAGATCGTGCTGTATGAGACGGTCGCCCCACAGCATCGACCGCTGATCTGCACTTTGAAGATCGCCCCTCCGAGGCTGAAGCAGGTTGAGCGATACGGTGCAGCTAGAATTAAGTGGTGGCGAATCAGAGAGAAAGAAGCAGCTGTGATTTCTCGCGTGCGGTTACCGACAGTCACGACTGTCGACGAAACTTGGAAGAAGGCGACCGACGCGATTCGTCAAGCTGCACAGTTAGAACTCGGCATTACGAAGCCTGGGCGACGGAAGGTCGACAAGCAGACATGGCTGTGGACAAACGACGTGAAAGCAAAAGTGCGAGAGAAGAAGTCGCTCTATCACGTGTTTCTCGGCGAAAAGACAGCTGGCGGAAGTACCAAGAAGCGAAGAAAGCTGCAAAGAAGGCCGTGGCTGTTGCGAAAGCCACTCATTATGGAGATGTCAACGAGAAGCTCAAGTCTCGCGATGGTGAGCGGTATCTGTACCGACTTGCAAAGAATCGCCATCGCCAGACCGAGGAAATCGAGAAGTTCTTCGGCATCAGTGATGAGAACGGCCATCTTCTTACGGACCGCAAGAAGGCATTGAAGCGATGGCGCGATTATTTTGAGGAAATCTCTACGGTAGAATTTCCTCATCCAGCCATCCCTTCAACGGCTCCAACCAACGGCCCCGTTCAGAAGATCACCGTGGAGGAGATTGAAGCGGCTTTGAAGAAGATGAGGCCAGGCAAAGCGACTGGGCCCGATGACGTGGCAGCTGATTTGTGGAAGTTCAAGTACTGGTATCCTGCTGAGTGGTTGGCGAAGTTCTTAATCAGGTTGTAGCGGAGAAGAAGGTGCCTGAGTGTTGGCGCCAAAGTACGACGATCCCGATTTGGAAGAAGAAGGGCAGTCCTGCAGACTGCTCCAATTACCGTCCAATTCGCTTGCTTTCGCACAGCATGAAGATCTTTGAGCGAATGGACGAATTCGAGACATCGTCCAGATGTCCAGCAATCAGTGCGGCTTCGTGGCTGGCTGTGGCACCGTTGATGCCATACACGCCACTCGCCTCCTGATAGAGAAGCATCGCGAGAAACAGAAGGCAGTGCATATCGCCTTCCTCGACTTGGAGAAGGCCTTTGACCGCGTACCGCGTGAAGTGATATGGTACGCCTTGCGACATCATGGAGTTCCCGAAGAGCTCATAGAGTGGGTGCGAATCCTCTACTCTTGTCCAAAGAGTCGAGTTCAAGCTGCAGCTGGAACCTCGATGGAGTTCCCCGTCTCTGTCGGGGTAGCGAAGATAAAGATGATCTCGAGCGGCAGGTGCAAGCTTGGTGCGACCGCCTGGCGATGTTCGGGCTCAAATTGAACGTCAAGAAGACCGAGTACCTAACGACTGACGTAAACGAGTCCGGCTCCATTAAGATTAACGGAACTGAGCTTGCACGCACTTCGGTCTTTAAGTACCTGGGATCAGCAGTCGCGTCTGACGGCAAACTGATAGTCGAAGTGAATTCACGCGTGAGTGCAGCTTGGTCCAAGTGGCGCTCGTTGACTGGCGTGCTCTGCGACAAGAAGATACCAGAGCGCTTTAAGTCAAAGATCTACAGAGCAGTCGTCCGGCCAGTAGCGATGTACGGCGCTGAGTGTTGGCCTGCTACCAGGGAAGTTGAAACGCGCCTCAGCGTCATGGAGACGAAGATGCTGCGCTGGACGGCAGGAGTCACGCGCATGGACCGCATCCGAAACGATGCTATTCGGCAGAAGTTCGGTGTCGCGCCGATAGCTGACAAGATGCGCGAAGCTCGCTTACGATGGTACGGCCACGTTCTGTGTGGAGAATCAGACAGCGTCGGCAAGATAGGGCTTAACTTCGAGGTAATAGCAAAGAGGCCTAGAGGGCGCCCGAAGCAGCGCTGGGCTGATACGTTACATACGGACTTGAAAGCGGTTGGTGTCCACCCTGATCTAGCGCTGGATCGGAAAAGGTGGCGTCATGACGCCAGAATAGCGGACCCCCCTACGAAGCGGGACAGACGCTGAAGAAGAAGAAGAAGAAGACCATGTCTAGCATGAGGCCCTTTAGTGCTGTGTTTGACAGAAGTCCACACGGTTAGACAGGCTCTGTCCTGGGGCGAAGAACTCCGAGCAGCCAGCCAGACTGCCCGAAGGGACACAGCAGGAGCAAGGAGTCCATCCACTGCATCCTGCGTCTCTGGGCAGTACACGGTCGCATTTGGTTCGCGATTCTTTCCCCTATTCTCACCCGAGTCACGCCACACATCCTGCAAAAGCGGTCCGAGATCCCTCTTAACAAGAGAGCCCGAAGGCTCTTCATCGAGGAAGATCTATGGAAAATGCTCAAATTAGGTGGGCCGGCTACGTAATGCGCTTTGCAGACATCCGCTGAACGGGAGCCGTCACCGACTGCATCCACGGTATGTCGAGAGAACACCAGAACGCCCACCAATCCGCTGGTCGGACTTCTTCGTGAAAGCCCTGAACGAACGATATGACACTTTTCGTGCCCTTCGAGCGAGGAGGATCTATTGGAGCATTCGGGCACGCGATAGGGACGAATGAAGACGATGCTGGCACCCGGCTGAAGACCTCGAGATCAACGGGACGACAGTTCGTGCAGGTGATGTCTAGCATACAACGAGTTTTCCAATTTCATCACATGCCGGATTTTGGATGGGTGCTGCTAAATTGGACGCGTGGGTGTGTTCGGAACGCACTAGCTCTGTCAAGCCCAAATCGTTATGGCTGCAGCACAACGGTGCAGCTTAAGAAGACGAGAAATTATAGCGATGCGAAAGTGCAGGTGAAACTCGTGTGGCGGATTTTCTTTCTTCCTGACCACAGAATTGGTGGAATTGGAAAGGGAAAACCCATTATATGCTAGACATATGAAAACTAGTTGGTTTGCTATACTTTTTGTGCACTTAGAAAAGCTGCTCTCATCATGCAAAGCTCACTCTACAAATTGTTGAGTCCACCCAATTGATTCTGTCAGGCTTACAAGCATTGTTTAACTCTGTTAGGATTTCTACGTCAAAAGATAGAGCTCGAGTTGCTGAAATTGAATATGCCTCTTTTTACAAGTCGAATTCGCTCTTTGTTGCTTTTTCAAATACTAGCTCGCAACTCGCCACGCGGGACTTCACATCCGACAAACCGAATTCTTTATTCTTGACCTCAAACTTGGGGAACTAAACCACCTATAACTCTACTGCACACGATATTACCACGAAGAAATGAGGCATCCAAAATAGCACTTTATTAAGATTAAAAAGTCCTAAAATCTAGGAAAAATAAGAGTGCAAAAATGAAAGCCTCAGCGGCCTGACGTGATGAGTCCAACTGCTTGTCGCCGCAGCCTGACATTTTCTTCTACACCAAAATCTTCCATCCGATAAGCATGAGAAGCGAACAGAATGTCAACAGAAACCTAATCTGCCATCGCCATCTACTGCTAACATGAGAATCTCACACATAAACATTTTCTATAAAGTAACAATTACAAACAAATGCTAATGCATCTAAGTCGTCTTGTAACGACACAAGTTTTTATTTTGAAAAAGTTATGAAAAAGGCCGCCTTGAAACGTCTTTTAGTCATCATCTGAAAAGCGGCGTAGGCGCATTGTTTTCGGATGATGACTAAAAGACATGCACGGTACTGTAGATAGAGCACGCGGTCGAATAAGCAGGTAAATACCAGATATTCCAAAGATGAAGCTATTTGTATTCTGGTGTACTATTTGGACATACATCACGTACTCTACATGCCACTGCTACGTGATTATTGTGGCATCAACAAAAAAAACCGGAATTCCCGACTACGTTGTTCGCCTGACACTTCGGGAAGGTTTGTCATGGTCAACTATCTCTGTGCGGACGATGCCGTTCGAAACATACATAGGAATTGAATGAAACGTTACATTGAGAAGAGACCGTTGCTACGATAACATTCCTGAATCCCCCTTCTACTTAGCGTTATTCTTGAGTACATTTGCGATATAATTATTTAAAATAAAACGTCAAAGGTATTGCTTTTACAGCGAGCTGTGGCTTTTTTCCAGTCTGTGGAATATACGTTACTATCACATGGGCATGGCTTTAAAAGTGTCGCAATCACGTAATCTTCTGCTTCGAACGGTAAGTCTCAACGAACCAAGACAGCCTTCAGTGGTTAGATCCCCTTCTACAACACAACAAACACTGCCTACGAGACGGCCACTTGGACCAGAAGGGAAACCGGATAAGGCACCCATTACTTCAGATTCAGAAGTCTTTCACTGATCAAGCTTTCCGTGACAAAAA
>OX377203.1:22380325-22496513 GCA_947396885.1 Heligmosomoides polygyrus polygyrus | reverse complement strand
CATCAACTGGGATCTCTACACCTCTCTTGTCGGCCTTTGGGAAGATGCCGTCATGGACAACGTCGACGAGGAATACGATCGCTTCGTGCACCATCTCCACGATAGTGCTAAGGGAGCCGAGAGCTTGAAGACCACCAAGAGACGCCTGTCTCCGGAAACTCTCGAGCTGATACGCCAGCGTGGAGCAGCACGAGCGTCAGGCAACTACCAACTGACGTCCGAGCTTGCAAAGCTATGCAGAGCGGCGATAAAGGAAGATCTCAAGGAGAGAAGGGCGGAAGTGTTGGCTGAAGCAGCAGAGGCAGGGCTGAGCATCCGCAATGCCCGCCGGAACTTCGCCAACTTCAAGACCAAGATGACCGCTCTCCGACGTCCTGACGGAACCATCACCTCTTCCAGAAGGACCATGGAGAAAGTCATCCACGACTTCTACTCCGATCTCTTCGATAGCCACGTCCACCTGCCCCCATGCCATCTTCCGCAGGATGGATACGTCGCCCCCTCTGTTCTCTCTTCCGAAATCCGACACGCCATCTCGTCGGTGAAGAAACGTAACCGTAAGAAACCGCTGCCCCAGGGGTCGGATTTATCAACGACTTACATAACTTTAAAAGAGAATTCGCAGCGGAAAACTCAGAGTGCTCGGCTTCTCGCTCACCACATCGCTGATAAGCCGCGTTATCAGGGATTTCGGCTGTAATTCTCTCTTTTAAACTGCTGTAAGTCGTTGATGAATCCGGCCCCTGGTGGGTGTCCCCCTCCCCGTGAACGTGCTTTCCCGCCTCTATGAGGAATATGTCAAATATTAAATTGTCAAAATTCTAGCAATAATCGAAGCTCAGATTGAAATCAATTTTGCCTTATCAGCCCGCACTGAAGAGCTACTAGTCTTTTCTTCAATTTTGTCCTACGCAGAGGTTCGCAGGAAATTTGGAAGCCACCGTGGTCTTTCCCAGACAACACTTCACTCCTATATATGTAGGTCGCTTTGAGATTCTCCACGGTCACTTCGTTGAGCTTCCACGTATGAAGAAAATTTCTGGCTCAGGTAGGGCTTCTGGAATGAAGAGCTATGTTCTAATGACATTTCTAAGTTGACGTTTAAGATAACAGGTTCATGCTCAAGTCGGCTCGCTCAACCAGTACTCGAGAAGAAGGTGGGAACAAGTATAGTAGATTGCAGTGGAATTGTGTGCTAAACTGGTTAAGCAGCTGCTGAGAGTATTACGGGAAGATTTACCACCCTTCAAGCAGCAGTAGCAAATGGATGTGCTAAGAAGGAAATTGTTCTTAGACGGTCCTAATTAGCGGCACGGACTAAGCAAGCTGAACAGGGTGGAATAGTCGCAGCACTCGACAAGTCCCAAAGATACGTGTTATGATCACCACGAGCGAGGTGCTGGGCCAGTACGGCTTTAAGAAGCTCGCGAGTCTGAACGGTGAGGAAACCATGTGGACCCTGGACGACACCGGTCTGCTCTGAAAACGCATCTGTTTACCAGGCTTGAAAAAGGGATGCTGTTCGCAAGACCGCGAAGTTTTCTAGAGACGTGCGGATAACATCTGCTTACTATCACACTCAGAATCCTGTTATCTACAACCCCTGCAACCTTTCGAGAGGACGTTATGCCTCATTTTCCTAGTTTGATGCTGGTGAGATGAGGCCCGTAGATGATACCGAATCCAAAGAGGCGTCTAAGCGACATCAAATATGGCTGAACGCTCTCCTACAGAAGTGCAGTGGAAGGCGGATAGTGAGTCTCATCAGGCTAGTTTGGAACTCGATTGATGACAATGGAACCCTTCGTCAGGCTCCTGAAGTGCAAATTGCCGTTCTTCATGCTCTTATCACCCAGCGGCAGAGGCTCGGCGTGGAACGCATTCTGAATCGCTTTCGGACGCGACTTCGTTGGTGGAAATACATCTCTTGGATCGCTGTCGCTATACGAATAGCATGGTACGAAGACGATTACCGTCTGCAACAAAGTAGCCGCCCACTGCAAGTGCTGCAAGGGGTTACACAAATAGCTCTTTCGAAACTGTCAAGGAGAGGGGGGGGGGTCAATCCACTCTGGAAGCAAACTAGTCTATAAAGACAATACCGTGAACTGGCCCACGAGAGTGCTGTGTCTTTGCAATTTCCTAGTCGGGGGAGGGCTTCGATTTTCTAGCATGTCCGTCCGACTAGGAGAGTGGATCTATGGCCGCTAAACCATATCGGAATAGATTTTGAGATCCATCTGAGCTGCTCGTGTGAAAACTGCTTTCGTCGCCCAGGAGAGTCTGTAGCTGGATTCTGTGCTCTCAGAGCCAGGCTAGGGAAGGGGCTTCAAGGTGGATGCGATCCAAGCTGCTCGTGTGGAAACTGCTTTCGTCGACCAGGAAGAGTCCACAGCTGGAGGGAAGGGACTCTAGGATGCCGGCAAAAATGCCGCGACGCAGGAAAACCAAACCTCCAAGCTTACGTCTGTAAAGCAACCCGCTACGCAAGCGCCAAGATCCGCCTTGCAGCATGGTCGTCGTGGACATACAAGAGACATCGACGTGAGCCACGACGCATCGGCAGCAGGCGCACGTGATCGTATCCCGCAAACCTGCGCATCAACCCGCGCGCCAATTTGATGCATTCCACGACGTCTTGTCCATGCATCTATTCCGATCTGGTCCTAGTGGTCTTAGCAATTCCCCGACTAGGATATGTCCGTGGAGTTTTCTGGGCGTAATCGTGTTAGGAGGGACCAATGTTTTAATGACGACTTCTTTCTCACTCCCTTTCCCGTTAGAGGACGCAGTGCATGTTAGGCCTATGTCATACCATCGCTCACCCCGAGTGAAGCCTAATGACAGGCTCCCATATCGACTCATCGCTTCGCGCGATCGAGATGAGAGCTTATCATTAGGCTTCGCTCGTGGTGAGCGATGGTATGACATGGGCCTTAGGGGTGCACGGCCGTAACGACGAGTTTTCTTCTTCATTTTCGTATTCCAAAGGAATTCTAGAGCTATGGTAGACTACGCCAAGGAAGGCGTAACATGCTGTCCTACGAGTGGACCTATGGCCAGTAAAACCAAGGGTCGGATTCATCAACGACTTACATAACTTTAACAGAGAATTCACAGCGGAAAACTCAGATAACGCGGCTTATCTATCGCCCACCATATCGGCGAGGGGGGGAAGGGCGGGGTGACCATAGCATACCATGGCAGGCAGGCGCGGAGACTAGCTATTACAAATAGCGAATGTAAAAGCAGTCTTATCTCCTCGGTTCGATTACAGATCCATATTACATTTGCTTCCGTTTTGGACAAGGGAGGGAACTCTAGGATGTAGGCAATTTTAGCACATGAGCTGCAGCGCTGCCCTGCAATAGAACATGTGTCTGATGTTTTCTGATTGTCAAGAAGGCAAAAGGATAGACTCCAGTACACCTTGACACTTCAGACTGACCATGCGGGACACAACGGAAGGCTAAGCTTCAGCATTCCGCCGCTGAAGAAGCCGACCACTGTCACTAATGAACCGCCTCCAAAGTTGCGACGACGTGGGCTTCTCGCAGGTCTCTCAGTCGGAAGCCATCCAGATTAGATTTCTTTTGTTTTTACCAACGGGAAAATCTAAAAAGCCTGGTCTGGATGGCACCGATGGATATCGACATTACTGGAGCGACCTGCGAGTAGTCTCCGTCGTCGCAATTTTGGAGGCGATTCATTAGTGACCGTGGCTGGTTTCTGCGCAGCGCAAAGCTGAAGCTTAGTTTTCCGTCATTACGCGTGGACAGTCTGGAGTGGCAGGGTGTGCTGGAGTCTATCCTTCTGCTTTTCTTGAGAGGCAGAATACATCAGCCACATGTTCTGCAACAGGGCAACGCTGCAGTCCATGTGTACAGGTTTGCCAAAGATTTGCTCCACCGCCACAACATTCAAGTGGCGTACTGGTCTGCCTGTCCTCCTGACAGCAAGCCGGTGAAGAACATGTGGGGATCGTGGTTGGATTACATTTCATTTCACGAGCGAAGTCAAAATCATCCAGAACCTTGTCAACAGCATGAATAATACGGTGCACGATGTTATAAAAATAATAGTAGTTCGATCGACTTTGAAACTTAGTAAAAAGTTGGTTTTTCACAAGTGGATACATACTTTTGAAACGCCAATTTTCAATCAATTTTCTTCACAAAAGTATGGTTCTCGTGTATGATGAAAAAATCCTGAAAGCGAGTGGTCACCTATTTTCGACTACGAGGAACCTAGTGGAACTAGTGCGGACCTGCAAAAATGAACGCGAAACGAGATATGAACAAATTGTGAGGTGGATACGTACTTTTAAAACGCATTGTAGGTGGGACAGAATCAATCGAGTGGATGCAATAACCTCAGAAGTGATCTTTGCTTGACGATAACGTTTATCTAATTGCACGAGAAGTATAGCAAACCAATTATTTTGATTTTTTATCATGACCATGTCTAGCATGAGGTGGCGATGTCCGTTCCCCCACGTGGAAACTACTCGCTCTGCGAGTTAAGCCGAACACGGACACTCGATTGCAGGCGACAGGCCCTTGTCACAGGCCGGCCTACGAAGACCCATGTCACATCACATGGTGTATGACAGATCAAGTGTTTCGAGATAGTGCTACGGCGTCCGCGGGAGCCGACGCGCACTCGCAGAGCCCGGCGAGTGTGAGAAGTATGCGAGGGTCCCTGATGCGAGGACGGCATCGGGGGGCAACTGAGCTAGTCCGAAAGTCCCGTAACGTAAGCAGGACCCGCGTGGCTACGCTGAATGTGGGTACGTTGACGGGCCGCTCGTGCGAGTTGGTTGAAGCACTGGAGCGTAGAAGAGTTGATTTCTGTGCGGTGCAGGAGACGAGGTGGTCCTGCCGCAAGTCAAGGGACATAAGGCGTGGCTTTAAGGCCGTTCTATGTGGAAGTCCCAGGACCACCAATGGTGTTGGAATAATCGTCCCCGAACGATTTCGCGACTCGATTGTAAGCGTCGAGCGCTGTGACGATCGATTGATGAAGATCGTTGTCGCCGCTAAGGAGCGACTCTATCACTTTTTCTCATCGTGTGCTCCGCAGACTGGCTGCTCGGATCAAGCCAAGGAAAAGTTTTGGAGCCTGCTTGATGAGGAGACAGCAGTGGTACCGTCGAAAGATGTCATCATAGTCGCTGGTGACCTTAATGGGCACGTAGGTGCTACGAAAGACGGGTACAGCTGTCATTGTGGCTTCGGATACGGATCACGTAACACCGATGGTGAGCGCATTCTTGATTACGCGGAATCGCATAACCTCACCATAGTGAACACCGTCTTCCGAAAACGACTCGCACCTAATCTCATACTACAGTGGGAGCACCAAGACTCAGATAGACTTTGTCCTTGTGAGAGATCACGACCGAAGTCTTGTCGCAGACGCGAAGATCGTGCTGTATGAGACGGTCGCCCCACAGCATCGACCGCTGATCTGCACTTTGAAGATCGCCCCTCCGAGGCTGAAGCAGGTTGAGCGATACGGTGCAGCTAGAATTAAGTGGTGGCGAATCAGAGAGAAAGAAGCAGCTGTGATTTCTCGCGTGCGGTTACCGACAGTCACGACTGTCGACGAAACTTGGAAGAAGGCGACCGACGCGATTCGTCAAGCTGCACAGTTAGAACTCGGCATTACGAAGCCTGGGCGACGGAAGGTCGACAAGCAGACATGGCTGTGGACAAACGACGTGAAAGCAAAAGTGCGAGAGAAGAAGTCGCTCTATCACGTGTTTCTCGGCGAAAAGACAGCTGGCGGAAGTACCAAGAAGCGAAGAAAGCTGCAAAGAAGGCCGTGGCTGTTGCGAAAGCCACTCATTATGGAGATGTCAACGAGAAGCTCAAGTCTCGCGATGGTGAGCGGTATCTGTACCGACTTGCAAAGAATCGCCATCGCCAGACCGAGGAAATCGAGAAGTTCTTCGGCATCAGTGATGAGAACGGCCATCTTCTTACGGACCGCAAGAAGGCATTGAAGCGATGGCGCGATTATTTTGAGGAAATCTCTACGGTAGAATTTCCTCATCCAGCCATCCCTTCAACGGCTCCAACCAACGGCCCCGTTCAGAAGATCACCGTGGAGGAGATTGAAGCGGCTTTGAAGAAGATGAGGCCAGGCAAAGCGACTGGGCCCGATGACGTGGCAGCTGATTTGTGGAAGTTCAAGTACTGGTATCCTGCTGAGTGGTTGGCGAAGTTCTTAATCAGGTTGTAGCGGAGAAGAAGGTGCCTGAGTGTTGGCGCCAAAGTACGACGATCCCGATTTGGAAGAAGAAGGGCAGTCCTGCAGACTGCTCCAATTACCGTCCAATTCGCTTGCTTTCGCACAGCATGAAGATCTTTGAGCGAATGGACGAATTCGAGACATCGTCCAGATGTCCAGCAATCAGTGCGGCTTCGTGGCTGGCTGTGGCACCGTTGATGCCATACACGCCACTCGCCTCCTGATAGAGAAGCATCGCGAGAAACAGAAGGCAGTGCATATCGCCTTCCTCGACTTGGAGAAGGCCTTTGACCGCGTACCGCGTGAAGTGATATGGTACGCCTTGCGACATCATGGAGTTCCCGAAGAGCTCATAGAGTGGGTGCGAATCCTCTACTCTTGTCCAAAGAGTCGAGTTCAAGCTGCAGCTGGAACCTCGATGGAGTTCCCCGTCTCTGTCGGGGTAGCGAAGATAAAGATGATCTCGAGCGGCAGGTGCAAGCTTGGTGCGACCGCCTGGCGATGTTCGGGCTCAAATTGAACGTCAAGAAGACCGAGTACCTAACGACTGACGTAAACGAGTCCGGCTCCATTAAGATTAACGGAACTGAGCTTGCACGCACTTCGGTCTTTAAGTACCTGGGATCAGCAGTCGCGTCTGACGGCAAACTGATAGTCGAAGTGAATTCACGCGTGAGTGCAGCTTGGTCCAAGTGGCGCTCGTTGACTGGCGTGCTCTGCGACAAGAAGATACCAGAGCGCTTTAAGTCAAAGATCTACAGAGCAGTCGTCCGGCCAGTAGCGATGTACGGCGCTGAGTGTTGGCCTGCTACCAGGGAAGTTGAAACGCGCCTCAGCGTCATGGAGACGAAGATGCTGCGCTGGACGGCAGGAGTCACGCGCATGGACCGCATCCGAAACGATGCTATTCGGCAGAAGTTCGGTGTCGCGCCGATAGCTGACAAGATGCGCGAAGCTCGCTTACGATGGTACGGCCACGTTCTGTGTGGAGAATCAGACAGCGTCGGCAAGATAGGGCTTAACTTCGAGGTAATAGCAAAGAGGCCTAGAGGGCGCCCGAAGCAGCGCTGGGCTGATACGTTACATACGGACTTGAAAGCGGTTGGTGTCCACCCTGATCTAGCGCTGGATCGGAAAAGGTGGCGTCATGACGCCAGAATAGCGGACCCCCCTACGAAGCGGGACAGACGCTGAAGAAGAAGAAGAAGAAGACCATGTCTAGCATGAGGCCCTTTAGTGCTGTGTTTGACAGAAGTCCACACGGTTAGACAGGCTCTGTCCTGGGGCGAAGAACTCCGAGCAGCCAGCCAGACTGCCCGAAGGGACACAGCAGGAGCAAGGAGTCCATCCACTGCATCCTGCGTCTCTGGGCAGTACACGGTCGCATTTGGTTCGCGATTCTTTCCCCTATTCTCACCCGAGTCACGCCACACATCCTGCAAAAGCGGTCCGAGATCCCTCTTAACAAGAGAGCCCGAAGGCTCTTCATCGAGGAAGATCTATGGAAAATGCTCAAATTAGGTGGGCCGGCTACGTAATGCGCTTTGCAGACATCCGCTGAACGGGAGCCGTCACCGACTGCATCCACGGTATGTCGAGAGAACACCAGAACGCCCACCAATCCGCTGGTCGGACTTCTTCGTGAAAGCCCTGAACGAACGATATGACACTTTTCGTGCCCTTCGAGCGAGGAGGATCTATTGGAGCATTCGGGCACGCGATAGGGACGAATGAAGACGATGCTGGCACCCGGCTGAAGACCTCGAGATCAACGGGACGACAGTTCGTGCAGGTGATGTCTAGCATACAACGAGTTTTCCAATTTCATCACATGCCGGATTTTGGATGGGTGCTGCTAAATTGGACGCGTGGGTGTGTTCGGAACGCACTAGCTCTGTCAAGCCCAAATCGTTATGGCTGCAGCACAACGGTGCAGCTTAAGAAGACGAGAAATTATAGCGATGCGAAAGTGCAGGTGAAACTCGTGTGGCGGATTTTCTTTCTTCCTGACCACAGAATTGGTGGAATTGGAAAGGGAAAACCCATTATATGCTAGACATATGAAAACTAGTTGGTTTGCTATACTTTTTGTGCACTTAGAAAAGCTGCTCTCATCATGCAAAGCTCACTCTACAAATTGTTGAGTCCACCCAATTGATTCTGTCAGGCTTACAAGCATTGTTTAACTCTGTTAGGATTTCTACGTCAAAAGATAGAGCTCGAGTTGCTGAAATTGAATATGCCTCTTTTTACAAGTCGAATTCGCTCTTTGTTGCTTTTTCAAATACTAGCTCGCAACTCGCCACGCGGGACTTCACATCCGACAAACCGAATTCTTTATTCTTGACCTCAAACTTGGGGAACTAAACCACCTATAACTCTACTGCACACGATATTACCACGAAGAAATGAGGCATCCAAAATAGCACTTTATTAAGATTAAAAAGTCCTAAAATCTAGGAAAAATAAGAGTGCAAAAATGAAAGCCTCAGCGGCCTGACGTGATGAGTCCAACTGCTTGTCGCCGCAGCCTGACATTTTCTTCTACACCAAAATCTTCCATCCGATAAGCATGAGAAGCGAACAGAATGTCAACAGAAACCTAATCTGCCATCGCCATCTACTGCTAACATGAGAATCTCACACATAAACATTTTCTATAAAGTAACAATTACAAACAAATGCTAATGCATCTAAGTCGTCTTGTAACGACACAAGTTTTTATTTTGAAAAAGTTATGAAAAAGGCCGCCTTGAAACGTCTTTTAGTCATCATCTGAAAAGCGGCGTAGGCGCATTGTTTTCGGATGATGACTAAAAGACATGCACGGTACTGTAGATAGAGCACGCGGTCGAATAAGCAGGTAAATACCAGATATTCCAAAGATGAAGCTATTTGTATTCTGGTGTACTATTTGGACATACATCACGTACTCTACATGCCACTGCTACGTGATTATTGTGGCATCAACAAAAAAAACCGGAATTCCCGACTACGTTGTTCGCCTGACACTTCGGGAAGGTTTGTCATGGTCAACTATCTCTGTGCGGACGATGCCGTTCGAAACATACATAGGAATTGAATGAAACGTTACATTGAGAAGAGACCGTTGCTACGATAACATTCCTGAATCCCCCTTCTACTTAGCGTTATTCTTGAGTACATTTGCGATATAATTATTTAAAATAAAACGTCAAAGGTATTGCTTTTACAGCGAGCTGTGGCTTTTTTCCAGTCTGTGGAATATACGTTACTATCACATGGGCATGGCTTTAAAAGTGTCGCAATCACGTAATCTTCTGCTTCGAACGGTAAGTCTCAACGAACCAAGACAGCCTTCAGTGGTTAGATCCCCTTCTACAACACAACAAACACTGCCTACGAGACGGCCACTTGGACCAGAAGGGAAACCGGATAAGGCACCCATTACTTCAGATTCAGAAGTCTTTCACTGATCAAGCTTTCCGTGACAAAAACGAGATCCGGCTGATTTTCTGACAGGAAGACTTGAAAGTGATCGAGCTTATTCAACGGACTAGAATAGCTCAGAAAAGTAAACACATTAAGACCTTATAGTACTGTCGCCTTAAGAGTCCCTCGTGGTTCTGGGAACGACACGCCTCAGCTGGCCTCAATTCACAGCCCACTCACCTACAGCCCCACCTTTGCTGCGCTCTCGAGTTTTCTTAGCTCGTCGCTTTTGGCGGGTATACTCCGGTGTGCGAACACTTGGAGAAAGACACTACTCGCAGGCAAGCGAGCATTGCTAAGAACCTGGAGCCAGTTGGCAGAGGAAGGAAGTGCCACCTTCACTAAAGGGGCCACTTCGGATCAGGCCTCCCATTCAGTGGACTTTAGTGGAACGACATTCTACGTTGAGGATGTTGAGAACGCCTCTCAAGAACTGCCCCTGAGAAGGTTGACAATGCATCATCAGCAGCTTCGTTCAAGCGACGGATAACTATTCCCGGGCACGTTTTCGCCCTCCAAAACCTCAAAAAAAAATTCTGCTGGGATTCACCGATTAACAGTAAGAACGAAGTGCCTTACGGTTGGATCCGTATACGCTCCCACAGCCATGGGGACGATCCCAGCCGCCGACTTTCCGAGAAATTCTTTTTTTACTTGACCGGTAGACGCTGAATCGAGTGGGAAAGACTGGCGCTCCAATTACTCCCTTGGCTCTTCTGCCCTTAGTTAGCTGCGATTTTGGTGCCATTTGAAAGTTGGTCCACCGGATGCGGAGAAATAGTTTAATGTAGAATATGACAAAAACCGCACTAGGGAGAACGGTAAAAACGAAATCGGATTATGCAGAGCGAAACGCGAAACAGGCACCGAACAGTTGAAGGGAATTAAGAAAGTTTGAAAGGAATAAGAATGATATTAAACGGGTAGGAATGAGACTCATACAGAATGCTGCCGCACGTGAAGTGGCTCGGTCATCAGCATCTAGCATTGGATTATATAGCCCTACTATATTTGAAAGGGAAAGCGGTTCTCCTTCTGCCCGTTTTTCTGTCCGAAGCCTTTCAAAGACGTAGCGCAACAGGCGTGTGGGTTCAGAAGACGTGTCATCGACGTCGTGTGCGAGGGGTCCAGGGCGGGGGATCCAGTAAGAAGGAACCGCTAGGGAGGGGGGGGGGTTCAATAGTGGGGACGAGAAAAGGAACCAGCAAGGGGGACCAGTAAGGGAAACCAGTAAGAGGGGTCGTCCAGTAATAGGTGGCCAGGCGTCCGGACCGGATTCCGAAGACGTGTCGCGAACGTCTTACCGCAAGCGTCTGGGTTCAGAAGACCTATTGCCGACGTCGCGCCACGAGCGTTCGTGGTCAGACGATGTGTCTCCGACGTTTGGGGCCGAAGCCCTCCACCCCTTCCCATGGCCGCTAGGCCGCTGAACGTCAGATAGTAGATAAGCTATCATACCATTGGGCAAGTGAAGAACAGTCGTAGGAGGTGCTGGCTGTCGCATCCATCCGATTCCCGGTTCCTGGTTTGGAATTCCCGCGCAGGCCAACGAGGCCTTCCATCACTCCGGGATCGGCGAAGTGGTACCATAGTTGCCGGCGAGAAACTGACTTGTCCATGACTGGCCACCGAAAGCGATTGCGTAGATTAAATATGCATTGAAATTTATTTATTTATTTATTTATTTAGATCGGTTCTTTGTCGTTGCGAGAAAAAGCAGAATAAGCATAGTTCATAATATATTAGATTGGCAACTAATTTCCTTAACAAATAACTAATGACAATCTTTAATTGAAATAAGATCCCTCAGAACGCAGAAGTGCTTCTCATATATCAGGTAGCTGGTCTATCCCACGGCCATAGAGTTATTGTGCTTTTAAGGCCAAGAATCTTTGGAGGTGCATTTTGATCCGGTCCACATTATTAAATCGTCTTCCAACCAAGAAGTACTGCACCGAACTAAAAATGTGGTAGTCACTTGGCGCAAGGTCTGGGCTGTAAGGTGGATGAGTTTGACGCTCCCAGTCAAGGTCTTCTATTTTTGAGGCGTCCGGTTCGCTACGTTCTTTCCGTTTGGTGGTGTCAAGAAGGTGTTAACTTCTGGAAGCTCGTCAAGAGCGGTTGCAGCATTAAAGCTGTAATCTACTCTTCTCAACCTGGCCGCGCGCAGGCTGAATTCCGCTGGAATCGGTTCGGACAGATTTTCAGGAGCGGAATTATCTGTGAGCAAGGTAACGCCAGATCACACGTCACGAATCGGGAGCTTTAAAAAATCGAAGACCTTTGCTGGGAGCGTCTTACTGACCCACCTTACAGCACAGGTGTGCGCCAAACGACTAGCATCTTTACAGCACGCTGCAGCACTTCTTGGTTGGAGGGTGATTTATTAATGTGGACTATGTCAAAATGCACCTCCAACAGGTGTGGGATGGGCCAGGTAGCTGATAAATGGGAAGCAGTCCCGCGTTCCAACAGGTCTTACTTTGGTTGAAAACTGTTATTTGTTATTTGTTTATGAACACTTTTGTTGAAGGCGCTTGAGAGTCCACGAAATAGCTGCCAACCTAATACATAGAACAGTGTTAACTGGCGACCACTCCATGTTGGTGGAGAGGGTGGGGTGAGGGAGATTGAGTGGATAGCTCGGTTCAGAAGGCCAGTGGCCAGCCAACACTGCAAGGCCTAGCGACGTAGTATGGACTCCGGATACAATCTTAGTAGGCCAGCCAACATTCCCGAGGTACACAGTGTGATGTCAAGGAGCTATGACGACGGCCGAAGTACAACCAAAGAAAATGTTAGTAACAATGATGAGCAGACAGAAAAAACGAGATTAGTAGCAGATATGCGGTAACACTGTCGTCGTAAAAAGAAACGCAATTTCAACAAAATGGCAACTCGCCCTAGTCTGACTAATCTGGAACAGTCCTCTGGAAGTAGTCGAATGAACGAGCCTGGAATGTAAAGCATCGCTTCCACCTAAATAAACTAGCGTCAAGTTTATTTCACCGCACTACTGACCTTCCTAAAAAGGATCCAGCACAGGCAGCGGTAGTATAATAATTCTATCAGGATTGATTCGGTAGGGGTGGGGCCGAATAATCTTTGCTAGTGAAGATGTCTTGGAAACGTCATAAAATTCAAGGTTAAAGGCACCAGTAGCTAGTTTGTACACGTAGAGGGAATCAGTTGAAGTCCTTCTAAACTCCAATGCGTTTTCACCAAGTACTTTGAGTCGATCCTCATATGAGAGTCTGACTAATCCCTTCCGTAGGAAACATCGGTAAGTAAAACTCTTTGTACTTGTTAAATGCTATCGATAAGAGACTTCTTGGAAGTAGAGCAAAGCTGTCTGCAGTGCTCTATTTGCGAAACGTAGATTGTGAAGAGCCTGAATAGCAGCTTGGGGTATAGAGCTGGAAGCGTGTAATATATAATTACATTTAGAAGTTTCATTAACCAAAACGTCTTTGATATGGTCATCGTATTCGAACTTATCGTTGCAGGTAACACCTAAATCCCACACCTTGTTTGAGCGAATAAGAGACCTCCCACTGATAGCAGAATTGTGATCAGGATGCCTTTCACCAAAACAAACTTATAAGGTCTTTTCAAGAGGTATATCAAGATCCCCTTTTTGGAGACCATTTGCTTAATGCATTCAGCCCTAATTGTAACTGATTGAAGTTATTAATTGAATGGATCTTGGAATCATTTACATGCATTAAGCAAGTGCAGCCCGGGGTAATGCTTCTGGAAGACCGTTAACAAACATAATGGACATTAAGGGGCCTATACAGGTCCCTTGTTGCACGTCATTCGTAGCTCGGTATGTGCGGGAGCGAGATTTATTCACCTTAACACTTTGAGTTTCTTTAATGAGGAATGACCGGAGGAATTGTAGTAGGTATTCATTGATGCCAAAAGCTTTATCTTTCGTCAAGAGTAACCAGAAAAGTCGAAAGCTTTTTTGTAATCTATATGACAGACAGAGACGAAGTTTCCTTTATCAGTTTCTCTGTGCCAAAGGGGAACAGTTGACAAAAGGGCTGACGTGTTTGACCTCTTACTCAAAAAGTCATGCTGTTTAGGGGAGAAGAAGTTGAGGGTAAAAAGATGGTCAGTGATTCGGCTACGTATAATGCGTTCTAACATTTTACTTATTGTGCTTTCCAAACATAGCGGTCTGTACATAGCTCCGCACATCATTTTTTGGACCTTGGACTTTCTTTGTGGATAGAGAGTACATACCCAATTCTCCACAGCATGAAGTCTCACCTCTCACAAGGCACCCGGCAAAAAGAAGCGTAAGAGGAGATGTTAGTCCGATGCGGCTTTTTTTGAGAAGAATGTATGGAATTCCATCGGGCGATGTAGAGTTTATACTCGGAAGCCTACGGAGAGCACTGTAAACAAATTCATATGAGATGTCAACTCATTCCAGGGGTGTGTCAGTGAGCAAATTTACCTGTTTCTAAGTGGAATGGCGTTTTGTAAACCGATCCAAAATAATCAGCGAATACCTCAGCCTTCTATATATCGCATTTTATTTGCTTGTTTAGGGACCAACCATGGTTGGTATATAATTATTTTTTTTTGCAGTTTATGGCGGCAAAATTGGTAAAATCGCCTGAGATTTCTGCCCTTTGTAACCTATTTCTCTCTGCGTAAGGATAGTCGTGACAGTGCTCGTTTGAGATTTTTGGCATAGGCGTAGTATTAGGCGTATCCAAAAAAAAACCGTTTAAAATGAAAATTGTTAACTTTGTCCTTAGCAGTTTGAATGTACAGAGGGTATGTCTGAGGCTCGGCACGCATTCGATACATAGGAACGAATCTAGAAATGAGATACTGACATGTCTACAAGATACTGGTAGCAAATATCTGTATCTAACGGACCACTGATCAAAGAAACCCAGTCTACGGATGCAAGAGCAAGGACTAGTGCGTCGTAATCTTCCTTACGCTGATCTTTTAAGTCATTTTTAGGGGTTACCTCAACATTTTTGATGTCAAAAGTAACCATATTGTGGTACGACGTACTGAATGGAGGTAGTATGGACACATTTTCGATAATCAGCGAGAGGAAGCCAGAATGTCAAGGATGTTCAGACCATGCGTAGGCTGATTAACCAGTCGGTGAAGCATGAAGTTCTTCGAAAAGTTAAGAAATACCGACGAGGAATACGAGGAACTTCCTTCCACGATATAATGTGGAAGTAGAATGCATGGCGCTTCCCAAAGGGGCTTGACAGACGTTGTCCTGAAGACCTCATACAATGGAAGACGGAGGCGACTTTCGCTTGAGCGGGCTAATGTGGAGGCGCGCAGTGACTGTCGGAGTGAGAAGAAATTTTTTCACACTTTTCCCCATCGACTCCATGCTTCAGGGAAAACACTAATTATTTCGAGAGACTTCTGGGGCAAAGTTTTATCAAATAAGCAGACCAGATAACTATTGTTACTTGTCCAACGCTTACTTCAAGATTCTAAGCTGCTGTTTTTAGCTCTACCAGGGATGGTTGACGTTCGTGCTCCTAATTTTTGCGATGCTGTTCACAGAGTTTGCGTTGATGACCGCCTTCGAAATTCAACGATCGACAATGATAGCCTTCACCTACGCTCTGAACTTCGTGATCGTTGTTTTCATCATAGCCGCATGGCCGTTTCTCGGTAAGGTTTTCGGATTGGGACTCGCAGAAAGCGCACACATGCTCTGCTGGTTCGTAGTTGAGGAGGCGAAACATGGCACGAGGCAGAATTGCTATGAGGAGGAACCGTTTTTCTCAGTGGAGTCGTAGTGAGAAATAAGTACACGGTGCCATTTGCTGTAATCCACCACCAGGTGATCAGCAACTATAGAATGACTTAAACACGGTTGATGAAGGACTAGCACAATTAAAAAATTAGGCATCTAAAGAGCAAGAGCAAGGAGCCTAGCTAAACTATCTTATCTGTGAAGACATTTTGACTGTAAAGGGTTTTGCTTGGTCTGGTAAGCTAGATGTTTGGAAGAGGGATTTTTAAACGTGACAGCATAGATGTGGCATCACTTTGGACCAAAAAGCTGTGTGTCCTATACAACTCAGTTGAGCAAACAAAGCTTCTAAACTGTTCAGAACCGACTTGTAGTTTACGTCCTTATATATGCTATTGTTTCCTCAAATTTGACATTTCTCGTACCAAATTAGACATTTTTCAAATTAGATTGAACACTCTGTCAGAAAAACAACAACAGCGGACCATACTACGATGCGGGATAAACGCTGAAAAATATGAAGAAAAAGAAGGAGAAAAAGACTCCACCTAAAAAACTTGTAAAAAAATCGAAAATTTGAAATCGAACTGAACATCTTCGAAATCAGGAGAAACGAATTCTTTGAATTTTACTTTGAATTTTTCTTTGAATTTTTACGTTCACCTGTCCCATAAGTAAACACGCTACTGAGGTTTTATAGAAGTTTCGTTTTCAAAAAAAAAAGAATTAAAATTTGATTGAAAGCACAGGAAGACAAAAATCATATTATTAAGAGAGGAGATCTTCGCCATGCAATCGACTTGGTTGTCGCGAATTTCATTTGATCGATAGCAAAAATTCTGTTCGTGTGGAATAGCATATATGCAAGCAATGCAACAATAACAGTTAGAAAAACATACATACATACACTGCGACCAGAAAGAATAGGGACACTTAAAAATTGTACTTTTCGTACGCTAATCGATATCAATCGACCTGAATTTTTACTGTAAAATTCGTTACGGCAAAGAAGTTCGAAGCAAAAGATTTTAGCAAAATCGGTTTGATGTGAGCTAAATAAGAAAATAAAATATGGAGACACACCATTTCAATTGACCAGAAAGTATAGGGACACTAGTAAAAAACAACTTTATTGTCAAGATAAAAACAGTAGTTGATAACTAGTACTCAATTGGTCCTCCGCGGTTCATTGCAACATCTACAAGTCGGGCTGGCATCGAAGCAGCATGATTTCGAAGTGTTTGTAGAGGAAGTTCATCCCAAGCGCGTAGAATTGCTGATCGAAGTCCTTGCAAAGAAGAATATGTCTGGTTATGCTCGTAAATCTTCCTTACAAGATGTCCCCAGATATTTTCCATTGGGTTCGTATCAGGAGAACATGCAGGCCAGTCGAGAACTTCAACAGAATTTCTTCTGAGGAAGCCTTCTGTGGATCTGCTGGCATGCGGCGGTGCAATGTCCTGTTGAAAAACCCATCCCTGACCAGCATTCTGTTGAAGGAATGGGAGCAGATGGGTTTCCAAAAATTGCTGGTATTCATCTGCGTCCATCCTTGCTGACGTGAAGGCAAGAGGGAGCTTTCCTTCTGCGTGGAATGCCGCCCACACCACAACTGCCGCCTCCAAAATTCCTTCTTAGGAAATACTCCTTCTCCTTGCGCAAGTCATGCCAGTAGAATCGGTTCCCATCTGGACCATCGAGATAAAGCGCTTTTCGTCTGAGAAGATCACCTGAGCTATGAAATGTTAAAATACCTAGCGTCAGAACTGACAACGCAAAAAATCTGCCTCAGTCCAAAGACGTCGTTTGTTCCTAGAGACGAACTCGAGCCTGTTCCTCTTGTGCGTTTCGGTCAAACGTGGAGCAGAACGGAGCTGGTATATACAACATTCCCATTGCGTTTTAAGCAGCACCGAATCGTTTCTTTCGTGACTTTCTTACTCTAACTCTTGCGCACTTCCTCCAAACTGATTGATTTATTGGAAACATTCGCACGATTTGCCTCTCGTCTCGAGTCGAAAGAAGCCTGGGACGTCCTGAAGACTTCCTCGAGTGATATAGATCAGAACTGCGTAGAAATTTGCTAATAGCGTTCTTTGATCGTCCAGTTGAGTCGAAATTTGGCGTATGCTGAGTCCTGAATCTCTGCGGGCCTTGATCTGAGCTTGTTCCTCTATTGATAGCATCGATCCGCGGCCCATCCTTACAACGAGCAAATTATGAGGCAGTATATTGCATAGCAAAATAGTTTTCAACAACGTACCTTTCTCCGCGCACCTTATTTGGTGGTGTCCCTATACTTTCTGGTCACTCAAAAACAGGGTCCCGTCACGTGATCCTTTCCCGTTTCTTGCCACCTCGGGGGATTTTGCCCATTTCGTTCGTATATATGTTTTTTGCCGTGAGGAATCCCATAGTATAATTTTCAGATCAATTCCTGCGGATAGCTAGCAGATCACGTAATTTGCTGGTGTCCCTATACTTTCCGGTCGCAGTGTATACTCCCGCACCTCTTTCAAATAAGCATCATTTGCACTATAAACCAAATAAAAATCGTGGCGATCTAGACGAGTGCATGGCGCCATCTCTCCTTTTAATAGACTAAATGATTGTGGACTTTGCACACTTTGAAACAAAATCTAACTTATTATTTCTCTTTTGAGAGAAAATTGCTATAACACCTCAGATGGTGCATCTACAGGTGAAGCAGGTGAACTAAAAAAATTTAAAAAAAAGATTCATTAAATTGTTCTTGATCAAAACGTATTGATTTTGAAGGCGTTCAATATGCTTCCAGAGGCGTTAAGCGTGCTTAGAAGAGTATCCAATTTGACACTAAAATTGTGTGCCCTAGCAACGACTGACATTTTTCAGCCGGACTCCACGCTTATTCCTATCGTATTGTTGGGGAAATTTATGGTTTTGTATTGCTCTATAATTTAGTCGATTTTAATGACGTGGCGGAAATGCATGATCAGTACGAGGTTTGTTGCATCAATTCGCATTTTGATCGAGCAGACAACAATTTAGCCCTTCAGATGATTTGTTTTTTTCATTTGCAGCTTCTTGAATGTAGGATAAAGTTCGAAACATTTTAGTGCTGCGGATTTTTTCACACTAGTGACTGGACGTCGCAATATCTCTATCGGTTTTCGACCCTTGTGAGTGTGCTTTACCTCTGTCATGCCTTTGGGTCACTGCACATAACTGAAGAAGATGACTACTGGATTGGCTTGCAACCAACGGTGTAAGATTGCGCCTTCCGTCCACGTTCCTTCTTCCACGAATGCGGTCCCGAGTTAATCGCCATCATTTGTGGCGTAGTAGAATTCTCCCAAGAAGCTCAGTGTGTCTCACACGGAATGGCGCGTACATCGTGGGTTTCTCTTCACAGTTATTCATATCGGTTGTGAGCTCACATACGGTTAGCCTTTCGCGACGTTTCCTTTTTTACATTTTGGTTTTTACTACATTCGGTTTCAGTCATCGGTTTTGAAAATTGTGGCCTTCAGACTACATTAGGCTAGAAAATGAACGTGCGCGCGTGCCTGCTCTACGACTTCAAATTGAAGAAATCCGCTGCGGAATCGCATCGTTCGTTGGTAGCTGCATTTGGCGAAGATCTCGTTTCCAAAAGACAATGCAAGCGGTGGTTTCAACGTCTTGCCGCCGGCGACGAAAGTCTTGAAGACGAAGAGCATGCGAGACAGGTGCTTGTCCTGGATAGTGACCTGTCACAGACTACCGTTGAAGTTGATCCGAGAAAGCCGCCTCGGGAGCTTGCTCATCCTCTTCTCTCTTGCTCCAAGTTCCTATCCAGAAGCACGTGCATAAAACCGGAAAGTCGAACTCGATTTCATCGCTACGTCGGGCAACAGATGGATTCACATTTTCACCAGGAAGAGACAGTGGTTAAGAACTGGGGAGTTGGATAAACCTGTCGCAAAGCCTGTGGGCGAAACGTTGTTGGTTATCGCGGAGAATATATTACCGGATAAAGTTTGGCGTTAGTTTTTGGCCTTGTATGAACTTAAGTTTTCGTTTGAAGCGACATTTCGTGTGGAACACCCTTAAATTAAAAAAACGTGAAAATGGCGGGAAACTTGTCCATCATCTATTTATATCATTTTCACGTTGAATAGGACACTTTTCAATTCAAATCGGACTTTTTCAAATCGAATTGGACACTCTTTGAATCTATCACTAAGGAAAAAGTTTTGAAATCAAAGCGAACTCTTTCAAATCGAAATGAGCTTCAGGCAAGTTAAGCTACAGACTCCATACGATGGTTAGAAGAATGTTTATTGGAAAATTTAGTTTAATATTTTTAAAGAAATTTTTTAGTTCAGCTGCCTGAATGAGTGTAAGAAATTTCCAGAGTTTTAATTTTTAAAGAAAAATTAATAGGTAAAGTTTTGTTTCAAAGCACAACAATGCGGCTATCATCTGTTGCATGAGAAGAACAGATCGCTCCAGATTGGCCCTCAAAGTGTTCAAAAATATTCATTTGATGGATAGTCTAGATGCCCCTCACATGAACTGTAAGGGTGAGGATATGTGCGCTATTTGCAGTTGTTATTGTTGTGCCGTTAACAAGTGTCATTCTCCATGCGAACAGAAATTCTACTATGAATCGAATGAAAATAGCCATGTCTTTGATAAGGACATGGCGTAATCATTTTTGCTACAAATGGGTGCCTTCGTGCTTTCTAAAACAGGCTTTAAACCATGATTTTCCACCAAAAAAATCATTTTTAATTTCAAAAAAAATTTTGATTTCAGTTTTAACTAAAATTTTAATTGATATGTTTTCTTAATGGGTAAGTAAATTAACACTTCAAAAGTCACATTAAAATCCTCTTTGAACAAAGAATTATTCTAATTCGTTTGACAAGTCTCCAATTTAATGTGGAAGGAGCTCATTTTGATTTGGAAGATGTTCAGTTTGATTTCAAAAGCACTAGGCCGGTCTTCCTGCTCTGTGAAACAGGTTTTAAACCATTATTTTTGCTAATCAATAAAAATTTCATAAAATTTCAAACAACGTTTTCACTTTTTGAGTAGGTGAACTAAGACTTCAACGAAAGCCCTGCTTCGGGTTGAGCGAAATGCTTCCAGTTGTTTCACCGCAAGTCCATGTCTCGCTATGGCGACGGCGTTTTAAACTGACGGCGCAAGATCAGCGTTGGTTGTACATAGCCACTGCTGGTGGAAAGTGTATCAGGCAATTTCTATTTCTTGTTACAGAAAGCAAGGGCTCATGTACTTCAGCTTGCGAACCGTACGATAGAGCACAAGAACAACTTTGACTGGGTGGATTTCTGCGCGAGGGAAACAAACGCGACCGGCTGCTACGTTCCTCATTTCTGTTGCTCGGTGTAGGTTTTTTGCTGCTGCTGTTTCAGTCCTGGTCAACAGGTATCACTGAGGGACTAGAGAAGATGCACCTTTTTCTCCCGAGATGATCTCGATGACCCAAGGGATGAAATTATAAGTCTTGGAGTATTTTACATTCCACTCCAGGTCTTACTCTGTTGACTCAGAGGTTGGCTGGCTAATAAGCGGCCAATCAGCCTGGTGCTTAATCTACAGGTTGCTCACCGAGCCATCTTGACTAGGATCGGCAGAAGACGAGGCGGAAGGTGAATCATGAAAGTAAGCAGGATTCTTGGGAGAAGTACGGAAGTGGTCATTGAGGACCTGACCAGTGCAGGGTTTTCCGTGTATCGGAGTACTTTGGGCGTTGTAGAGTGGATTCATGACCGAAATCTCACCGTTCTACAATGACGTGTCGTCATCGTGAAGAGGAGCTCGGCAAGGGATACCATTATAGAATGGCAAGTTATGGGAGTGAAGGTCGACGGCCGGCAGCTGCACCATCTTCGCTTCGCTGATGACATCGTACTGATAGCACCGAATCTCACGAAGGTGCTGTTCATGAGGAACGGGCGCGTTTCTGATGCCCCGTTCTCGCTCAACGCAACATCTCCGAATGCTCCAGCTACGTGTGTCTGGGTCGCAAAGTCAACACAACCAAAGAGCTAGCGCCGGAGCTGGGCAGGAGGAAACCAGCGGCTTGGGGAGCTTTCAAGAGCGTCGAAGAAGTCGTTAAGAAGACGAATAGAACGTCCTCCGTGCCAATGTTTTAGACCCCACTGTTCTTCGTGCAATAAGAAACGGAGGCTTACTACTAGTTGAATCCGTTGCCTTGTCTCGCTCCAGAATCCACGTGAGACTTGTTCAGTGAGCAGACTACTAAAAACACTGCACAACTGTAGTAACAGGCTGCTGCCTTTCAGACCAAATTGCTCTCGCATGCCGGATGGTGATTTTGCCACTCAGATGAGGAGATTCGTGGACAGCCCTTTTGTGGCGCACGCATTCTATCACAGTCGTGTGCCGACACTTCCGAAGTAAGAAGTTGTTTATTTGTGGACCGAGGTAAATTAAACACGTGTTGAAATGTAGCATTAACACCAGTTAACCAAGATCGTGAAGGTTTTTTTTGATTTTTCCGACGCGCAAGCGTCGGAAAAATCGACTCCCAAACGATAATCTGCCGCCTATATACCGTTTTCCACAGCGGGAGGTATCCCGGTGTCGGGAATCAGAGACGAGCGGGCGGTGAAGAAGTGCGAGTGTTCACACGCCTATCATACCTGGGAATTTTGTCAGAACTGTGTTAATGCTTCTATGCCACGCAGGTTTGGTATGGTAGAAGAACCTTAGTTCGGTCTGAAGCTTCGACAACTTCGTTGTTATCAAAGGCCCGAAAGAAGTTCGAAATCTAAGGGAGCGCTTAGTGTGCATGCGACGCGTGACGCGATATAAAGATAAGGATAAGGATAAAGGATAAAGGACGTCGTTACTCAATCCCTCCTGGGATGCGCCAGCGCATTCTACTTCTACGGGATGTCGTGGAGGCGACATGAATGCGTATTTGGCCATACAATGGCTTGCGGTGGCCAGCCGATGAACAAGTCAGCGCTCTATCCTTCCCAGACGAGTCTGGTACCAATTCACCGACCCCGGAGGGATGGAAGGCTTGGTTGGCCTGGGCGGGAAATCCGAACCAGGAACCTGGTATCGAGTGCACGCGACAGTCGCGCCTCCTCCGACTGCGCCACACGCGCCCACCTTCGTCCACATACGTTGTCCAATCATCTAGTGAGTGCAGCATGTCGTAGATCTGCCCTTCTGAAACCCATGTTGGTGGGTTAAATGACATTATGATCTTCATGGTGCTGCACAACCCTTTTTTGAGAAATTTTTCAAACAACCTAGCAAAAATTGAGGTAATGCTGATTGGGCGATAATTTAGTGGTGAGGTGCTTCGACCCTTTTTGGGAACAGGAGTAACAAGAGAGCATTTCCACTTTGAAGGTACATCAAACCTGAGGAAACTTAAGTCAAATAAGAACTCCAAAGGCCGAGCAATAACATGAGCAACTTTTTTGATGAAAACTAAAGGAATATTATCTGGAGTTTCAGAAACAGGGGACGGCCAGGTCAGCTATCTGCTGATAAATATCTTCGGCATAAAACCACCCACTATCCGACATAATAGGAAAAGCGGAGACGACAGATGGCTGACGGGAAACAGAAAAAAGAATCATGCGTAAAAGATTGCTCAAAAACAGCAGCAAGCATTTCAGCTTTATCTTTGTCAGTTCTGGGTCAGTAACGCCTTCATTTGATATAAGAACACCCACCCTAGGCCTATAATTCAGTTTGGAGTTGAAAAACCTGTAGAAAGACCTCCAGTCGCTATTTTGAATAGCCTTCTTCTCGACATTGTTGTTGTATTTCAGTAACGCCTTCATTTGATATAAGAACACCCACCCTAGGCCTATAATTCAGTTTGGAGTTGAAAAACCTGTAGAAATACCTCCAGTTACTATTTTGAATAGCCTTCTTCTCGACATTGTTGTTGTATTTCAGTAACGCCTTCATTTGATATAAGAACACCCACCCTAGGCCTATAATTCAGTTTGGAGTTGAAAAACCTGTAGAAAGACCTCCAGTTACTATTTTGAATAGCCTTCTTCTCGACATTGTTGTTGTATTTCGAAAGCCGTTTAACTAAAAGCTTGCCAAGATATCGGTAAGTTGCCCAGTCTTCAGAGCGGCTGCTTGTGGTAGTGTAGTCCCATACATCAGCTCTCTTCCTGGACGATCTTTCTAGGTATGGAGGAAGAGGCACTTTGTGCACGGGGACTATGATAACCAGCACAAACATATCAATAGTGTGATGGGGAACAGCAAGGAAAAGTTCGTATTTTCCATCCACTTTTTCAACGGTATTAAATGATCCCAACCAGTCAACATTGCCGAGGTACGCACTTATGGCATCAAAATCGGCGTTCTTATAAATACGTTTAAGTATGAAGGGCGAAAAAGGTATAGAAAGTTTACCTTAAAGCTAATGGACGATTGATCACTAGTACCGACTGGGAGGCTAACACAAATTTCGTTTAGCAAACCAGTTGAATTTGTCAGTACGAGGTCAAGAGTGTTGCTACCCAGGGTGGGCGTTTTGACGTGTTGGGAGAAGTTGTGCGATGCGCACATATCAAGGAATGATCTAGAAGTTACGGAGCTACCTGATGGCTTAGGATAGTGATTCTAGTCTATATCAGGCATATTAAAGTCACCAACCATGACGCAAACTCGACAGGAAGAGCATAAGTCGCTAACAGCTTTACATAGTTGTTCGGCCTTAACAACTGAGCAGCTTGGTGTTTTGTATACATTAACCACACGCACGATAATGTCGTTAACGCTTATATCGCAACAAAATAACTCACAAGAGTCAGCAACGGACTCACAGAAATCCAAATGAGCAAAGTGTTTTTCGAACTACGAGTGCAAACTCCACCGCTTTTTTGGCCAGCCTATCACAACGAAAAATATCGTAGTGAGATGCCCATTTACCAAGCAGAGGAGGGCAGTCAATTTGACTGTTTAACCATGTTTCAGTAAGGGCTATTAAATCAAAAGGATGTTCGTCAAGCAGAAATAAGAAAGCAGATTTCTTTTTGGTTATAGATCTTATATTGGATATTTGGGGACGTGACAATTTCGTGCGGGAATTCCGACGACGGCATTCTAGTTTGACGAGATAGGAACAAGGTGTGATTCAAGTTCGGTTGATGCGATTGGAGCGCTTTGAGTACATGGACTCTTCTCATTGACATTATTAAGAAAAGGGGTGGTTCCAATGCTGCGACGGGTCTCTCGCTCGTTTTTGAGCCTTTCCCTCTCCGCTTTGGAGAGGGAAGGCCTAATCTAAAGGCCACTGGCCTTGAAGTATTTAAGACGAGGGGCTCGCCTCAGCATTTGTCTGGCAATTACAGAAGCCGGAAAAACCACCTCAACTAATCTGGAGTGGCCACGGTTGTATCGACCTAGGTGACAAACCGATAAAGGTGAACAGTCAACGGATAGGAAATTCATGATATCATGGACACAACGCATGTCATGTAGAACTCTGGCTGATGATGATGCTTCACTACTTTTCATAAAAGCTGCGATTACGACGAAGCGAAAGCGTTCGATCTTCTCAAAGGAAAGAGCGGGGGAAGCAGAAGGTTGTACGTCAAGAACTCTCTGAAATGGTGGAGGAACACTAATGCTAGGGAAGATACAGTGGTTTTAGAGGATTGTTGCATCAACTCAACATTTTCCTCTCTAAGTAATTTAACTTCATCAGAGAGCTCTTTGCAGAGCTTAACGAGAGCTTGAGTTTGCTTATGTTCCTCAACTAAATATAACAGAACCGCTCTCAGACGCATGGATGGGATTCGTCCTTGAGGAGCACCTGCACGTTTTGATCGAGGTCGGGGGACTGGCGGACACTGCTGAGATCAAGTCGATGTCGCTTCTGCCCTCCTTTGCGTTGGCTCTGAATAAACGGTGGAGCAAGTGGGGTGTCCATTTGAAAACACGCAAGAGATCAATCCAACAATACACCTAGTGGGGCACAAAGTAACCAGCTCCTCAGCCACGAAGGAGCAGCGCGAGATCGTTGGGCTTGGCGTCGATAACCGTGATCAATATGTTCCTGGCGGAATACTTCAAACTAAAATTGAAGGGAATAGACCTGACGGCACGAACTTCGCGCTCAGCGTCCACAAGCTTTTTTCGACCACAGAGGAGCATTTCGATAAAGGTAACTATGGTTTTGGATTCCACACGGGAGGAACCCTACAAAAATGTAAAAAAATCGTGACAATGATAGAAACTGTTAGAGTTGGACACACGCACGTGTTGGTCGAAATGAGTGCTTCGGTTTAGCTTAGAACTTCTTTCACGCCTTTGAGAACGACGGAGTTGTCGAAACGTCGAGTCGAAATAAAACCCAACCTGCGCATCGTAGAAGCATTACGCCAATTATGTCTTGTCTATTGCACTTTTGAAAGAAATTGTTTAGTATTACTGGAATGCATCAGACCGCGTGTTTTTCCGCCATCTCCAGCGCAATTAACAAGGATCTAGAAGTTGCCTGGAGATGCTTGCTTGCTCTAGCCATTATGACTGTGTTCATGATGCTACTCGTCATTGTTGTATTGCTCTACAACTCTGGACAAGGACAAGTGCTTTCCTACCTAAGTAAAGTGAGTGTTTCCTCATTCCGTGTATTTATTTATTCATTTATTTACTACACAAAATGTGTGCCATAAATAATAAACAAAACAAATACTGTAGATTAAGTCAGACCACATACATGACATACATTCAGTTTGAGTGTTTTTCAATCCATTGGTGAATGTGGGAACTCCAGTTTGAAATTGGATAAATTGAGATCGTTGTGAGTTCATTGCCTGGTTCATTGTTAATGGAAAAAGAGGTTTGTCGAAGAGTAGTTGTAGTGTAGGAGAAACATGTGGCACCCTTAGCTTCGAGGGGAATGCACGTACTGCATACTAAAGCATAATAGTCATTGCCGTTATTTCTGTGCGTGCTTTCTATTCCACTTTAATGTGATGTGTTTAAAGGTACGATCACCCCGCGGTTCCCCTCTGGTGTGGGTATTTCTGAGAATGGATAAAGGAGAGTCGAAGTAAGTAGATCTTGTTGATGCTCTCTCCCAGAGATCTCAAGATTATTTGAAAATGTGTCTCTCTTAATTCCAATTACTTTACGTTCAGAATCGACAAGGATCTCAGCGAATTTAGTATAATTGAAGCAATCAAAAACTTTAATATAGATGGAGACGTATCGGTAAGTTCAAATGCTTTAGTATAATTCCGAGAAAAACAGGAGGGTTGATCGGAAGATGGATTGCTTTGTAACACTACAAATTTACTATTGAATAGAGCGACCGTAGGATTCCCCTCTAAACTACTAAAATAGAACAGCATTTTTAAGGTCTCTGAGAATGGAGACGTAACGCCCCTGATTAAAATTTATCTAATTCTTTATCTCGTCAAATGCCTTTTTTGCTTCAACATTTAATCGTAGTCCAGTAGTGTAGTAGTGTCTGGCATAGTTTAGAAAGAAATTTTATGAGATCGAAAATGAAAATTGAAATGATTATTAATTTTGAAAACTGATGCAACTTTTTCTCAACTTGAGTTTGTACATTGGTTTGCAGATAAAAAAGCAGTCGTGCTGAAATGCGTTCGCCAAATTACATTTTACACTCCAGACTTCTTTTTGATAATTATACAGTTTAACGAAATTACAATGACCGTCCCCATTCAAAAGAATTACTGTAATGCCAAGAACTGCCAACTGCTGAAATAATATTCTACTTCCTCAGTAAAGTTCTAGCCATATGGAGCCAAGGAGTGTTCGTCCAGCACTTCCAACGAGAAGTTGGAAAATATACGACGCTGCCCCGTTTTAACGTCTCCTTATTTCAGGAGCGAAGTGGCAACTAAAATTTCGTTTCATGAAAAGATGTCAACTCAGGAATCAAACTAAAATAGTCGCCGAATTCAATCACCGCCCTCTGCTTATTGTTTGTTTCATATAAATATTTTTTATTGCCTTCCGTGTTTAAAGCCTACCACTTAGCCGGTTTTCGGAGCAATACCGAACCTCTTCAGAATGGTGTCTTTGCGAACGCGTTCCAAATACGGGGCGGCGTCCAACTTTGCGTTCCAGTCTCCACTTAACTGAAACGACTTTCAATTTTCTTGATTACGACCTACTCCTCAGCATTTGATTTGAAGTGCTCAAATATAGCCTTGTCGCAGGACAACCCACTCAACGACTGCAATTTTGGCCAGGCTGACCTCATGCGTGCATTCACGACCAACATGAAGCTGCCATCTGATGCGAGATATAACTTGTAAGAGCTCAGTGCTATTGGCCTTAATAGGACGATATTCATTCACGCCGCTCGTGCAGCATTCGGTCTTCCTGACCTTTACCATCCCTTAGAACGATGCTACGCGATCGTGCAGTGCCTAGGCTTGTAGTTGCAGCTCGGTTTTATCGTCATAGAAAGAGGAAACCTAAAACGTTTACTCATCTCTAAGGCCCCGTTTGTACTTAAATCGCTGAGCGACGCGATTCGAGATGAGATACGACCTATCGCGTCGCTCTGTTTCGGACGACGATAAGTACTTCGAACAGTCGACGCTGACACGCGATCGCGCACAACTGCGTGCTTGCACGCCCGTAATTGTGGCACAGATTCTCGGGTCCTCCGTGGCCTCCTCAGTTTTCCTCGCCATTTTTCTCCTCATTGTTTTTCATGTTAATGTTAGATGGCGCTTATTTCATACCTTCTCGTTGAGTGTTTTGCTAGTCTTGCTCCCGGTATTGACTACAGCGAAAAAGTAGAAATAAACACCATTTAACGTTGAAAATGCAAGCGACACTCACCTATGCGCCGAAAGCTGGCTCACCTCTTTCCAAACCGCTCGCAAACGATCTAGTGGAACAAACATGGTCAATAAAAATTAATAACAAAGCAGAGGACGTCACCAGTGAACACGAAATAAAAACGCAACGAGAACATAGAACATTGAACATTTATTAAGAAGAAGTTACATTAATTGCTTGCCCACTCGGACAAGGACAGGTGGGACAGCAATACCGTGTCCAATCCACCGCGTTGAATCGCATCATTTCGACAGCGACGCGATTGCCTGCGGGTTCCTGCGATTCATTGCGGCCAGCTGGCGTCGACGCTGGACGACGCGATCAATCCATCCGAACTCAATGAGTGTTCATCGGGGGTCGAGCGTTCTATCCCCTCGTCCCCCTGGCCCGCCCACCCCCAACCCCCTGGGCTTGCTCGAGAGTCTAGTGGCTGCCTTACGAGATAGTGGAGACGCAGACATTTGCCACGCCTCTGTTTAAAGGGCGGGGGATAGAACTCCACTCCGCCGTGTTCATCGCGTTGGTCGGCGTCGAGTAAACTATAAACGGGCCTTAGAGGGCATTTCATGGACGCATGTACTGTTTGAACCACTACAGAGTTTTTATCGTTGTTACTTCACAGTCATTTCCCCAGAACAAAGTAAATGGTAAAGGAAAGCGCAATGCAGTAGATCGGGATTATGCAATGTTTGCTTATGTAAATACCAGACGTTCAACCGCCTGTCGGCCGCCAAACGTTTTGGGGCTCTTAAATAATGATAGCCATTGGACCTAACCAGGCGCTGACGTGGCGAAGTGCCAGCGCCTGCTCTCGCCATCCGGGCCGTTGTCATTCGAGAATGTTTTCGCCCAGTGGTAGTCGGCAGCTGGGTTCTGGGGCTAGCGAAGGGACTCCAGGGTGCGTGCGATCCAAGCTGCTCGTGTGGAATCTGCTTTCGTTGTCCAGTGGGAGTCGGCAGCTGGATTCTGCGCTCTTCGAGGACTCCAGGATGTGGTACAAAAATTCCGTACCGAAGGAGAACCGAACGCCGGCCTCCCTCGCATGGAGCACGCCTCTATCCACCTGCCCACGACCCACTTGCCCTGTGTGTCAAGGTGGGCATATAAGACATCGATTGAACGCGCACGTGGAGGCCGACACGATCCACGACGCAACGGCAGCAGCCACACGCTACAGTTTCGGGGTTGATGAGAAAACCCTCACATCAACCCCACGACTCCATGGACTGCATCAGCAGAATCTGGTTAGGTTTAAGTAAGACCTTAAATAATGATTCGTAGGTGCATTATACGTTCGGCCATGCTGAACCTTCAATGTATTGGAAGGCTGATCATGTTTGATTTACGGACGATGCATTAATTTGGCGGTCATCGAGGGATGCGTTTACCATAACAAAGCTTGTCGCAATAGTTCATTACGCTGCAACTAGAACAGCACAACACGAGTGCTACATCACACTAGTTTATACAGATAAGGTGAAACTATAAACATCTCCGCTTTTAATCGCAAGTATTTGAAGGTAGTCTCGGTCAACACCCTTCTTGAAAGAGAAGAGGCGCCGCCCAATTACTGATGAATATCAAACACAACTTCATCAACTGATAGTCCTGTTTAGAGCAGCGCATACCTTAGTGGCAACGCGGCGGTCTTACCCTTAATCCTAGGACGTGGACGCAGAATTTGCCGTCAGCGTCAAACCTGGCAGCTTCGCGTTTTCACTTTAAAGTTGTCAAATTGGGACAGGCGCAGGAAGCGCGGTACCATGATTGCCATCAACGATTACAACCATTCTGCCGCAGGCGTCAAACAGCCACGGGAAGAGTTCTTCCTGTCTGTCCTCTAGCAAGGAGGTGGTCGAAAAGGTGGTTTAGAGCCAGGCAAGATTTTTGCGAGTGTGACAGAGTGAGGACAACGAATATTTTTTGAGACCCTTGAACAGTGGAGTATGGAGGTGCGGCACGGAAAACATGCAGATTAGTGCTACCCACGCCTCAGTTTTAAAGCTGAGCCCTTCCTGCCGCGTCACAAGCATTGTTCTGCTGCAAAGGTATGTGGAGGCCTTTGTTGAAAACCTAGTGGAAATTGGCATTCACTCTCTTATTTGAATAGCATCACGAAACCACGTATTTGCGCACGAAATCTCAGCGTTCAAAGTATTGGAGAGTAAAATAAATTATAATTTTATTAATTACACTACAAGTGCTCCGACACGACTAACGGCGTGTCTCTGTCGTTTTCAACACTTTTGCGCTTTGTGCGACCTTGCAACATCACTGACATACGGAAAGCAGTTTTTGTAAAACGTAAAATTCGCCAACATCTGGGATCTGCTGCTTTTTTTATTAGCATCAAGCCGTTAACCATCTCCGTGCGTTCATCATAGGCATTCTCTTCGGATGTAATGCCATTGGTTTGAGCTGCGCAGTGCTTCTGCCCTCAGGTGGCTCCTCCGCAATATCGTTGACACGTCTTCCGAATCCGAACAATAGGTTTCCCCTCTCTCGTTTCTTCCTACTGGATCTAATTTCTGGCCCGCCTTTTCTGGTCTTCCCCTCCCCCACCTTTCTGGTCACAACTCCTGGTCCACTTCTTTGTTTCCAGTACTGATTCCCTACTGGTCTGTTCTTGCAGGTTTCTCCGTCCTGATCCCTCCTCCAGGTTCTTTTTTTCCTTTCTGATCGCTCTCTTGTCCATACTAAGGTCTCCCTTACTGCCCTTCTATACCACCCCCTTAGTGGTCTTTCCATGCTCACGACAGACATCGGTGACACGTATTCGGAATCAGGACGCTCGTTGCATGACGTGGGGGCCCGTCTTCTGAATCCAGAAGCTCTACAAGTCGCGCAGTTGCCGTCAGGAGGAGGTTTCCTCTGCTGATCACTCCACGCCCGGCTCTTTAGATGGTGAGGCGTATCTCAAGTAGGTTAGATCACTCCATTCCGCGTTGTAAATGTTGAGGCGTATCTCACGATCACTCAGTCAATCACTCAATAGGTTAGATCACTCATTCGTCATCGACCCTAACTCAATTATATATGTAGTAGTAGATAGATATTAGCCATTGATTTATATTTATATGTAATATGACCTATACAGCAGTGTGTGGATTTCTAAAGACCAATGTATAGTACAAACTTCGGCGCTGTGCGAAATCCTACACTGCGCATGTGTCACCATGATTTTTTGGATTTCTTCTTGTTTTCTACCTCATCCCTACTGCATTACTCATATTTAATCGTTTTTCAAATTTGAACTGCTCAAAGGTCACATAAAAACACCTCGTGCAAAAAAAAGCTTTCCACGCGTTGCTTTTTGAGGACACGTCGTCAGTGCACGGGTTGCGAGACGTCATCATCTGTGAAGAAAGTACATTCATCAGCTTTACGGTTTTGAATAAAAAGGGAGGAGTGGAGAGCGAGATAATAAAGAAAATAAAAAGGAAACTTGGGAAATGCGCTGTGATACCGTACTCAGATAGTGTGTCACCACCTAACCTGATCACTCGCATCGCTTTTAGAGCAAGGAACGCAATGCGCGGCTGAACAAGCAAGCAAATGGACGCGCGCCGGTGGCGACGTAGTCTGAATCTGACCAGTCTGGTGAGGCTAGCTACGATACGATCGAACTTCATGCTAGGCATTCATGCCGATGCGTCTCTCCCCTTGGGAAATGTAAACATCAACAGGCTTCATCAATCAGTGATGTGGGATTGCCGTCAAAAGTATGAACCCACGCTTCTGTTAAACGTATTCCCTTTGCAGAGTTCCGAGGAGGACCCATTTCCCCTAGCCCAAGGCGAGTTTTTTCAAAGCATGATTGCGGTAGTTTCAGTGCGCATACACTGCGAAGGAATTACAGATTTCGTCAGGATGTGTTTTTCCTGAAGCTGTGAATTGAAATTGGTTGCGTCCTGAAGAATTAAGTGGAGCCATGGCTGTACCTGTTTGGTTCAGCCTATTCGGTGAAGTGCCACGCTGAAAAGCCGACACCTTATTTTCATCCTCTGAAGTTCTTATCGGAGCGTAACATATCATATCAAAATGATAAACGGGCTTCAGCACGGTGTTTCAATGTTCTTTAGATTTGACTTGCGGTACGGTGATGACAGCAAGCGAGAGCAAGGAGGTCGCTTTACGACGAGATGAGTGGCTCCGAATTTTTCATCTCAAAAATCCTGATGCAGATATCGTAAGTACATTTAGCGTGAGTAACTGACGAGGAGTTTCTTCAAGAACCGCTGTGTGTAACAGCTAACTGTTTAGTCGCCTAGAGTAATGGCAGCCGTCATCAGTGTCATGATTCGTGAATGTCAAAGACGAGGTGTGGAGAGGGTTCTGAAAAGGTTTCGGCCACGACTACAGTGTTGGATGTACATATCGTGGGGAGTTTCACTTTTCAGGTTAATTTGGTGAGTTTTGCTCTTGACTTTGCTTGCTCTTCGGCTTCAATCGAGTAGTTGGGGCAAGTCGAGAGAGATATTCGTAGGCCAATCATGTCATTCACATCACAAATTTTTCATTAAGTGAACAAAGACAGGACGTACTCCACTGGGGTCTTACTTAGATCTAACCAGATTCTCCTGATGTCGCGTCATATCGACGTGGCCATTTTCGATCACCTTGGACACCATGGTCAGTCGATATGGAGGAGGGTCGTTGAGCGGTCGGTGGCGGATCGCGGCTCTTTCACCGCCGCTACAGGAGAGCACTGGGAGACGGGAGCAGTTCCTGCACGATCACCTTGGACGCACTACACCCTGGAGTCCCTTCCCTAGCCGAGTTGTGCGCTCGAAGAGCGCACAACCCATCTCCGATGTCCCCCTCAGCGACGAAAGCAGTCTCGGCACGGATTGATGTGCAAGTTTGCGTGGTACTCCAGCAGGAGCTGGCATATTGCCAGCGGAGCAAGTGGTTAGTTCTAATGGCTATCCTCCACTGGTGATAGGCCTTTCTGAAAAGGTTATTGAAAACATACTGCGGTCGTGTTACCAAATAGGAAGTAGCAAAACATCCTCCTCTCCTAGCTTGTTCAGTGCCTTGTTTCTGAAAGTTTATTTTAAGCTTTTCCGAAGCTATTGAACGACATTGTGAAGTGCATTGGCTCCTCCCTTTTGGATTAAAAAAGCATATCAATTTTTGATGGAAACCCAATAAGGAGGTCCATCTTATACACATATTTATTTATTTTTTTAAGGTACGGGGTGCAATCCTAATTGAAGGTGACCGCTCTTAAACGATTTCCCGAAATAACGAAACACAATAAATGGGCAACAACATAGAAATAAGTAAACTATACCAATCTGGTTGCCCAGATAGACTCATGGTCACTTTCTGAGTTTGAGCACATTTGTTTAAGCCTGGAGCGGCTGATATAGAGGCTATATGTTGTTACAGGATGTTTTGTTACGATCAAAACTCTTGCGCCAGGCGGGACTCGAATCACCCATCCCGTATCACGAGTGGGTGCTGACGGACCTCGAGGATATCGCGGATGTTACGTGCGGTCAAACAGCGCCGGTGGTGTAAGGCGAACATCGCTGCCCGGAAAGCAGAAGATGCGGGTTCGAGTCCCGCCTGGCGCAAGAGTTTTGATCGTAACAAAACATCCTGTAACAACTTTCTGAGTTCTTAGTCGCAAAGGGGGAGCCTAAAAGGGCCGTTCTCTGTGCAATCTAGCAAAAGAGGACCCCTTACCAGATCTGCTTCTAGCAGAATAAAACAGACAACATAAATCAAATAAAATAAAAATAGGCCAAGATACCATTAATCAATTTTTTGGACACAGGGAAGACAGTGTACTTTACGTCCTAACTATTTGCCAAAGTCCTGACCTAGCTCACAATTATTAAATATTCTCATGTTTTCTGTGTTGTTTATTTTGGTTTCGTTAGTACAGTATAATATACAATTAATTAGGAGCCTGTATATTCCAGTACTGAGCACGTTCAGTTCTTATGAAATCGTTTATGAATGGCCACCACTAACTAGGGTTGCACCGAGAAAGGATATAAGAGGAATGATATAAGAAGGTCGCGGTCGATCAAGGACATATGCGCCAAAATTAGACCTAGAAAATGTGTAGATAATCGATGGATTAAGAAATAAGGTCCAAGCTGGGTGTTATCGTAGGCAACTGCATTTATCTAATCTATTGTAACATATCGGAAGTTATAGCAGCGTTCGACAGCATTTGAAAGAAAGATCCCTTTTTAGACTCCCACTAAAATGGTTATTTAAATCAAATTACATAAATACTATGGTCAACGTCGCATTTTCATATTTTGACAGTGAATCACCCGTGTTTAGCATGATCTCTTACAATGATGCAAAACTAGTGAGTGCCCAAAATGCTTCACCAAAATTTATCCACAGCTGTGCATTTGAGGAGGCGATCCACTTTAGCATTTTTTGACACTAGGAGTTTTGATTTCGAAACGAGTAAACCAGGTGTATCAATTAACGATGGTGCATGTCAAGCATAACGAAACCAATAGCGGGATTACCCAATGAAAAAACCAGGGTAAAGGGGGAAACCTAGAGCCATACAGAATCTGGCATTCATCCTATACCTTACCCACTCATTCATACAGCTGGGTGAGGATGCTTCAAGATGTGGTCGGGTATCACCGAATATCTGCGAGGATTTCGTACTACGTGGCTTAAATGCTAGTGCTAAGTGGCTTGATGACGTGAGAATTGGTCCCCAAAAATCTTCATCTCGCAGGAGCGCCGTGAGATGAGAAGAGTAAGAGTTAGGCAAAGGTGGCTCTTGACTGCGTCCCTCCTTTCTTGCAAGCGGCCGTCGAGCTCTACGGCTTGAAAACCTAGCGGATGGATGTATAGGCAGATGCGACGTGACTCTAGTATTCACTATTCTTAAGGGTGTGTTCGGACGTGATTTTCGTATATATGAGGTGCGAAAGAATGATAGTGATTCACTCGGTCACCACATTATAGTTTTTTTGTGATAAGCATACCACTGAGTCAGTTGCTATATAAAACTTTATTTTTAGTGGAATGGAATAAGGATAATGATATTATAAGGAAACACAATAAAAAGAAACAACAGAATGTGTGAGATAGATATAATGAACGATGGGAACAAACATTGCTATCACAATAACAGTGACATGTAATGCTGATGAGAAACGACCTAGTTGGGATGAGAAGAAAACTGGAAATAGAGAAAAAATGAGCTAATGGAGTCGTGAGAGCATCAAGGTGGTGTTTACATTCTGTAGTGGCTGGCGGCCGCCTCAGAGTGTTGAGGAGCTCACGAAACCTGCGCAGAACTTCCCCTTCTGTCTGTTGCTCATCTATCCGGGTTTGTTGCGGAGCAATTTCACTTAGGCGAATTGGATAATACTTGCTTCTTGGGAACTGTAATAAACTGGTTATGGACGGAACTCAGTTAGGGCAAAACTGTCGAAGCATGTGATGAAATCTATCCAACAACGTGGTGGTTCTGCTTCCATAATCGGCTGAATTGTCTCAGAGCCCAGCAATGCGTCCAGCTGCTCCCAGTTGTCGTGTCAGTCAATCATAATTTCACGGAGTTTCAATTCGACTTCCGCTGTCATCACTGTTGCACTCTGGTGCGCGAGCGGTTTATAAAAAGCGTAGTACTACCCTGCAAGCAGACGCAGTAGTTGTAGAACACCCGACGCACTGATGTGAGTCCCTGTTCCGCAATATGCATAGATAGTGGAGAAGGTGGCCTTATTTTATAGCTTGTATCATTTCAGATATTTCGAATTTAGTTCCACATATGCGTAGTAATTGATGTTCATTATGGCGCGGATAGAATTTGTGGCTGGCGGCTCAAAACCAGTAACAAAATTGCAGTAATCAGCATCGAAGGTCGTAGCACCTGGTCGTAGTATTCAATCGGAATTTGTAGGAAGTGTTGTCTTTCATCAAACTCTCCGATGATCGTGTAATGCTGCGATGAGTTCTTACTTTAGTAGCTGAACACATTACGAAGAATGTAACTTACTACAACTTGCGCAGATTGAGCGTATTAAACTCCTTGTTCCACCGCATCGTACCGAAAATTGATGCGGTTACTATGAAGACATCCGCACAAAATATAAATCGTCATAGTTGTAGTGGGCACTTAATTAACATAGCTGTACCGTGACCTTCGAAGAGTTGTAACACAGAGCTTTCACCAATACCGTTGTCTATAGAACTAACACTTATCCAGGCACCAGCGATAGCATCTTGTTGTCCTCTTATAATGTTCCATCTAATCGTCCTGTTTCCCAGCAGCGCGTTTCGAAGGACAAGTAAGCTGTTCCACCATTGCCATTTTTTAGATGCTGAGAAGGCTTCTTAAAGAGGAAAATAAAAATGATAGGTGATAACAATTCCCTTAATTTTTTTTTTACCATCCGAGGTGAAGAAATCGCTAGCACGAGCTCGTGCACTAGAACTGATGTAGGTCTGTGTGAACGGTTCTCTCTG
The DNA here is from genome assembly GCA_947396885.1 of Heligmosomoides polygyrus polygyrus. Classification (NCBI taxonomy): domain Eukaryota; kingdom Metazoa; phylum Nematoda; class Chromadorea; order Rhabditida; family Heligmosomidae; genus Heligmosomoides; species Heligmosomoides polygyrus. The sequence continues at coordinate 22,459,726 of OX377203.1, read as the reverse complement.
AGTTCTGAGTTCTCATCATAGCTCTCAATGGGCTGCTTGCATAGCAAAGGTGTGGTCTACTCGGGTTGACAGAATCCGTGTTAGAGTCGCTCCCTGTCATTCAGCAACTAGGGATGGGTTTCGCATATGCCACTGGGAGGGCTACTTACAGTGCTTGAAATCCACAACATATGTACATCTTCGTCTGTCAACAAAAACGCGTTTCACGCTTCATTCGTTGCACTCTTCAAAGTCTTTAGGTAAAACGTACGACTGCGACATCTGGGTGACGCTGCTGAGATGGGACTAATCACGATGGTACATATCGCGCCCCTCCCCTTTTCTTTTTCTTCTCTTTTTTCTTTTTTCTTTTCTTTTATACGGAAAGCTTACTATGAGAGGCTACGCGCTCGCACTCTCCCGCCCTACGGGGTAGCATTCAGACAAGCCCCTAGGCCTCTGGGACTCCTGGAGAAACAGTGGTATGTCCCTGTTCGCGAACCTTTGGAAAATTATCAGAAGTCAACACGATGTGTCACAATACCACTGGGACGCGTGTACCCACCAGTGGGATAGTTAGCCCCCGTAGTATTTGAGCCGGTTAAAAACTCACTAGGTATGAACACGCTTAACGTGTTGAGGAAAACACAAATGACACTACCTTCGCTCCAATCCTCGCAACGATCGACGGCGGCGGTGTCCTTACACAGGGCCACGGTGAGGCGACGCGGCGAAGAGCGAAAGGGTCCGAAGCGGAAGGTTGGTAGCCGGGCGGCGGAGAGGTCGGCGCGGTCAACGGTGGGAGGGCCGGCCGCAACGGCGCGGTTGGCGACAACGGATGGGCCAGCGGCGGCGGAGGGGCCGGCGCTTAGTGCGCAATGGCCCCCTTTAATCGTGGGAACCCCGACAGTACAGGTTGGAAAGCAGCCATAATATAGCCTCTCTTCCCTGGAAGAGCAGCTGGAACAAGCTTTGTCCGCGACCACTCTCGGCCAAGACAGACGACGAATGAACGTCTACTGACAGCTCAATCGCCTTTGAAAGGCGATGGACCATGGTAGCGCGCGAAAATGACGTACGAAAATCGGTGCGGTGCACTCTAAGGTCGCAGAAGGACAAAATTCAAAAAGGCATACTCGTTCAATACAGGGACAATGCACGGATAATGCGCCAATAGGTTTTGCATTTGGGTGTCCAATTTTTCGTAAAAATCGGCAATGACCATAGTTTACACCCCATATTTATCATTCGTAAGATTCAAATTATCTTGTAGAAAACTTGCAAGCACTTGCCGGCCCCAGCGTACATAGGTTGAGGAGCACTAAAGACGGACCTCTCGATTAGCGTGGTATGATAGTTAGTCTACATTGGCGGGTGAAAGAGTGTCAGATTGCGAGCGGGAAGCAGAGGGTCTGGGACCTGCGCGAAGCAACGCAACGTGAAACCGCACGCCCCCTTCGCTCCTTTTCAAGCGGACCACTTCTACGGCGACGGAGAGGCTTGAGGATCACCATGTCCCATTATGGCATAATCTGTTGCACGATATTAAAATTCCGTCCTGAACTGGAGTGTTCTGCCCCTGTGCTTCACTGAGATGAACCAGGACCTCTTATGTGAATTTGTATCATATTCCTTCTGCTAGAGGCCTACGATCACTTCATATAAGATGATCTCTCTTTCGGCTCGTTGCGGTCACCTCAAACACAATCGCTCGCCTTTCACCACAAACGGGTGCCACGCGGAATACAGACAGATACTGGGCGGCCAAACCGCAACGCCAAAACCTCAAACTTGGGTAATTAAACCTTTATTACAAATATAATACAGCATAACAATAACGCAACTAACATACAACAACGAGACACACGTCTAATGACACCAAGGATGATGATCACTACGAACTGTGGCCTCCCGGCTTCTAACGTGGACCGTTCCCGAGGGCAGCAAGAGACGATCATGAACTCATCACACCTTGTCTACACCAGGCCTTTGCTCCCCTAAGTGCTCGTCCCCTCTTTACACTCGCTTCCTTCCAACCCGACTTGAACCCCAACCGTGCTCCCTGTCTCGGTCGCCGCCCAGGGTCCTAGCGCTCCCCATCTCAGTCACAGGACCAGAGAAGACCCCAGAGACCCCAACCGAAGAGTGACAAGAAGAGAAAAAGGAAAAGAGCGACTAGCGGTCGACGACGGCAGTCCACTGCCTCGCGCTCCCTTCCATCGACACTCGCCTCCCGCCACGACGGCATCGACCTGAATGATTGTCGATGGGTCAAGTTTGCGATCACTACGGGCGCCTCGAAGGAGACGGCCATGCCGTCAACGTCGACTCGCTTCCCACACGATTGCCCGTAGGTGGCGCCTTTGACCACGCGAAGGGCTCAAAGGGGCGAAATGAAGGGGTTAAAAAGGTCGGCTTTGCCGACACTCTCCACCGGAGCCACATAGCGCCAGAATTGCGCTTCCTCTTCATATCACCTGTATCACTAAATACTTGCCATTTTGTGGGTGTGAGTACTGATAAGAAGAAACTACAGAGATAGGGAGAAGAAGAACAAAAACAACTAACAAGGAAAGGTTCCCAACTCATGATAGATCCTGTGATGCTATTTTGATAGAATGTAGGGCCCTGTGAGCGGAGTCCAGAACCACAGTTAGCTTTTGCTGAACGCTTTTTTAAATACTGGAAAAAGAGGTCTGAAAACGCTTGCGCAACAATCATCAACGCCTATGACACTCCAGGAGAACAGTCTCGATGGTGCAATCGGTAGGAGTGCTGTCTCGTAGGAGCACACCTGCGGCTGTTCAGTTCGAGTCCGAGTGCTGCCGATATTTTTGCACGTAATAGTTTGTTGTTATTACGCTTTCGCATGATCACAGGAGCCAATTTTAGATCATCAATGCTTACAACAAGCTAAGGCTGTCTATTTGCGCCTTCATGTGTGTTAGTTTTTCAACTATTGATATCCGCACCATATCATTTCTTCGGAAATAAAAAGACATATTCATTATTAAATTAAAAGTCTTATATTTATTATTTCCCTTTTATCAACAGCTATGGTACAAAACTATGAAACAAGTCAAACACAAGCGCGTGTCACACCAGCAGCATCTTACAAAAACCAGTTATGAATAATCTTCTCCCTTGCAAGGAATGACCACTTCTTTATCGTTGAACGCGTGATCCGTGGTTGTGGAGAACGGTGCTGGGTGAGCATCAACGTAACCAGCTGCCACCCATGCGTGTGAGACACGGTTGAAACACCGGAACGGAGAACTGCTGATAGGTCTGGCCTATAATCTGCAATCAAAAGAAAAGTCACAGGTATTACCCTTTTTGTATAATGTTTTATATCAGTTACCTACTTTCAATATAACTATATCTCATATATTCTATATATTATACCATATATAATGTATAGAGTAGGTAACTGCTATACCAGTTACCTACCTTCAATATAGGCGTATTTGTGTGCAATTAAGGTATCACGGTACGGCATGATGGTGTTACAGACGTGAATAGTTGAAAAACTAGCATATGTGAAGGCGCAAATGGTTTGTTGTAAATACTGATGGTCTAAAATTGGCTCCTGTGGTCATGAGAAAGCGTAATAACAACAAAATAAAACGTGCGCAAAAACATGGGCAGCACTTAAACTCGAATTGAACAGCCACCGGTGTGCTCCAACGAGGCGGCATTCCTACCGACTGCGCCACCGAGGCACATCTCTCGGGGTGTCGTAGAGGTTGACAGGTATATCGCACACGTCTTCACACCTCCTTTTCAGATATTTAAAAAAGCGTTCTGCAAAAACTGTCTGTGGTTCTGGACTCCGCTCACAAGGCCCTACATCTTGTCAAAATAGCATCGCAAAAGCTCGCCACGAGTTGGGAACCTTTCCTTTTAAGGAAAAAACTTAGACATACGATAAGATCAAATAAAACTTTTGCCTTTTAAATATAACTTTTAACTGAAATAATATAAGATTAATATCATGAATAATAATATGCCAAGTGAGGAGAATTATTTATTTATTTATTTATTTATTTATGAATACGTCAAAGGACGCGCCACATAAGGGAAAAACAGAAACAACAGCAGAAAGCAGGCGAACAATCACAGCTAATCTTGGCGGATTTCCCATGGAAACAAGCGTCGTCCACCTATCAGTAGGTAAACACTGACAACAAGAACTCCAAAAAAACGAGAAAAAAAGGGGGTGCTTAGTGCGGAAGAAAAGGTAGGAAGGCAAAAAAAAAATAAAAAATAAAAATAAGCGCTTGATTTTTAAAGACCTGAGCGGAGTTTAAGGCCTCCGTTAGAAGTTGGTACATAGGCAGCCGGTTTAAATAAATTAGATAAACCAGCCGTTGACGGGCAGCGCGTATATCGGCGAGGGCCAACGAAGAGCATGTCCCTAGACAGTCCTATAAAGTAGGCTTTCAATAGTATGTGAACAATTCCAAGCGGACTATAGTATATATTGGAACATGACACCTGTGGCCCTATGGAACGCCTTACGAGTTACCTAGCACGTAAGTTCAAAATAGCTCGTAAGCCTAGAAGATTCAGCAACGCCAGGTAGATAGCTGCCATGGGAGGCGTAATCGAATTAATAACAGGATGTTTCAACTTCGTAAAAAAAAACGAAAATACTAGATTAACAGGCCTTCAGCACTAAGCACCTGGGCTAATCTGATTGTGAGTATAGCAGTCCCAAATTATCTTAACAAAAAAGGGAGACTGTCTGGTCACACTTGAATCCATGGAAAATTTACAGATGTTCCAATGATGATAGTCTTCAAACTTACAAGAACTTTAGCGGTGAGTATGTAGAAACGCTAACGCAACGAAGAAACAAAAACAAGGAAGAAAAGAATAATGCATACATCATTAGGGACTAAAACGTTCTCCTCTATGGAACACTCGTAACCTACGAAGACTCAGAAAGCATCGAAAAAGAAAAAAAAAACTACAGAAATAGACTCGAGCAATCATTGTTTTTACGACCTACATTTTCGCAATCCATGGCGAGAATGTTTTACTGGAGAAACTAAAAATTTGAGGGTGATATGCAACGTCAAGATGAGTGGAATAGTAGTCTGCTAAGATCGAGCTTATTAAGTTGCTTCTTAAAGGCGCAGCCACTCGTTGCTCCAAAGAGAGTCGCCGGAAGTAGTTGGAACCATCTTGTACACCTGACAAACACATTATTAAACATTACATTATACTTTTTGTTGTGAATCTTTGAGTGTGAGATATTAAACCCACCTCTTCTCACAGTACACGGTTTGAAGGTCCAGTACTTACTTGGAAGTATTTTAAACTCTCTCCGAAGAACACGAAAACAGAATGTTAAGTCCAAAACTGCACGCCTCTCCTCCAACGTCTTTAAGCCAAATTTGCTCAATCTTTGAGGATAGCTAGGCATATCTTGTCTACTACCATTAGGAGTAAGACGATACCACAACAGACGGGTAAAGACTTGTTGTACCCTTTCAATTTTTAGAATTTCTTTTCTTAGGTGTGGGCTCCAAACGGGAGAACAGTATTCCAGGTGAGGTCTTACGTACAACTTGTAGAGCCGCAATAGTATGACCTCATCTGAACATTTTATGCTTCGAAGGATAGAAAACATGACAGAATATGCTTTCTTGACAATGTTATCTATGTGATCTGAAAATCGGAGACTAGACTTGAAGGTAACTCCAAGATCTTTAAATGAGCTGCACACCTTCAAACTAGTGCCATTGACAATGTACCTTGGTGTGTCAGAACTACCAATGTGCATCACAGCGGACTTGTTAAGGTTGAACGGAATACCCCAATTCGAAGCCCAGTTGTACACGTTTTCAATGGAGGCTTGAAGTGCTGAACGCGCTTCCTTGCATTTATCTCGCTCGTAGACACAGTAGAGCTTTATGTCGTCAGCGTACGTTTGTATTTTTACAGCCGTCGTCGTTTGAAGCTCACGTGGTAAGTCAGAAGAGTAAATCAAAAATAGGAGAGGGGATAAGACTCCTCCTTGAGGAACCCCACTATTACAAGGGTATCTCAAGGAGAAGCTCAACCTGACCCTGACAGTCATGCCCCTATTGGACAAATAAGACTTCACCCAGCTCAGAAGATTACCTTGTATGCCTAATGATTCTAACTTAGCAATCAGCAACCGATGACAGACTTTGTCAAAAGCTTTGGACAAATCTATGTAGATTACATCAACAAGCCTTCCAGAATTAATTGCTCGACTAAAATCGTAAAGCGTGTCTGCTAAGTTTGTTAACGTGGAAGCACCTGGAAGAAATCCATGCTGTTCAGCGGGGATAGCATGGAATCTAGTAAACCATGCCAAAAGCTTATCATAGATTATCTTTTCCATCACCTTCACTGGAGTTGATGTAATGCTAATTGGACGAAAGCTGTGAATAGAGTTGGCACCGGTTGTTTTAGGAATTGCTGTCACAATAGCCTCTTTCCACATCTGCGGTACCTCCCCCAACATCATGGAGAGATTAAACAGATGCGCAAGAGGCTTCGACAGGGAAAGATAGCATTTCCTATAAATGATTTGTGGAATACCATCATACGGCTCGGAAAGAGAAGGCTTCAATTGCTTAAGTATGGCGGAGATATTGTCCGGGTGGAAGTAAATGTCGCAACATCTGTGTTGGATGGAATGACAGTCGACAGATTGAAGATTTGTGGATTGGTCTCCACAGGAAAATACACTGACAAAATACTCGGCAAGACCTGTAGCTTTATCCTGATCAGTGAAAAATCTCACACCATTTTCATTTGTTAGCGTTGGTAATGAAGTCTTAGGTGCAATTTTGTGTCGCAAGTATTGGTACAATCGTTTTTTGGAACTAAGGCGACGCTCATAGTAGGCGAGAAATTTCCTTAAATGGTAATTCAGTCTAGTGCACACATCCTTATAAGTCTTGCTATCTAACGGCATACTTAGCTCTTTAAACAGGCGCTGTTTTTGCCGAAAGAGGTTCGAAATGTGGGGAGGGTATTTAAAGGTGTGAGACCCGCGCTCCTTCAAAGGAACGAAAATTGCAAAGGCATCATAAATTGTTTTGCAGTATCTCTGATAGACATCATCAATTGAAGTGTATCTATCAAACAAAGCAAGCCAGTCAATCTTAGAGAAATAGCTGTTCAACGCGGGATAATTCACGTGCAGAAAGTCAGGTAAGGGTGGTGCTTGGAAAGTCATAAAGCTTTCAATAAATTCAAAGAAAACAATGCTGTGATCAGAGCATCCTAATGGCGGGAGGGTATGGACGTTGCTAATTGTCAGAGATGTGGCAAGGACGAGATCGAGAGTGGTGGTTCCGTGTGTGGGTTCACGGACGTGCTGTTGAAACCCTGCATCCTTGAAAAAACTAAGATATGTAGAGCTGTTAGAGTTTTCGGCGCGAGAATTATCCCAGTTGATCTGCAGGTTAAAATCTCCTAACATAATCATGGCAGACTGGCTTGAGGAGAGTTCACGGAGAACCTCTAATAATGCCTCATCATCAGCTTTCGACGAACAAGGCGGGCGGTAAACGTTTATCAGTCTGATATACGAAGCTTGGCTAGGAGAGAAGAGGTCCAGGCAAAGCACATCCGCCTTCCCAGGATTACGAGAAACACACGGTACCATGCTAAGATTTCCCTTATACACGCAACAGACTCCTCCTCCAGCACGACCTTTGCGATCAACACGGTAAATCATGTACGGTAGACCACCCACAATTTCGGAGTCCAGTACTTTATCGGATAGCCAGGTTTCAGTTATGAATACAAGGTCTGGATTTTCATTTGCAAGTAGGGCTTGAAACAGTTCGATTTTATTGACTAGGCTTCGGGCATTTACTAAGTAGCATCTCAAGCTCGTACCGTGCGGACCTAAATGTTTCCCGGCTTCCTAGGAAGTTCAGATGTGTGTCTGACCTCTCCCCTATACACGACCCACTCGCGGCTTGGTCTGCCCTTGTTTAGCTCGCGCGCCTGCTGTCGTAGCTCGTAATCGCGTTTTCTCTCCTCAGGCGTCATACTCCTTCGTATGAACAACTGGGAGAAGCCGCGGCTACGAAGCAGGCGCGCGTTAGCGAGGACGCGGCGCCAGTGGGAGGTAGAAGGCAAAACGACCTTCACCAAACGTGGCCGTTTAGCATCGGGCCTTCCCATCCTATAGATTTCGCACGGGCGACACTCGACGTTTAGCACGTCAAGCACTTTGGAGACCTCATCCTCAAGATTCTTCTGCCTTTCGGACGGCGGCAGTTCTTGCGATGTCTCCTCAAGTCCGCTAATTACAATACTTCGCGAGCGCTTGTCGTTCTCCAGAACCTCTGAAAAATCCTTAGTAATCTTCTGAGCTGCCGCAATGAGGATACGCTCAATGGTCGGATCCTTATTCATTTCAATCGCAAGACGAACAAGCTCAGCTGCCGTTTTCCCGGCATATTGATCCTCTCCAATAGGTCCAGATCCAGATTGTCCTGCTTCTACCGCAGAGTTCTGAGTGGAACTCCTTGTTACCTTCTTGACGTTGGCGGTCTGGGTTTTGGGAGCCATGCAAAAGGTTTGATCTACCTAAGCGATAAAAAATTGATTAACGTGAAATATCGATAGCGCCGACAGAACTAATTACTTCAAAACGATGTTAGTGATCCCAAACAAGAGCTATTAGGACAAACTAGGAACCAAAGAAGAAGCAATGGCTGGCGAAAGAAAAAGGAAGGTTGAAACTTTAAAGAAACGGCAGTCAAGGAAATTAACAGAGCAGACGTCAAAAAACACGACCGCTCCCGAGCAGTGCAGACGAGAAAATTCGAGAACAGCATTTCACTCATGACATGGGATGTTTCGAACCTAATGATCTAAAGCTTTATTGACAACAAGAAATAACAAAAGAAGCATAGCTCGAAACTTCAATCGAAGCACTTCGCCATTTCGACAACCTCTCGTAATCGACTGATCAAACCGAGCAGTAACTGCACTTGCGCAATTGGACCAACAGCAGAACCAGAACTTCAATCAAAGAAATATCTCCAATCTCCACCACTTACTTGGACATCATTGTACAGTTACGTTCTAGTTTTCATTCCAAGTCCATTACATTCTTAAATCTGCCCCCAAATAGTGTTAATAAATGCTGGAAATACTCCAGGTTAAAGACACATACTATTTAGGCGCTGTGAAATTAACGATTGGTTCGCCACAAGGTTAATACCTACCGACAGCAAATTTTGCTTCTATTGCGAATCAATGGCTCCCGTTAGTGAAAATACCACCTCACAAAAGCAACGCTTCGACCGTCTGTTCAGTGGGCGGTGAAGGTTCGCCCTTGGTAAAATTGTTGTTAATCCAGGTAACAATGTGAGAATCCGGGCGGGTTTCTCTGAAAACCCGTCAGATGGATCCGAATGGGAATGAACCGAAGCATCAGCATAAGCAATTCCTACACAGACACAACTGAGCGAGCGGTGCGGCGATGCTCTACTTGAAATGGTCAGAGATCGTCCCCGCATCAATCCTTGGACACATTAAGACGACATTTCACAAGAATAAACCCCACGAAGCAAATCAACATCTGTGCAACTCAATGGCCTCATTCTTTCTTCTGCTTCTTCCCACCCGCATATTTGTTTGAATTTATTTCGGATTGTACAGCTTTAATATAGTCTTCAATAGCGTTATCAGTAACGCATCAGAGCGTCGTGAGTTAGTTGTTTCCAACCCTTCCCACGTTCAGCCATTGGCAGGTTCGGTAGGAGGTGGCGACAAGGCACCCGTAGCCGTCCGGCCGGTTGGAGCGGCCGAAAACAATATTTTAAAGAAGTACATCAAGTGTACATCAGTTCAAGTGCTTATAATGGGAACGTACATAGGAAAGTGGGGGCTTCCAAACATTCTCAACGAAAAGCTACTGCTGAACATTAAAAGTCAGATGATGAACACCCTGAAAGAAATGGCTCCATAGTGGCTACAGAGCGACTTGTTTGGCCGAGTTCATGGCACTAGGAGTAAGCGAGCCATACAAAGTTCTCTCGCGGAATCTTCGTGCGACTATGTAGTTGTCAAATATCCCACCATTTTGATATAATTTGACAAATAATCTCAGAATTGGGCAGCACTAGGATTGAGGAACATAAAACTAGGCTTTTGCCAAGATTTTGATAGTAAACCTTGTCCTTTTCTTGCTCCTAGAGTGATCTTTGTGTAAAACGGAAATGATCAAATTCTTTTTTAAAAAAATAGCAAACCCACGATAGGAGCATATGCAGGCCAGGCCTATAGACGCGTCGAAGCACTTCTGAACGATAAACCGTTGCCGCAATAAGCTTTCCAGGGAAATACCTGAAGTGTAGATCTGAGTCAGCGATGAAATTCATATGTGCGGAAGCGCCTCTCTTTCGAAAGTTAGCATATGCAGGTATCTCGACACGAGTGCAATTTGAGCAGTGTTACGGCCCGTGAAAGCGGCGCTATTGAAGCGGAGTGGTAAAGCAAGCAAGAAGGCTGGTATTGCATGTCTGCAACCTTCGTGTTCATGCGAGGGCTACATGCGGAGACAGTAGAGTAGGCAACCAACAAGTTTGCATGTCATTCAACCTTCACCTATACCGCCTGTCGTCCGCAGATCATCGAGTTGCACCAACAGGCACCAGCAATGTCTCCATTTGTTCCTGTTGTGTGCCAGGGTGCTCCAATAGATCACACTCGCTGTAGGAACACGAAGAGGATCTACGGCTTTCGTGAAAAAGTCCGACGTAGTGGTGTTCCTTCGAAAAAAGTACCCCTTCTCTCTCCCCACCCTCTCGAATCCATTCGGAGACGATCCTCCTCCAGTGGGTGTCTACGAAGCGCATTTCGTGGCCGGCGACGTAACTTTCGAGGACTAGCTGGTGCGACAGCGTCTCTTATCTTCAACTTGTCAAGCTCAGAACTCCGTAGGCCTTCTCTACTTGCTTGAATTGTGTAGCTCCAAGCAGTGAATAAGTGGGCATGGAAGACACTCTACTCGACTCAGACGCTTTTCGTCTTCTTGACGACTTCTTCGTCGCTCTTGATAGCTTCCTTAATTTTTCGTACTTTTTCATGGAGAACATCTGCGTGAGGTTCACCTGTAGTCCAATGCCCTCATATATACGAGGTCGGCCAGCATTCGCTCCCCTGACAAGTGCCTGGTGCTATAAACATTGTAATCTCTCTGGTTTGGCTGGCATTGGCTGAATTCGATCCAGGAACCCTGAATTCGGGATGCTCCCGGAAACCAGTTCCTTCCCGTTACATCCACGCAAACGTGAAACACTAGTTTTCAGCAAATCAAGGTTGTACTTGATAGCAGTTTCTCATGCAGAATACCCCGAATTCGAGGTTTTTGGTTCTTGTATCACAAATACTACAAGCCTTCCGTACTGGCTGGATCGGCCTATTTTGAATCAGACTTGTCTTTTAAGGATACATTCTGACCTGTTCGTCAGTTGGCCACCGCAAGCCATTGTAAAAGCTAAATACGCATGGAGACTGCTTTCACGCAGGGGTCGAATACACGGCGCATCTCAAACTAGGATATACATAGTGACGCCAACCCTTATCCTGCATACGGGTTAACAACATACAAACCAGTTGTTTGCCTGCTCTGCTGTCACCGCATGTAACGCTGAACATGAAGTTTGCGAAAATGCAACAAAAACGCGTCACAATTGATCCAAACCCTTCACCTTTCGCTCGTGAGTCTGCTCCACTCGGCCGTCTGGTCGACTCACGCCTTCGGGGCAGTAGGATAGACTCTAGGGTGATAAGATACCAGCCTTCTTGCTTGCTACATCACTCCGCTTCAGTGGTGCAGCTTTCACGGGACCTAATTCTGTTCAAAGTGGTTGTACTAGGGCCGAGATACTTGCATGTTGTAACTTCCGAGAGAGAGAGGCGCTTCCGCACATATGCATCTCATCGCTGATTCAGATCTACACTTCAGCTACTTCCTTGGTTAGTGTAAGTATTCGAATCGTACTGCAAACTACTGAACACTATTCCAGCATGTTCCGTCTAATACTTGATCTATCCGCATTGCGCTACAGCCTATCGGCTGTGCTTTCGACTATCACTCGAAGCCTTGTCTTCAAAATGGTAAGTTTCATCTCCACTAGCATTATTAGAAGACCCATGAGAAAGGTAAATGAAAAATATGCCTGTGACATTCTTATTGTGTTGGTTTCTCTTTTCCATAAATCCACTTCTCACAATAGGAAGTTGGTATCTCAGTTATAAATCATCTGAAGGCTTTATTTTTAGGTCCACCAAGGTCTAGCGTTGTGCGTTCTCCTTTTGATTGGATGCATTTCGACAGAGGTGTTGCTGATCGTCGTCTCTCATCTACAACGATCTTCGTTTATTGCATTCGTCTACGCCCTAAATTTCGTGCTCATCGTTTTTGTCCTTGGAATGGCACCATTTCTCAGTAAGGAGTTAAACCGCTCAACTCTAGCGATTTGTACTAAGCCAACTAGCTTCTGTGCCGCTCTAATAGAAAAATAAGACCGAGTGCTTAGTTGCATTGCGGACAGGGCGCGACTATGAAGCCAGAACATTTTGCAAGCTATGACACTCCGAAATAATTGCCGGGCGATGTAGGGCGATACTGTCTCGCCTGCCCAGTGTGGACATGAATTCGACGAGTCCACATTTCATGTACCGTATATGTATATGTACTCTCCCATTGCTCGCTCTCTTATAGAGCGCTTACCTAAATTCAATATCGAACCTGTGGCTAAGTCTTAAATTACGGTATTAATGCAGCCTTTGAAGAGAGGAAGTGTAATTCCTTCAAAATCTAGCTCTTGTACACCTTTTATTCAAGCAACATCGAAAGGTGGACGTCAGTTGTTAATAGATCCGTGGTCAACATTTCTATGCTAAGTAATTTCAGTCTCCGCATAGTTGATTACTCTGCCTCCGTACTTTGCTTAGCGATTGGAGCCGAATGCGTTGTGTATTCTCCAAAGACCGAGCGGGCGGAGAAGGCAGTAGGCGCTTGTTTAGACCACACAACCCCTTGTACGCTGAACATCTTGTACCAGAATAACGGGATAGGACGGGCATTCGTCTACCTCCGCCGCCTCCTCCCCTATCTCATTGACTTATTAGGTTGGTGCATAAGTTCTCCGACATTTGGGGCATGAAATATTTATTATCACAACATACGAACAACAATATCAAATCATTTGAAGTAACCCCCCTTTACATCAATTGTCTTTCGCCAACGTACTGGTAAGTTAGGAATGCCTTTTCTCCAAAACGTGGCCGGTTGTGATTCGAAAAATGTGAGCAGTGCCTCCTTGACATCCTCTCGGTTCCTAAATTGCTGGCCGTCCAAATAGTGTTGAAGGCTTGAAAACAAATGATAATCAGAAGGAACGAGATCTGTTGAGTAAGGTGGATGTGGAAGAACGGTCCATCCGTAGTCCGCCAACTCAGCCGCCGTCGCTCTAGCAATATGCGGTCTGGCGTTGTCGGTTGAAAATGCACCTTCACTTGCTCTCCTCGTGTGGTTTGAGGGTGGACCCTCAACTTCCTCAGTTGGTTGACGAAAGCCTCTGCCGTCACTGTTGTCCCTTCGTCCAGCGGCTCCCAGTATTCTACGCCAAGAACGCTCCACCAAATGCATAGCATCACCTTTTTCACGTGAAGGTCGGGTTTCGCAACGTCCTCTGCCTCTCCAGTTGCGTCAACTCACTGTGCACGCCGGCGATAATTAGAGTAGAGTATCCACTTCTCATCCCCGGTGGCAAGGTTGTCCAGCCATCCGTGGGTACGTCTGATAAGGAGAGACAGAGCGACATCGGCTCTGCGATCCATGTCATGTTGCTTCAAGTCGTGAGGTACCCAGCGACCCAATTTTCGCACCTTGCCAATCGACTTCAATCTTCGAACGGCTGTTGAGTGACTAACACCAAGAGTGCTTGATAGTTCGCGAGTGGTTTGGTATGGGTCCGCTTCCACTCTGCTTCGGAGGCCATCCAAATCCAGTGTCATCGGGCGCCCTTCTCGTTCATTATCTTCAACGGAGAATTCACCAACTGCAAACTTCGAGAACCACTGGTACACAGTACTTCGAGCAGGAGCACTCTCGTTGTAAACCTCCTACCGGCGACGATACGATTCGTTGGCATTGAGGCCAGATTGATGCAGGAATAACATGACGTGCCGAATATGCGTCTCAGTTGAGATGAGTTGCTTAGCCATAATAGCTGACGTTAACAACGCAGAAGTAAATGTTAGGAACAGTCTTTCCTTTCTCTATCGATCGATCATTCACGCGTTGATACATGTGAGAAATTTGGAAAATGCGCTTTCAATTCGGGAGGGATCAAATGTCCGAGAACTTATGCACCAACCTAATACTCGAAATGGTGGCGGATTGAATCACTAATGTCTTATGGTTAGAGACGCAGGTAATTTGTCAGCTTTTCGAGTGCGTTAATATAGTAAGAATGTTATTCCATCACAACATCATGGTTATGTTCAAGATAGCATTCCACACCCCAGTTCACTCAAGACCTTGCATTTGGGCAACTTGAAATAGGTGTTCAACTATTGAAAGCCGCATATGTTCGTTCATCATCTACTGATGGTGGTGCCAAAGTAGCAAAGTAGCGGAATATTCATACACCAGACGTTCAACGGCCTGCCGGCCGCCAAACGTCTGGTTGGGGCTTCGCCCCAAACCCGGAGAATAGAACACCCCGAACGTCTTCTTCTCCTCTTTAGGCTTTCTCTCATTCATTAAGAAACTGGTTTTGCTATATAGAGTGGTATAGCGGAATAGGGCAAAACAGGTCTTCACTGGACCCCTCTTAACTGGTCCCTCATCACTGGTTCCTCTTTATTGTCAGCCCTTTTCCGGTTAACCCTTCACTGGTCACCTATCCCCTTCTTCGGTCCCTACTACTGCTCCCACCTTCACTGGACCCCCCCCCCCCCCCCTTTACTGGTCCCCTCTTCGCTGGTCATCCTATCCTTCACCGATCCTCATTACTGGTCCCACCCTCACTGGTCCTCCTTTTATTCATCAATCCTTTTCCGGTCCCCCCTTTCACTGGACCCCTTCCCCTCCCATTCACTTGTCCCCATTACTGGTACCTTCCTCCCCGGTTCCCCTTTCACCTGTTCCTCTCTTCACTGGTCAACATTCTACCGGTCCCATCTTCACTGGACCCCTCCCCCTCCTTTACCGGTCCCACCTTCACTGGTTCCTCCTTTATTGGTCAACCCTTTACCGGTCCCCCTTACTGGAATCCCATCCTTCACCGGTCCCCCATTACTGGTCCCACCTTCACTGTAACACGTCGTCTGAACCCGGAATCCTCGTGCGACATGGGTGACACCTCCACTTCTTCCGAACCCGGACGCCTGTTGAACAACGTCGGTGACATGTGTTCTCAACCCGAACGTCCTTTGCGCGACATTGGTGACATGTCGTCTGAACAAGGACGCCTGTCGACAACTACAACAGTTGACAACTGGTGACAACTACAACCCTCCCCCCCCCCCCCCCCTTCCCCCTTCCCCATACTTCCTCCCAATACACTCTTTCAGCACTTCTGTGCAAACAAACACACACACCCACACACACACACACGCACTCACTCATTCACAGGCAAACGACCGTTCTCGCTTATATATATATATTAGGATTTTTACCAACGAGACGAAATGAACAGAAAATTTGTGACGGACTTATTCTTGAAACTTACAACTCGTGACCGCTCCGAGACTCCTTGGAAGGCAGGCCTTTATAATATCATGCAATTCGAATGACTGACTGAAAGGTACGGAGCTTCTCCATAATAACCCCCTTTTAGTACGCCACCGTCTTACCAAACTATGGTGTGTGTTACACCGCTTACCGGAATTACTTATTTTAAGATAAAGGTTTCTTTTCCCAGGTGGATTTCACGCCTATGCATATCGCCTGTCTAATGAACTCGTCGGATACATGGCTATGAGCTCCTATACTCCATATCAGGACATAGAAGCAATGCATCGTGACAACAAGGTTTGTCGACTTTACAGGCGCTTAAAATGCACGTTTCTAGTCAGGTGTTCTCTTTTTATGCGGTTCACTAAATAATGACAGTTTTTTCTGTCGGATGACTCCTTGGGGAAGCCGAATGCTGTAATCTCTCTGCTTCGCGTATCAATAGGTGTCTCGATATTTTAAGGAAATCCAATATAAATAAGCGGAAATTTATGACACCACAACGACAAAAAGGGACGACTTTTGAACAGCAAAAAAGCGGGGTAGCCGTTTATAAGTGCAAATAATGAAAAGTAACAAATCATGGTTATGCGCAATACGCGGTGAGGGAAGCTAACGTTTCAGCGGAAAAAGCAGAGGTGAACAAATACTAGGCTGTCCAATAATTCCTGTCCGAAAATTTTCAAAATTCTATAATTTTCCTTAGAAGTGCTATAATATGAGGCAAGTGTAAAAACCTTCTAAAAGGTTCTCCAGAGTTCCACGCTAGGGGTATATAAGGCGCAGTCGCCGCGTCTAGCTACCAGTACAAGCTAAAATGGACCAAGGTCGAATTCGTATGTTCGTGTACTACGAGTGGCTGCTGGGCAACGACACGGGCACCGCGGTCGCCAACATCTGCGGAGCGTGCAAGGAGGATGCAGTGTCCCAACGCACAGTCAGGCGCTGGTTCAATCGTTTCGAGAGCGGCGACACGAGCCTCGAGGACAGGGAACACCCGCTGAAGATCATGCTCTGCTGCTGGTGGGACGCCAAGGGCATGCTGTACTCCGAGCTGCTCCCGCAAGGCAGGACGGTCACCGCCTCCATCTACACCGATCAGCTCGAGAAACTAGCCGCCGCCATCCGAGAAAAGCGTCCCCGACGGGCCTCGGTCCACCTGCTGCACGACAACGCCCACGTGGCGAAGGAGACCCAGCAGAAGTTGGCGACGCTCGGCTGGGAGACGGTTGCCCATCCGCCGTATTCCCCGGACCTCGCCCCCTCCGACTACCACTTGTTCCGCCCGCTGAAGCACCATTTGGCCGGAAGAAAATTCACCAACTACGACAACCTCAAATCCGACATCGCGGACTTCTTCGAGCCGCAGCCCCCGGAGTTCTGGGCGAAGGGCATCGGCGACCTGCTCAACCGATGGGCCACTGTTGTGGATAACTGTGGTGATTATATTGTTGATTAGACTTGTTTTTCAATAAAGTTGAAAAAAATTAAAAATGGTGACATTTTCTGACAAGAATTATTGGACAGCCTGGCAGACGAATAGCCCCAAGGCACTAACCTAAACAAGTTTGTGCGCAATAATAAAGTTGAAATTAGACTGCGTAGCTTCACAGAAGCATAAAAAGTGAAACAATCTGCCTTCTCTCAGTTCTACGAAACGGTCTTCTACCACCTTCCTGCTCTTAAACTTCCCGCCCTCC
Organism: Heligmosomoides polygyrus polygyrus; assembly: GCA_947396885.1. NCBI lineage: Eukaryota > Metazoa > Nematoda > Chromadorea > Rhabditida > Heligmosomidae > Heligmosomoides > Heligmosomoides polygyrus. The sequence goes on along the minus strand of OX377203.1, from coordinate 22,442,284 downwards.
CAGTCCCCTAATTTCAAGTACAATTGCTGATGAAACAGAAGACAATGGTAAAACGGCGCTATAGGACATAGCAGTAGGAACTGTAGCAAGTCGAGGTTCCATCAACCAGTCTTCTCCTATCCACCACCACTCCCTTCTAACTCCACTTCCCACTCTCGCAAGTTAAGCACAAAAGCTTAACAAAACCCCATGAGAAAACTACACGTTAGGCCACTACAGGCCGGCATTTCCATTCAAAATCCTGAGCTCACGCGAAGCCTCACGTCTGGGAGCAGGGCTACCGCCCCAAACTATTCAGATGATCAAGGTTGCTAAGACAATCTTGCTCACCAATGCGCTGCTGTAGAACAACCTTGGAATTGTGTTCATTTCAGTGTTGCGGGTTCAACGGCCCCGATGACTGGTCGTCCGAATTTGTCTTAAACTTCACAGATTTCGTAAGCACATGCGTTTTACTTCTCCAGCATAGTACAGTAGATAACAACCAAACTATCCTCTTTAATGTGTAGTTCCTTGCAGTCGCGTCACTGCGATTGCTCGGTAACCCAATATATAGTAGATATGGCTTGAGCTAGTATTTTAATAAATTTTTTTAATGGCAAAATTTGCACTATATCACAAAAAATGTTGAAGGTAACTCATCAAAAAGCAGGAGCGTATTATTTTGCGCAGGCATGCCCTCTTTGTCATACAGTATGACATGGATCGTCGTAGACCGGTCTGTCACCTGGAATCGTGTTTCCGTGCTCGGTTCAGCTCGCAGAGCGAGCAGTTCCCAGTGGCATCACGTGGAGGAACGGACATCGCGAGAAACAGAAACCATGCACATCGCCTTCCTCGACTTGGAGAAGGACTTTGACCGCGTACCGCGTGAAGTGACATGGTACGCCTTGCGACATCATGGAGTTCCCGAAGAGCTCATAGAGTGGGTGCGAATTCTCTACTCTCGTTCAAAGAGTCGAGTTCAAGCTGCAGCTGGATGTCTCCCATCGATGGAGTTTCCCATCTCTGTCGGGGTACACCAGGGTTCTGCGCTCTCCCCACTCCTCTTTGTTGTCGTGATGGACACCATCACACGGGATCTTCAGAAGCCAGTTCGCTGGACCTTGTTTAATGCTTGACATAATGCTCGCTAGTGAAGATAAAGGTGAACTCGAGCGAGAGGTGCAACTCGAGCGAGAGGTGCAAGCACCGTCGTCCTGTCGATAGCGATGTACGGTGTTGAGTGATGACCTGCGTCTAAGGAAGTTGAAACGCGCCTTAGCGTCATGGGCACGAAGATGTTGCGCTGAACGGCTGGAGTAGACCGCATCCGAAACGATGCCATTCGGCAAAAGTTCGATGTCGCGTCGATAGCTGACAAGATGCACGACTCTTGCTTGCGATGGTACGGCAACGCTCTACGTGGAAGGGAAGACAGCTTCGGCCTTGAGTTGGAAGTGTCAGGAAAGCGGCCTAGAGGACGCCCGAAGCAGCGTTAGTCGGATGGTCTACGGAGAAAATGCCCGAATCTCACGGCGCGTGCTGCGTGCGGAGAAAATGCCCGCGACCAGGGGAGAAAATTCCCGGGTTGGCGAGAAGCTGCAAGGTTGGAACTCGGCACTACGAAGCCTGGACGACGCAAAGTCGACAAGCAGGCATGCAAAGAAAGCCGTGGCTGTTGCGAAAGCCACTCATTATGATGATGTCTACCGAAAGCTCGAATCGCGCGATGGTGAGCGGTATTTGTACCGACTTGCTAAGACCCGCCATCGCCAAACCGAGGACATTGAAAAGTTTGTTGGCATCAATGATGAGAGCGGCCATCTTCTGACAGACCGCAAAAAGGCGCTGAAGCGATGGCGTGATTACTTTGAGGAAATTTCCACTATGGGATTTCCTCATCTGGCCATCCCTTCTGTGGTTTCTGTTCACGGTCCCGTTCACAAGATCACCGTGGAGGAAACAAAAGCGGCTCTGAAGAAGATGAAGCCCGGTAAGGCGACAGGGCCGGATGATCTGGCAGCCGATGTTTGGAAGTCGAAGCTCTGGTATCCTGCTGAGTGGTTGACTGAGTTCTTCAACCAGGTAGTAAAGGAGAAGAAAGTACCGGAGTGTTGGCACAACAGTACGACGATTCCGATCTGGAAGAAGAAGGGCAGTCCTGCGGACTGCTTCAATTACCGTCCGATTCGCTTGCTTTCGCATAGCATGAAGATCTTCGAGCGAATCCTCGATAGAAGAATCGGTGAAATCGTCAAGCTCTCCGACAACCAGTGCGGCTTTGTGTCTGGTTGTGGGACCATTGATGCTATACACGCCGCCCGCCTCCTGGTGGAGACGTATCGCGAGAGACAGAAGCCGGTGCATATCGCCTTTCTCGACTTGGAGAAGGCTTTCGACCGCGTACCGCGTGAGGTTATATGGTACGCCTTGCGACGACACAACGTACCTGAGGAACTTATAGAGTGGGTGCGGATGCTCTACTCTTGCCCAAAGAGTAGAGTGCAAGCTGCAGCTGGAACCTCAATGGAGTTTCCCATCTCTGTTGGGGTGCACCAAGGTTTAGCGCTTTCTCCGCTCCTCTTCGTTGTCGTCATGGATGCCATTACGCGAGATCTTCAACAGCCTGTTCCACGGACGCTGCTTTATGCTGATGACGTGATGCTCGCTTGCGAAGACAAAGACGATCTCGAGCGGCAGGTGCAAGCTTGGTGCGACAGTCTGGCGAGGTTCGGACTCAAATTGAACGTCAAGAAGACCGAGTACCTAACGACTGACTTGAACGAGTCCGGCTCCATTAAGATTAACGGTACTGAACTTGCGCGCACTTTGGTGTTTAAATACCTGGGATCAGCAATAGCGTCTGACGGCGGTCTGATGGTTGAAGTGAACTCACGCGTGAGTGCAGCTTGGTCCAAGTGGCGTTCGTTGACTGGCGTGCTCAGCGATAGGAAGATCCCAGAGCACATGAAGTCGAAGATTTACAGAGCCGTCGTGCGGCCAGTAGCGATGTACGGCGCTGAGTGTTGGCCTGCGACTAAGGAAGTTGAAACGCGCCTCAGCGTCATAGAGACGAAGATGCTGCGCTGGACGGCTGGAGTCACCCGCATGGACCGCATTCGAAATGATGCTATTCGGCAGAAGTTCGGTGTCGCGCCGATAGCGGACAAGATGCGCGAAGCTCGCTTGCGATGCTTCGGCCACGTTCTGCGTGGGAAAGAAGACAGCGTCCGCAAGATAGGCCTTGAGTTGGAAGTAACTGGAAACCGGCCTAGAGGACGCCCGAAGCAGCGTTGGTCCGATACGTTACACAAGGACATGAAAGTAGCTGGAGTCCACCCTGATCAAGCGCAGGATCGGGAAAGGTGGCGTCGTAACACCAGAAGAGCGGACCCCGCGACGATGCGGGACAAACGCTGAAGAATAAGAAGATGATGATGATGACTTTGAAGTGCATATACCTTACTGTTCACTCCATGTGGCGTTCATGTGGCTCAAAAACAAACTCAAAGATGAGGTGGCCTGTAGTTCCGCAGTTCAACGCTTCGAAAAGTAATTCTTTACCAGGTTCCGTTGATGTGCTTGTTTTCTAGTTTTATGCGCTAGAAATTGAGATCTGGGCGAAAACGCTTCTTTCGCTCCTTTCAGTGTTTTCAAGTGTTCTTTTCACATAAAACACCGCTGGTACTAATCTAACCGTTGAGCATGCCTGTTTTAACGAGAATCTTTCCTCGTATTCTCCAATCTTCTCTATCACGGTAAGGCCATCAAGCCTGCTAGGGAATCCAAGTGATGGTGCCACAGTTTCAGCTGCCACGCCCACGATTTCTCCTGCCCTTTACTCGACGGCATGAGAAAATGCCGTATCCCTGTCTGATTAGCATGTGTTTTGTTGTAGTGGTTGTTGTACTGGACCCTATCGAAAACCGTTCAGTGTCCGCAGATATTTTCTTTCCTGGCTGCGGGCATTTTCTCCCCTGATCACTGGCATTTTCTCCCTTGGTTGCGGGCATTTTCTCGCACCGAAACGGACGCGGCGCGGTTCGGGTATTTTCTCTCGTAATCTACGTTACGTTACACATGGAAATGAAAGTTGCTGGCGTCCACCCTGATCAAGGACAGAACCGGAAAAGGTGGCGTCATGACACCAGAATAGCGGACTCCGCTACGAAGCGGGACAGACGCTGAAGAAGGCGAAGAAAAAGAAGAAGAAGAAGAGATTCCTTATTTGTGCGCTATAAAATATAAGAGCTGCAACACACGTGCTGTGTTGAGAAAAACCCTCTGCCAAACCCAGGACACGTTATGTGTTGTCGCATGTAAAAAACACTAGCGACCTTTCCAGCCTTCTTAGACAGACCGGACAAAATTTAGATGTGCCGCACTTATGTGCATAATTGGTCCTTCTTATCGCTTTCCAGGTTCAGCATTTGGTGTTCCGTGGTACTGATCTTTTTAGACACAAGCTGTTACTCTTTAATGTTTTCCATCGACTCGCTTCCTTAATTCCATTCATTGTTGGCAAAGATAAGCCTCTCCATAAGTTGCGAGTCGAAAAAAGTCAACTTTGAAAAAAAAAATGGCATCCTTCTAAACTAATCTTTGAAAGTCTCTTTTAAAGACACTCGGTGATAACCCTCGTTCCTCTTATTTTATTTATTTATTTATTCGCACCGTGGTGCAAGCTACGAAGATAACAAAGAAACAAAGAATAGCAACACATACACTAATAACGCAAAGCTTGTGAACTAATCGTAAGTAGGCAACAGTAAACGAGAACGGGAGCCGTTATAGCAACGCAACGTCGGACAATAATCGAGCGAGCGAATACTCAGATAATCCAAAGAAATTCTCGTTTTGGGCTAGAAGTAAGTTGAACTCCAACAAGCTTCTATAGGTCAAGAATGTTGATCTGACTATGGTCCTCGCTACCGTCACATGAAGCCGAAAGTTACCTCTCCTTGCCCTACACAGATGGCCTCGGAAAAATGTGCACGGGTTCATGTGCATCTTGTCGGTGAGAATCTTTAAAAGCATCTTGAGATCGGATGATTTCCTTCTAAATTAAGTATGTCGATGTCTTTCTTCTTGAGAGGGTTCAACACAGTTGTTCCCAATTCAGCTATCGGCCGCACGCGCAAGTGGTACTTTTCACTCATCCGCCCAACTGGAAATGCAGTTAATCGCTGTTTGAACAAAGATAGAGTTTGGTCTTCTTCGACTGTTTTATAAATCTTTAAATTATTTGCATAATTTTGCATGTAACTCCAAACCTGAAAACTGCGCCTGGAAGTTCATACGTATCAATAAGGAAGGGGAGAGGAGAGAGCACTCCGGCTTGTGGAACTCCAGTACACGCAAAAGAGGAAATTTCTCCCTCAACTTTAACCTGATATGTCCTTTCCAGTAAGGAAGCTGCACATCCAATTAATTACCATACGGTGAATACCGACCATGCCCATCTTTGACAACAATTGCGATATCGGGACTCTATCGAAAGCCTTGGAAAAGTCAAAATATACCACCTCAACTCGGCTATTACTTTCCATTCGTTCGTCCAGTCATTGAGAGACGTAAGCGTTGAGGTTTCAACAGATCTACCTGGTAAAAATTCAAGCTTGTTATCTGAGATTATCATTAACTTCAAAATGCCTTAGAATATGCTTTTTAACAAATTTTTTTTTTCGAATGTTCGTGCTAGAGCTGATGTAATACTTATTGGAGGGTTGCTTAAAGGTGATTTCTTGGAAATATGTAGGAGTGACGAACGCATGTTTCTACATATCTTCTGTGTACCTCAGCTGTGATGAAACTAAAATTGAAAATATGCTCTAGTGGATAAACTATGTGGTCCACAATCCTTTTGAGGGAACTTAGCGGAATGAAGCCTGGGGAGAGAGAGCCAGACCTTGCCCACTTTAAAAGAATTTCATAAATGTGCTCCTTATGAAACAACAAGGAAGACTCCATTTGAGAAGTACTACGAGGAACTAAATTTGAACTCACAACTGCTTGAGCATAGTTTTGGGGCGGTTGTGAGTACGCATTCGTGAACGTTCCAAATTGTCTTAGGAACTGTGAAGTTAGTAAATTCGCTTTAACCTAAGGTGATGAGTGAAAGAAACCGCGTTTGTCGTTCAAAGTGGGGATGGTAGAATTGTCTCCACTACGCGCATTAATGAATGTATTGATAAAATTTGTTTCAATCCGTGGATCCGAGAAGCTTCTTCCCTAAGTAATATCTAAAGGTAGCTCTTTCCAATTTTCTGCTGTATACAGCATACTTACTCCACTCACTTACATCGTTTGTTGTGGGCGTCCTATTAAATAAGCAGCTGCGATAATGATCATCCTTCTGAGGTAGTTGGTATGTCTTAGTTCGTTCTTGTTCATTCTGACAAGAGGAACAAATAACTCAATAACGTGATAGAGAATGGCCAGAAAGGTCTCATATTTGTCATTAACTGACTGCAGATTATATAGGCTACCTATCCAGTCAACGTTAGAGAAGTATTCCGTAATTTCCTCATAATTCGCGCCCATAAGTCTCTTTTACACGCGAAAGTTGGCGATCTGCCTTAGGGTAGATTTTGAAAGATACTTTAGCATGATCGCCATTCCCTAAAACTGGGCCAACACAGACTTCGCCTACAAGAGTTTGACAGTTGTATAAAACTAGATCAAGTACAGTTTGATTTCTAGTAGCAGTGGATAATGAAGCCATGCGATTCAACCAAATCGCGAAAAACATTTGACGTTCGAAATGAGTTATTCAACAGATTGGGAATATTGAAATCACCAAGAACAATACTTGGCTCAGAACACGAGGAAAAGTCGCTAACTGCTTTGGCCGTTGAACAGAATAATCTTGAGCCCCAACTGGGTGCTCGGTACACTTCATTTACTCGGAACAAATAGGAGCGAAGCCCTACATCACAAACTAAAATCTCATACCTATCTTTAACATCTTCATTGAAACCAAATCACATGTTAAGTAATTTTTTCGAGCAGTAGTATCCCTCCGCCCTCTTGGAGTTTCGGTCAAAGCGCACTAGCATATAATGACTACAAGCTTTTTCCAGGAGGGGATTTACTTGGTTTTGTAAGGTTATCCATGTTTCGGTTAGGAGGACCACGTCGAAGTTGTTTTCACAATTTTTTTTGGTTTTCTGCGACATCTTAGTAGTTTCCCGAAGGGCTACTGAGATGGGAGGATCCAGGTCCATTGCTAGTGCTTTGCTGAGAGGGTGCAATCTACTGCAGGTGAAGAGATTGTCTAGCTCCTTCGCTGCTATCAGATGGCAACTCTCGTTTGCTAAGGAGTTCGCTCCGTCTGCGCTCTCTCTCCTCTCAGGTAAGTGACGGGCGGACGTAAATGTCCCTTTGGAAGAAAAGAGGCGCAGTCTTAGCGCACCCCTTACAGCATCAGATTGGAAGCTACTGGCCGAGAGGACAACTTTAACTAGCCTAGGCCTATTTTGCTGTGGCCTTCCCATGCGGTAAACAGCAATTGGTTTACATTCAACTCCTAGAAAGTCTAATATCGTAAACACGTAATCGAATTCGTGTGCAGTTCTAGCAAGAGAACTACAGGCCGATGATTCAACAACATTAGGCAATTCTATAGACCTTCTGTGTTCGCTGTCATCACAATTGGTGACAGGCTTAACATCTTCTAGAGACGGCTTTACCGATGATTGTGCCTTTAACAATTCTCCTTTTAAAACAAATTTTTCTTCCTCAAACTCCTGATCTCCTCGTAACTCCGCTTTTCGCCGGCTCATCTCTTTAACTTCCTCACGCGTCTCCATCAGAAGTTCAACGACGGCCTCATTCCATCATTGTTTCCTAAAATACGGTTCATGCTGATAGTCGTCTATGATAATTCTTAAGGAACCAACTGGTTTACATACGACGCCGCTTCTAAATAATATCTAATCGTTAGTTACGGTCAATTATAAAGCATTGGACTGGCAGTATGTTCATATTAATTCCAGTTTACAAACCAACACGATAGATGGATTGGGTAGGGAATAGAGAACCGTTACACCCACTCAACTTCATGAAAGATCAATGAAATGACTGTTTGTTCGCGTGGGGTTGTGGAAGTTAGTGAGCTTTTTGAAGTCCTCTTTGAAAGCACTGGAATGGCCACGTCGACGCATTTATATCAATCTTGCTCTTAAATGCAGTTAGAGAAACTTATCCTGAACATGTTGTAGGAAAACAATAGTGCTAACAAATTTCTCTGACATGACACTGACTGAAGTGTTGCGCAAGCAGCAGCATTGGACTGGAAGTATGCTCGTGTTCATTCCAGTTTACAAACCAACACGTGTCGATCACCAACCAATTCACGTGGATGGAATATTGCATTCAGCAGACGAAGGTGAAGGCATGCTACGTACCTCACTTCTGTTGCGAAAAGTAAGGCTCTTTCTCCATTATTTTCGAGACTATTTGATGTATATTAGGTCATCCAATAAGTAGTGTCAGTTTTTGTGCATTACTATAAAGGATAAAGGATAAAGGACGGCGTTACTCAATCCCTTCTGGGATGCGCCAGCGCATTCTACTTCTACGGGATGTCGTGGAGGCGACATGAATGCGTATTTGGCCACGCAGTGACTTGCAGTGGCCAACCTATGAGCAAGTCAGCGCTTTATCCTTCCCAGACATGCATTTGGCAATAAATTCACCGACCCTGGAGGGGTGAGGGACGTTCTGCCTGAAAGCGGCGCGGGCAAAGGCGCGGGACAGTGCCTGCGGAGCCAATTAGCGTCGACTCGCGCGGTGACACCCGCCGCTTGGCGCTGAGCCCAGACAGCCCTCGCCGCGGAGCGATGCTGACCTGGCCGACCACGGGAGCCCGCAGATCGACCAAATTTGGTGTGATTACGGTCGATAGAGGGATAGGAGGCTCAGACGGTTTGCATTGGCAGTCCAGAAATTCGTATTGATATGAACCCTACTATTTCCTATATCAGAATTTCGAGCTCTATCGAATGAGCCAGGAAAGAATCTTGCCTCAATAAGCGTTACAACTATTTTTTTCAGTTGCTGTTTAACTTTCGACAAATATCAGTTTTTTTTATTATATCAGAATTAACTACGACGCGTGTTTCCAGGCTAAAATTGCACGAGGATTCCAATTAGATAGACGAGAGATTTTTTTTTGACATAAGTTTAAAGCATTAGTTTCAACATGGCATCTCCTCAGCATTTCGCAACTGATTTTTCTATAGAGCTTTATACGCACTGAGGCATCGTAATGTTGTTTTCAAAAAGGTTTGGCCCTTCGGGTTCTATTAGAATGTTTGTCGTCTACCTAATTAGATTCCTCATGCAATTTCAGCCTGAAAGCATGCCTCGAAATTATTTCTGATGTAAATGAAAACTGATGTTTAAGGAAATTAAACAACGCCTAAAAGGTCGCCTTAAGGGTTATCTAGGCAGGATAATTTCTGGCTCATTTGAAAGAGGTCGATATTTTAATATAGGAAATGGCGTTCACATCGGTATTCTGGAAACATGCACCGCATTTAATCCTGACATATGCGAAAAAACCTGATATTTAACGAAAGTTAAACAGCACCTGAAAAAAATAGTTATAAGACTTATTGAGGCAACATTCTTTCCTGGCTCATTCGATTGAGAACGAAATTCTGATATAGGAGATGGCAGGGTTCACATGAATGCGAATATCTGGACTGCCAATGCAAGCCGTCTGAGCCTCCTATCACTCTATCGACTGTAATCACACAAAATCTGGTCGATCTGCGGGCTCTCGTGGTCGGCCAGGTCAGCATCGCTCAGCGGCGAGGGCTGTCTGGGCCCAGCGCCAAGCGGCGGGTGTCACCGCGCGAGTCGACGCTAATTGGCTCCGCAGGCACTGTCCCGCGTCTTTGCCCGCGCCGCTTTCAGGCAGAACGTCCCCCTCCCACCCTGGAGGGATGAATAATTTGGTTCTCCTGGGCGGGAAATCCGAACCAGGAACCTGGTATCGGGTGCACGCGACAGTCGCGCCTCCTCCGACTGCGCTACACGCGCCCTTGCATTACTATATTTGCCTATTATTTGTTGACTAATTTGTGTACCGCGAAGGTGCGCCCAAGTTATTCTAAGGTAAATGAGACTTGCTCTTTTTAATACAAGTAGCTATTGAATTTTTATTTGCCAGTGCAGGCAAAATGGCCATATCACCTGTATCACCAGTGTAGCCTGTCGCCTATTGATCATCGAGTTGCTCGATGATCAACGGGGCGACGACTGGTGACAATGGTGCGCCAGCAGCGTCTCCATTCGTCCTTCTCGCGTGCCAGAGTGCTCCAATGGATCCTCCTCGCTCGAGGGACACGAAGAGCGTCATAGCGGTCGTTCAGGGCTTTCACGAAGAAGTCCGACCAACACGTTGGTGGGCGTCTTGGTGTTCTCTTGACATGCCGCCGAATCCAGTCGGTGACGGCTTTCGTCTAGCGGGTGTATGCGAAGCGCATCACGTGGCCAGCCCACCTAATTTTCGACGAATTGTCCCGTGCGACAATGTCGCTGACCTTCGAACGTCGACGAAGCTTGGAACTCCGTAGGCCTTCTCTCACCTGCGTAAGTCGTGTCACTCCGATCATCGAGCTCTCCTCTCGATTCCACGTTGAGCGCGTGTTCATTCTGCTTTCGTATAGCTCAGGTCTGTGAGGCGTATGATAGGCAGGAAGAACAGTGGAGTCGAATAGGAGGGCATGCAGTCGGACATTTTTCGTCTTAATCACGACTTCTTCGACGCTATAGAATACCCTCATCCAAGGTCCAATGCATCTGAATATATGTACATATAGCCAAGATTCAGCCAGTACTGGACGTTCGCAACTGTCAAAGATGGTTCTCCACGGTCCCATCCGGTAATTTCAATCTCACTGACTCCTCTCGATCAGGAAGACATTTGACAACGACATGCTAACAGCAGAAATGGATACAAAGCCTTGTCAAATAGTGAAGAGTAACTATCGAATACCCTCAGCCAACTTAAATTGACCATCCATTTCCATCTACGCCAAATTGGCAAAGTATGCAGAGCAGGTGTTTGGGTACCAACAATGGGGGACGGTCAGGAGATACAATACCGGCCTTATCTTTTGGTCTTTGGGCGGAAAAAGCGAAAAAAACCGCCTTTTCCGCCGCTTTTTGATAGCGCTCTTCAAACTGCCTGCTTTGAAAAATAAATCCGATATTTGGAATCGGCATCGGATGATCTATCCGATGAAGCGAAAAGCGCGCAGCAAACGTTTGAAAAGTTGATTCGGTGACCTATATTCTGGGCGGCGCGGCGGACCCATCCGTCGCTCGAGATAATTACACCCAAAGGTCACCTCCTCCTAGTTAGCCGGAGAAGATGAAGTTTCGGTTCAGTTTCTGCTCTCAATGATTCTGAATCTTTATGCGATTCTTTATGCTATCAATGATTCTGAATCTAGTGGTGCTTCGATTTCGATTTTATGTTCATTTAAACCGTTTCATAAGGGGTCAAATGCCCCAGTTTCGGCCGGGCGCCGCATTGGCTCCGGAGAATCGGTCCGCTCGCCTGTCGTTATGATCTCTTGCGCCATCAGAGCACGCCGTACATAGACTAACTAGGGAGTTCGCACTTTGGATGCGGCGGCCTGGTTATGGCATAGCGTATTCCAATTTTTTATTTTTTTCACATTTCCCCGCATCACAATCTTGCAATACACTTATTTCTGTATTCTATATCGAATTTAAACTCTGAGCTATTTCTGTATCGAAAAATGGACGCAAGTGTGCATTTATCCAGAAGGGTAGGTTTTCTCTGATGAAGCATAATGTGTATTTGAAACGTTCGAGATCTACGACGTTTCCACCTATCGGAGTGGTGGCCGTAATTGCCGTTCGACCTGATCCTAGCGTTCTCAGTTAGGTCGCAGGGCTGCGCCGCTCGCATCTAGGTGCGAAAGCTAGCGGCACTTCATTCTCTGTGCTATCTAATAAAGCAACAGTAGGCAAGAATCGATTTATTTATAGACTTCCTTCGCGTCTATGGAACTGTATAGAAACTGCAGTTCTGGCTGACCTAACATACCCGTTTATGACATGTTGCGTCCTCTTCACAATAGGCTAAGCGGATCTAAACGGATTTTGTCTGTTTCTCCTATTCCATACTGCCTAAGCCTACGTCTGCTTTATGAGACTAGGTTTTCTTCTCAGCTTTCTTACTCCTATTCGTTAGTTTTTTGCTGGCTAGCTTTATGTATAGTCGTCACTACGTTTACACGAGGTTGTTTTCATGTTTGGCCTCATCGTTAAAGGGATTTATAAAGTGACTCGATAGACTGCCATTTTTTTCTGTATTTTGGACATTACCCTAATTCCCGTTAAAGCTCGTGATACCAGTAAAGGACTAATGGTAAAGAATGATTTCTGTGATGAAAAGGAGTTTACTAGGCTCCATAGGGTTATGATCGTCTGCGGTCTTTGCCGATAAAGGGTGATGAAATAAACGCAGACATTTAGGCTGGAGGTGATTCAAACCGCTAGAGTATTTTAAATGTTGTCTACTTTTTCTTTGCATTGCGTGCGTTTTATTATAGGTGCTTTTTGTGTTTTCAAAACTTCCGTTTAATAGGCATTTCACCCCCACAATCAATGGAAAGCTCTAGCGCTGGACAGCACCTCCTGTGTTCTGACACCTCGATTATGTATCAACCCGCTTTCGTCAAGTACAATCAACTTTCTGGAATGTCTTGGGACTTCTTCCACATCTTTCTGAGGCGGTATTCAACCGAAATTTCTTTCGTTTTATAAGATTTCAACACTGCATTATCATTTCGACGCGCTGTCCGACGGAATCGGTCAACCAACGATCACGTAGAACCATTAACCCCTTTCAATTTTAGTGTAGCGTTGCCCAGTGAGGGTGGAGGAGAACTTTTATTTTATTTTAAATATTTTATTTAAAGTCGACACAAAATGAGAAAAGCCTGCTTCTTCAAGCCAACTCAGAAAATAGTTGAAGCAATTTTGTAAAAGATTTGAAAAATCCTCTTCTGTGGAAAAACAGGTGAGCCTATGACCAGGTATTACAATAATTTTTTGCTCCAAGATCCTCTACCACACTTTAGAAAGTCTTGGAAAATACAGAAATAAGTGTATTGCAAGATTGTGATGCGGGGAAATGTGAAAAAAACGGTTCCTACGCTATCCGGGGGATCAATAACAGGCCGCCGCATCCAAAGTGCGAACTCCCTAGTTAGGCTATGTACGGCGTGCTCTGATGGCGCAAGAGGTCATAACGACAGGCGAGCGGACCGATTCTCCGGAGCCAATGCGGCGCCCGAGCAGAAACTGGGGCATTTGACCCCTTATGAAACGGTTTAAATGAACATAAAATCGAAATCGAAGCACCACTAGATTCAGAATCATTGATAGCATATAATTGAACAGTAGTTTAGCAATTTGAAGAAATTTTTTAAAACCACCCTAATTGTGTTTGAGACCGAGTTTGACGCCAGTTTGCAACGCAGAATTCCTTTGAGACTTAGTCGCAATCTCACGGTTGGATGGCCTCATGGAGTTTTCCTTGTGTTCTTAACCTGTAAAATTCCTGCACTAAGAAAACAGATTCAGAGCCACTTGAACTGCAAGCAAAATTCGACGGCAGCTGCCAAAAAGTGTCACGTGGACCTCTTTTGCAGCATGTAGGTCCTGAAGATTTTCATGCAAAAAGTTCTCTTTCCGCATCGCACCTCCCTGCAATATGCTTAATCGAGTCAGTGACTATAAGCCAATACAAGCTTGGTGTTTCAAAGTTATTGAACTCCTAATTCGGCAATTTTACCAAAGTTGACTCATGTAAAAGAATAGGATTCCTCAAAAAAATTATCAGTGTGGTCGCGAAGAACTGGTGAATACAAAAATCTGTGTGGTGTCGCCTTTAAAGAGGAAAGGGAGCAGAAACTGAACCGAAACTTCATCTTCTCCGGCTAACTAGGAGGAGGTGACCTTTGGGTGTAATTATCTCGAGCGACGGATGGGCCCGCCGCGCCGCCCAGAATATAGGTCACCGAATCAACTTTTCAAACGTTTGCTGCGCGCTTTTCGCTTCATCGGATAGATCATCCGATGCCGATTCCAAATATCGGATTTATTTTTCAAAGCAGGCAGTTTGAAGAGCGCTATCAAAAAGCGGCGGAAAAGGCGGTTTTTTTCGCTTTTTCCGCCCAAAGACCAAAAGATAAGGCCGGTATTGTATACCCGCCTTTGCTGGGGGGCGTGCGGTCTTCCTGTCATCCCCTTTGCTCACCCACCCCCAACCCCCTAGGCTTCACCGAGAGTCTAACGGCTGTCTTACGAAACCTTTGACACGCAAAACAAAAGTTTCCGGTTCGCAGAACAGTGGTGTACCTCCTGACGCCACGCCCCCAGCAGGGGGCGGGTGTACCTCCTGTCGCGCTCCCCCAACAGTCTGTCCGCCAGACACCGAGCCATCTGATCGGCGACTTGCAGTGCATTGTTTCGGTGACACTGTTCAGACCCGTTACCGTTAGAATGATCACAGGAGACTAGAAGCGGGTTTTGTGTGACAATCCAAAGCGGAAAAAGCACTGGCTGTCTCCAAATAAATCACCGAAAGTACTGCGAAGCCGGCTTTACATCCTGCAGTGCGCTTATGTATCCGTGGAATTATTCACTTTGAAGTGCTTAAACCTGGACAATCCGTTGATGCAGTTCTTTACTGTGATCAGTTAGATCGAGTGAATCAAGCTTCAATGGCAAAGTATTCGGCGATCGTCAACAGAAAAGGCGTCAATCTCCAAATCGCCAGTGCAAGACCAGACTGTGCAAAAGGGTCAGGGTAAAAAAAATAATGAATTAGTGTGGGTGGCTCCGCCTGAATCACCATACTCGCTCTATTTCGCACCTTCGAATAACTACATAGTTGCTCCGATCCCTACAACATCTTCTCTATGGCAAAAAATGTGAAAAATTGGAGGATGTTCAAAATCCTATGTTCAGATAGTTTACCGAAAAACCACACAATTTTACCATTTCGGTAATGCAACTTTGTTCACTAGAAGGCGAAAGGTGGTTGATAATGGCGGTGGTTACATTGCTTGTTGAGAATGAAGTTTTGATAAAAAATTGTTCAGTTGAAGTGAACGCCAAAGAAACGACATCACTTATTCAATGACCTGATAAAAGGATGTCTGCAATCACATTCAGCTATAACTTCAACAAGTGAGATAGTAACCTGAAATTTTGACAGTTTCGTATTCTTTTGAATTCTTGAATGCAATCGCTAACGCGATGTATATAGGCCCTCAATTCATAGAAAATAATAGCGGATCAGATACGCACTGTTCTCATTGAATCTGCGATGCATATCTCCCCATTTTTTCCCACTAGCTAGTGAATAACCCTTAGGTCAAAATAGTTCATGCGGTCTACTTTTTCTTTCAAAAAGTACCCTTGCAAAGCCCAAAAGCATTCTTAGAATAATCAAGTGGGTTATAGATCTGGATGTCAAGAAATGACGAGTGGAATAACGATAGCCTTGAAGGTACTGGATATTGCTAGAGCGTCGCCTGCAGCAGCTGCAGCGTTCTTTCGCAATTATGTCCGAGTGGATCCCATGTAAGTGAAGGAAGATTCACCTAAACCACATTGGCGAGATAAGCCATCGGGGCAGAGCCAGAGCGTTTAACGAAGAAAAGCTCCCAGTCTTCGTAAACTACTAAGCACTCGAGAACTTTGGCTCTGCTCTACTATCTAACCCCGACATTATAAGTCATTAGAAAGGAACTTTCCTTGATTTTGCTCCATTTTCTGAGCACTAAAAGAAATAGAAAGCTTCCGGTATAGAAAGTTCAATGAACAGGGAGTAGACACAACGCTAACCTCCCACAAATATGTGAGTTCAGATCTCTTGGCACCTATCAGAGGCCGTGTTTTGAAGTGGTGGCGGCGAAGATGGATAGATCAGCCATATCTCTACTGCGATGGATTATCCCTCTGGGGATTCTAACAATTATAATGACTATACTCGTCGTTGTTATTTTATTGTATAACTCTGGGCAGGGGAAGGTGTTATTTCACTCTAATCATGTAAGTTCTTTAGCGTTTTTGTTTACCAGGGTGTGTGGAAAGCTCGGACAAATCTCTGCACAGGTTCTGCGTTATATCATCATTACTATAATTGTCGACCGTAGCGTTCTGATCTTAACCCCAATCAATACAGTCGCCTTGTCTCCTAGATTACGAAAATCCGTCAGTCTTATCTTGTCAACCCGAACTGACTACCACATCATTCTGTTTCCATGCCTCCGTTCCGGCTTCAGCCCAACCGGAACCCTTCAGGCCCTTCAGCAGTTTATGTCGCTGATGGCCTCAGGTTTCCCTCCACTGCTACGGTGTACCGCTGGTTCGATCGATTTGCAAAAGGAGACTTCTCCCTCGGCGATGCTACTCGACCTGGACGTCCTCGATTGATAAGTACAATGGCCGTCCTCGTGTAAAAAAAGCTGATCCGGCTAAGTCTTTGCGATTCATAGAGAGGGAGACGGGCACTCCTAAATACATCGTCCATGATATCCTCATTCGATCCGGTCTTGGGGCGAAGCGCCCTCATACTGTATCCTACGATCTGACAGCCACCGAGCAAAATACACGTGTGAAGGTCTGCTCTTCCCTACTCTCCTTCTTCGGAACGACGCATGGACTGAGACGATAGTGGCCATGCCTGAGAAGTGGATAACGTACAGCAACCCGGACAGGAAGCTACAGTGTCTGCCTCACTAAAAAGACCCACAGCCCATCCCAAACAGAGGTATAAAAAGCAAGCAGCACCTACTCTCTTTGTACTACTGTAGCAAGGGTGTCGCTTACTATGAGATCCTGCCGGCTGGAAAGTCGATTGATGCCAACCTCGCCTCCTCACAACTGGTAGAGATGGAGTCCAAGGGCCGGATTCATCAACGACTAACCCATGGGTATAGGGGGTAGATATACCCATGAGATGCCTGCGTCTCTGACTCTTCCCTTATCTCTACCTGACTCTTATCTCTACTCCTTATACCCCGCATACGCACGGGTTTAATCGTTGATGAATCCGGCCCCATGTTACCCGCCGACCACATGTACAAGGACAAGATTCATCTTTTGATGGATAATGCGAGGCCACACTTCACAATTGCAATGATAGGATCCCATATCGACTCATCGCTTCCCGCGATCGGTAGGGAACCTATCATCAGGCATCGCTCGGAGTGAGTGATGGTATGACAGAGGCCTATGAATTTTGTAAATCATCGTTCTTAAGGCACAATCACCGCACTATCACCCACTGGTATGGTCATTCATCCGAATGGATACAAGAGGAAGGAGGTGAGATGAGAACCGTTTTGAAGGAAACTTGTTGAAACTGTGTTGTGTATGACCCAAGAACGACACTGATGCCGAAGCACGCCCATTGAAAATCGTTTACATTTTTGCAGTGGGAGCCAAAGCCTGAGCGAATTCAGTCTCGTTGAAGCGCTACGAAACTTTAATATAGACGACGATGTGACGGTAAGTGTGTATAACTTATAGGTATAAACTAGAGATACAAATCGCTAAAAGCAAACTGCATTTGTAACCGTTGGAGAGAGATGAACATGAAAAAGTAGAAAGCTATTTCAGAGAGAAGAAAATGAGTTTTAGTGAGGCTTTGTATCAGATCAAATCAGGAATCAAACAGTTTAAACGACAACCATTGTTCATATCAATGTTAATAAAGTTTTGCAATTTATGTCCTTGTGATTCTTCGATGTTGTTGAACTATTCTGGTGCTATTATAGGTTCTCAGCGTCTAGAAGCACTTAGCATCTATTGATATATCTCGGCTGAAAAGATCATCTTCTCGTTGCATAAAGACGTTGAGATCTACAGCTAATCTCACTAAAGGGCCAAAGTATTGGAAGCTGGAGTATTGGAGGCGATGATACCGCCAGAGCCATAAAAGTCTAAATCATTTTCACCATAAGCCGAAATTCTGTAACTTTATTGCAGTTTTGTAAGGTAATTCCGTGTTTCATTGACCTTCTGTCGTAGCAACCTCTGAGCGCTAGAGAAGTAACGACATTAGCGTAAACGCTGGTGTTGCAGTGCGAGCTGCAACGAAAATGTGCGTGCCGGCGGGCATCCGTTGTATGTATTTATTCTATTAAAATTATGAAGATAGATGAAGATAGCGAACACCTTGAGAATCAAGGTGATGTCATCATATTCTATCTATTCAATCAAGAATATAGAATAAGAATAATATCAAGAATAAGAATATTCTATATATTCTATTCTATTCTATCAAGAAAGCTAACTACCGCATCTACAACCTTTCTAAAGCACTGAAGAGCAAAGATCCTCAAATCCTTCTGCGGGCGTATAAGACATACGTGAGACCCATGGTAGAGTGTGGTACAACAGTTTTTAATCCTTCGAAGAGAAAAGACATTCTTCTTCTAGAAAATGTTCAGAATAGTTCCACTCGTAAGCTGATGATGAGATGCTACGGGAATAACTATTATCAGATGCCAAATGGTGCCGAAAGAGCGGAGATATTAGGATTACCAAGCCTTTTCATAAGAAGGAGAAGAGCTGACCTCCTCATGATGTTTATGAAACTCACTGGTAGGGTTTCTATAAACCCACTCAACTTTTTTGGCACTAGGCTGACAAGAAACATAAGAAGGAAGCTCAGACTTTATGTTTCGGTGGCAAGACCGCGAGCCCGAGCAAGCTTTTCCACCTACAGAAATTTAAAGGAGTTGAACCACATTTTGAGCACAAATGAAGAAGTTTTAGGTCTATCCTTGCACGGATTCAAGAAGCTGCTTTTGCGTATGCAATGAGTGCAATGAGTGTTGTATTCGTTTGTTTTTGATTGAGTTTATGCGTTTTTATTCTAACATTGTATTTTCACGTGTGGCCTTAGCTCACGTCATGAATAAATAAATAAATAAATATTCTATCATTCTTCTCCTATTTTCGGGCAGACTTGTAGCCGTGTTTATGAAGCGGCAGGAGCGGGAGGATAAGCGAAATCATCCCGCGCCCGCTCCACTCTCCTCCCAGCTTTTCGGAACGCAGTTAGTTTTCAGGAGCGGGCGCGATGGGGAGGGGCGCTCGTTCCCTACACAATCCCACCCGTCGCCCTATTTGGACGAGTTTGCGGCGCGCGAAACTGGGCCGCAGTTTGCATGTTCGTTAATTGACGTCACGTCGTACAAAAGCCTAACAGCTGGTAGGCATCTGGCATACCTCTGAGTCGTTCCAGCGACTGGTCGCGGCAATAATGTTGCGCGGGTAGCGACGAACTGCGTAGCTACCCGCGCAACACTTTTACGCACCCTGTACTAAGGCTGATACTCCTTATTAGCTATCGCCTTTTAATATCTTCAAATTCGAAGAGCCCTATCCAGGACAAACTCCAATAGCAGTTCGTGTTTGAGACGCCCAAATCCCATTTTGACGATTCGGCCGGACTTAAATGGATGGCGTCCATCATGTGATGCTTGACGACAAGTCGTCTCCATTGAAGGATTCCGTGCCTCGTTCAATCGCGAGCGCTCTCTGGGCTCTCCTCCTTCCCCGGGGCCCCTGTGCCTTCTGATTTTCAGGGTCTTCTTCACAATCAGCGCTTCGAGCCTTCATTATTGAGCTTGCGGACAGTCGTGCGGCTGTGCGCGTCCGGGAAGGTTGATTGGAGGGGGCTCTCCATGCGGCTTGTGTCTCTGATGTTGGACTTCTGGGTTTTCTTCCTCGTCTCCTTTCGCGTGTTCTTGTGGGCCTTGATTTGTGCATATTTATTGTTCTCGTGTATCTCCTGTGTTGTTCTCATATCTTATTGTTCTTCATACGTTCTACCGTCGTGTTGTATTCTAATCACATATGCTCTAGTTTTGCTCTGTTTTGCCTTGCGATGCCCTCATATGGGTTAGTTTCGTCCCAAGTAGGTTTCCTTTGCCATATCAGTAGTCATATCACTAATCTTTGTTAGAGTGTCTGGCGGGACAGTTAGCGTGAAGTGGTACCGGAAACCAAGCTCCAAGAATATCCTGATTCACGCCAAGTCCGCGCATCCCGCTGCTATGAAACGTGCTGCTGTTAGCAACATGTTCCGCACGGCAACGAGGATGTGTACAGGCACGAACGAATATCAGGAGTCATTACGGTTGGCTTCGGATATAGCCGTTTCAAATTGCTATGTGGCGTCAACTCGCCATCGGAGAGCTCACGCTAACTCTCACGATAGATCCCGTATAAATAAATAAGGTGAATAATAAATAAGGTCCCGTATAAATAAGGTGCCTCTCGTTCTACCCATCATCTCCGATAGAGTCACTGCTGAAATTCAAAGTGTTATTGTAAGAGCACAACTGCAGGACGACGTTGTCTTAGTGAATATTCCTAATGACAACTTTAGACGGCAGTTGGTACGAAATAGACTCTATGATCAGCAGTGCGTTTCGGAAGACTGCGCTATATGCTCAAATGGTAGATTAGGGGATTGCTCAAAAATAGGAGCAATTTATCAGATTGAGTGTCTGGCATGTAACGCAAAATATATCGGAGAGACGGGAAGGGCACTAGGAATACGCCTAAGGGAATATCTATCTGGGAAACGACGTGGATTGCTCACCAACCCACTTGGAAAAAATTGGATTGCGCATAACGGTAATGACTACGAGGTGAAATGCACAATTTTGGCCATTGAGGGAGATATTTTCGCGAGAAAAGCGTTAGAGGCATACTGGATTTTTGCAAGAAATCCAGTGATGAACAACCGAAATGAGTGTCTTTCCGTGACAAGTGACTTCTCGCCATTTGAGCCTCATTGTGAACTGTAGACGACCGGTCGTGGCAGTGATGCACAGTGTGCCTCATTCGCCTCTACTGGTCAACTTACGTGGGCGAATCGGCCCCTGCGGTGGATCCAATTGGTGGGTTCGTTTCTACCATTTGGACTGTGGTTGTGGTCGTAGGTGTAGGTTGAAAATGCTAGGGCAGTTAAGGCGCTTGGTGGGGTAGAGCGCAATTCTAACCTATGCACCACGTTCAGGCCTCCGAAGACGACGTGAAGTCGAAGCGCGTCAGGCACTGCGAATAAAGATCCACCTAAAAACCTCGGCACAGTACATACAAACTGACAACTAATCTTTGTGTTTTTGCTGCTCACTTGGCCAGTTTCAGGGTCTCATATAGTTTCGGTTCTACTCATATGAAGTCATGTTATTTGCCTTTTTGTGTTTCGCGTAGTTATTCTCACATTTACCCATTTTTATCGTCGCATATCATTACATTGTCGTCCGTCGATGCTTTAGTTCAATATTCGTTAGTCGCGTGCGTATTATTTCGTGTATTATTAGAGATAAAGGTTTAATTACCCAAGTTTGAGGTGATCTTCAACGCGTGTGGTCGCAGTCTGTACCTCAAATTCCGCGTGGTAGTGCTATTATTTGGTGTTGGATCACTTCAATGCTCTTTTTTACTGGATATCATTCTCACAACCTTTTCCTACAAAATCTGAACCTTATTCAAAAAGAGGTCCACTCGAAAAATACAATAGAAAAGGACAAAACCTTAAGGTAGTTAAGCTCGTTTCGACCCTAACCTGTACGAGCAAACTCAAGGTATATAAAGCCTTCTCCGGGTCTCATCAGCAGGCTGAGAAGGCTTTATGAGGGAATAAACAAACTAACAAAATAAACTAACCTGCAATCGGTATAAAATCCACCACAGTTGATCACTAAAGAGATATAAACCCAATAGATCCAAACTAGATAGAGAAAATCTGTAAATGGAAAGAAATAAAACCATATACAAGTAGCGTTACCCATACGTCGAACAAACGATAACGAAAAGCGAAGCCGGAAATACGCGAACTAGTGGCGTGATATGACAAGGGCAAGGAAACCTAAAGAGTGAGGGACTCGAAGGAAAGGAGTGGAATAGAGAACACAGCCGCAGTGAAGGGCTGTGTGAGAATAAGTGCGAAAGCGACGTTCGACAAAGGCCGAGAAGGTCTGGAAGAAGAACTAGAATGTTCTAAACGGGCGGGAAGAAGTCAATATCTGATGAGATAAGGAAACGGAGTACAGAACTCCCAACGTATACGCTGCCATGTTCCAACTACCCTCAGTCGATCGATCTCGGTGTTGTGGAGAGTGGCAAAGAATTGGCGCGTGGTGGAGCGCGGTAACGCCCCGCGACGCATACGCCTCACAACCACATGGCAAGGCTAAGCCTGCACCACAACAGGCGAGAGTCTGTTATTAGCTGGCCAGCTGTAAGGCAATTCCACTGCCAGCGAGAGAGAACGTCTAGAGTGGAAAGGGAAAACCGAGAGGGAAGGAACAACCAGCGAAAAAGTGTTAATCCTGTACACTTGATATCAAACCAGGAGCTCCCTTATGAACATAGAGACCGTATTTATAAGCAATAAATATATTTCTATAAATACATTTGCAGAAAATTTTATGAATGTCATGGGTGTTGTATCCAGACTCAATAAGATCTTTGCTAAGATGGTTAAACCTGACTTTGAAGTCTTCAAAAAATACACAGGTTCTAGCAATTCTAAGGATTTCAGCATAAATTGTAGCTTTTTTAACCTTACTACTAATAAAAGAATTATAATGTGGTAACTTAAGGACTTTAAAACTAAAAGTATCTGTTTTATTATACATTTTAGTGTAAACTTTATCATCCTCCACCCAAATATGTAAATCTAAGTAATTACATCTATTATCATCCAGGTGAGTAATATCTAACTGCAAAATATTGTTATAAACTTTGTTTAGGATGTTAGAGACTGTATTAGTATCTAAGTTATGAACAATAAGTATATCATCCATGTATCTAAAAGGTCTGAAAAGCTTGTTATACAAATAATTTTTAATAGAGTATTGGTATTCCATAACCGTAATTGTTAGATCAGCCAACAAGGGACTACAATTACCACCTTGCGGAACCCCAACCTTTTGCTTAAACAGAAAACCTGCAAATTGACAATAGCTATTAGAAATAAGGAAATCAACCCAGTATATAAGATCTTCTTTAGTATAGTAGGTAAATTTATTATAAGAGCAGTTATTTGTGTAGAAAAGTCTTTCAAAGTTGTTATTGACTGCTAGAAATTTTTTATTGGCATTACGAAAGCATAGGTTAATGAGACTAGCTATGTTCTTAATGATGATGGCATGTGGAATATTAGTAAACATGTTAGTGAAGTCTGCAGAAAAAAGTTTGAGATTCGTACCCCTAATATCTGTTAAGCAATGACTAATGTTAGTGTCAACAATGGACCAATAACCTATAAAGTGTTTGTTTCTATAGCTAATTGAGTTAACGTAATGTTTGAAATGAGATCTGAGAAAATTAAAAATCTTGTTTAGTTCAAGGGAAATAGGCTTAATGGAGCTATTAGACGCTGCTGTTATAAATCGAAACTTAATAGGGTTTTTGTGAAGTTTAGGTATGGCGTGTATATATGGTATATTTACTCTTTCAGATTTAAAGCTAAAGTTTTTACATGCCTTCATATGTGAGTTAAGAATTTCACTGCTATCTTTTTTATTATATAGTTTATAGGTATTATTAGGTCCATCAATTGTAAAAGTATCCAAATTAAAGCCCATCTCATGAGCTATTGCAATTAT
The DNA here is from genome assembly GCA_947396885.1 of Heligmosomoides polygyrus polygyrus. NCBI lineage: Eukaryota > Metazoa > Nematoda > Chromadorea > Rhabditida > Heligmosomidae > Heligmosomoides > Heligmosomoides polygyrus. Next base: position 22,418,600 of record OX377203.1, on the reverse strand, counting down.
GTAAAGTTTTTTGCAGATTATGCCATAGTTATTACTTGCTTTATCTAAGGGGCAAATTACAAAGTGCTTTTGAAGTTACTTAAGATAATAGTGGTTATATTTTAATGCGTTAAAAGCTGAATTTGAGTCTTCGTTAGCTAGGGAGTTATTGAGGTGGTGCTTAAAGGAGTCTTGCAGTATGTTATTAATGTAAACACACTTGACATTATCAAGCTTATATTTGTTTCTAAATTTTTTGATAATCCGAATAACGGTTTCATTGATCCAACTATCAATGCTATCCTGATCAATGAATGTAGGTAATCTAAATTTTGTGCCTTTTGTCATGATGTTGTACAGACCTTTATCTTTGACTATGTTTAAATCCCCAGTAACAACATGTTCCAGGCCTGGTTCTAAGAAATCTTTATAATGATTCTCATTACAAAGGCAATTATTACTAACTATTTCCTGTAGCCGATCTTTATTAAGAAACCTCATACTTTTGTTGTAGTTAAAGATGTTACGTGAAATTGGAGGGTTATATGAAAATATAAGAGAGCATTTTTCATACCTATCTACACCTATGATTTTCCTAATATCTACTGAATTAACTAATTTGTTAAAGTTAATGTTATCAAGTAAACTGTGGATGTATCTAGCCTGCACAGTAAAGAACGAAGAATTATTTTTATGAGATGCCTTGTAGTCCTTAAAATGATGATTGTACAGAATACAAATTAATTTAAATTTATTGTTAGTATTCAGTCTATAAGTAAATGAATTATCGTAGCACAAGGCAATTAGTTTATTGATACCCTTTTTTCCAAATGACCTTACATATTTATAAAGGTCATAGGTAGTATTACACTCATTAATGTCTTGAATCAATCGATTAATGTCAAGATCTTTGTTACTTTTACTATGTTTTTTCCTGCCACGGAACCGATCTTTCCTGACCACAGAAACGCTGTAGTAAGGATGTTTATTGTTATGCTGGAAAGGATTACTAATGTTAGAAATATTTCCATAGCCTTTAATATTATCATTGAGTCCAAAAGGATATGCAGTATTAAGAAGTTTTATCCAGAAAAGCTCTTTTGATTCCAATATATTCCTATCAGTATTTTCTTCAGCATTGTCAAGAATTGTGACATCAATGTGATTTCTACAGGTACCATTAAAGTGTTCATATAAATAATTTTTCTTATCGAATTTGTTAACGTGGTATAGGTGTTCTTTTATCCTTTCTTTAAGAGATCTATTTGTTAATCCTACGTATTGCGCATTACAGAGTTTACATGTAATACAATAAACCAAATGTTTACTTCTACAATCACTATTACTGGAAACATTAGTAAATATTTTAAGTTTAGTAGTATTACTTATAATAAAACTATCTTTGTTAGTAATTTTGCAAATACTACACATTGTACTACACATACGCATACTATGTTCATTACCAAAGTCAAGTAGGGTAGGTATGTTGTTAACCTTACTTTTAAAGAATTTATTAAAAGAGTAGTAGTTTGAGCCGTTAAGAGAGTTGAATTTGTTGGTAGACCACGATAAAAGTCTATGGAGGGTCTAACCCATAGACAGTGGGAAGAGGCTTTTAGCAGGACTGCTGCAAGGTAGCGGTGACCTATAATAAATGAATTTATAAAGGAGATGGTTAAGGAATGAAGACTCTAATGGGGGCGTGCAAGCCCTCCCCCCGGTACCGACTAGCACTTTTGTAAACCCCATCAAAAGAGCCCCTATTTTTATACAAAGGAGGTATGGCCCTCCTATTAAGGTATATTTGAGGAATATAAGACAGAAAGAGGTAAAGGAAGGTTAAGGTGTTTATAAAGAAATATGGGTAAGAAAAAGAGGTGAGTAATAAAGGGATAGAGGTAAAGTAAGGTTAGAATATGCGTATGAGCAGTGTAAGCGTAAATGAAACTACAGAAAGAAAAGGGAGATTATTTAAGGCAAGTAATACTATTTTTGTTATAGGTAGGCGGTCCTAGTTGGAATGTTTATGAGAATCTAAGTATACGGTAGTGGAATCGGGCCAACAAAAGGCCTATATAAGGAAAGCGGTAAGCAAAACAGCCTATTGTACTACATGACAATCGTCAACGTTTTTATTCTGTATTTCTATCACATCCTAGTCTTTTACAATAGAGAATTGTTATTGCATCTTACAGTAGTGATTAACTAAGTAATATGTGGACAATTGGATTCTATATTGTGTTACAGGCATGTGGACATCAGAGGAGAATAAGGTCTATCAAGACCAAGTGAATCGAAAGGTGTTGCTAGAGTGGGTACGCATCACCGGATTAGCAGTTCCCCAAAAGGCCAACTACGACGCAATTTTGCTGGATTTCGCGCAAAAGATCTTGGAGTAAGTGCTAGTAAAAAATAAATAAAGGTGTATTATAAAGTTGACAGTGGAACAGTTTCACACACTCGTATTAATGTTCAGTTCCACCCCTAAAATGTAACATCAGTAAGACGAGTGTGATCGTCATGCTTAATAAATATAGAGTTGTTTCATCAGTTTAACCCCTTGTCGGTACGCACGAACATAGTTGCGTCTCGAAGGCACTCACGGCAATCCAGTCGTTTCTGTTTACTTCTGATTGACCGCTCAATACGCTGCACATGGTAGTCGATGAAGATTCTTTATATTATGTGTACTCATAAAGGAGAATATTTGCAAACCAGTGTTCCAATGTCTGACATTAAACACCTTATGTTCATTTCACACCATGACCAATTACGACTCGCGTTTAGCGGATGTCCTACACGCATCGCGTGACGACCCACCTAATTTTCGACGATACGGTCAAAGCGATAGCAGCTGCAATTCTTGAAATCAAATCGATGCTTTCAACGTCCGGTACTACTCTCCTTTAACTGAACCACGTTACTCGAAGGTGCATCCTCTCCATTTTTCGTTGCAAGACAATAGTAGTGTCCACAGTATATGACCGCTCGTCTGCGTGGGCGCGTTTCCAGGAAGCCTCGCCCAATCCTACCATATATAAAAGAGTAAGCGGTTGTGTCTGTCCTTCCGTCTGTCCTCCGTCTCACCATCCGTCTGTCCATCTCGCCTTTCGTAAACGTCGAGTAGTAGCCATCCGGGTTCAGGCGAGATGTCACCTACGTCGTGTTGAGAGGGGTCAGAAGGCGTGTCGCCGATGTCACGCAAAGGGTGTCCGAGTTCCGAACATGTGTCATCGACGTCGTGAAAGCGAGCGTCCGAGTTCAAAAGAGGTGTCACCGACGTCGTTCAACAGGCGTCTGGGTTCAGAAGACATGTCACCAATGCCGCGCAAAGGACGTCCGGGTTGAGAAGAGGTGTCACCGATGTCGCGCAGGGGTTCCGGATTCACACGACATGTCACCGATGTCGCCCCAGGGATTCCGGATTCTCACGACGTGTCAATGTTGTTGCGCAAAGTACATTCGGGTTGAGATCACATGTGACCGACGTTGTTCAATAGGCGTCCGGGTTCAGGAGAGGTGTCGCCGATGTCGCGCAGGGTTTCCGGATTCACACGACCTGTCACAGATGTCGCGAAGAGTGGACGAGTAACGGAAGGTGGGAGCAGAAGCAGGGACCGACGAAAGGGGGGGGGGGGGAGGAACCAGTGAAGGGCGAACCGGAAAAGGGCTGACAATAAAGGGGAACCAGTGAAGAGGGACCAGTAATGGGGGAACCAGTGAGGGTGAGACCGGTGAAGGATGGGGAAGGGGGTCAGTGAAGGTCAGTGACCAATAAAGAGAAGAGCAGTGAAGGTAGGACCAGTAATGGGGAGCGGTGAAGGGGGGGGGAGGTCTAGTGAAGGGAAACCAATAAATGGGGTACCAGTGAATTACCAGTCAAGAGGGGACCAGTAAGAGAACCAATAAAGGGAAGACATTTTAAGGGGTTCAGTAAAGGGTCCAGTAATAGAACCATTAAAGGGGACCAGTAAAGGGGACTAGTGAAGAGGATCAGTGAAAAGGGCCAGTAAGAGGACCAGTATTTTCTCTCAATGTCGTCCAACGTGGCGTCTCTGACGTCTCTCTCTTACTTCGCACTTTTAAGACCTATGTCGGACCATTGCTTGAATATGGAACAGCTGTTTTTAACCGATACAAGAGGAAGCTATTCAGGGAGATTAAATCAGTCCAGAATAGTTTTACTAGGAGAGTTATGTTTAGTAGTGTTGGTTTCTCATACGATCAAATCCCTCTTATGATGATCGCTATATCAATCTTGGCTTGATGACACTTGAATGCAGCTGAAAGAAGTTTGACCTTATATTGTTTCAAAAAGTCCTCTATGGAAAGTGTGATCTGTCTTTTCAGTGATGAGAACTCGGATTCTATTACTTGCGGTAACTCACGCAAATTAGTGCTACCGAAAGCCAGAACTATATTTCGATACCATTTTTTGCGCACCGTGCGAGTTCTGACTTCGCAACGATGAGGCGTGGCGCCGACAAAGCGGCAGCAGCTGCCGTCATCAACGGTAATAATTATTCAAGGCATTATAATTTGAGGCAATAATGGCAATTTCTGTCTGGGCTCCAGCCGTTCGTGTCGGGTTCTAGAACGGAAATGATGGAAATAATGATAATGACAATGATAATTATAATGAAATCGCGTTGACGACGGAGTAGAGCTGCAAAGCTGAGGCTCCGCCTAAGGCCTCGTGCATACTTCCCGTCGACACAATGGAATCGCGGAGATGAGTTTTGCAAAGCGACGCGAGAGGATTTGAATTTCTCAGCGCTCATGGCATCACTCTTCGCTCAGGGGCCGTACGCTCGTGTTCCCCCAATGGGGAAATTCAATCAATATCAGCATATCTTAGCACGCCCCAATCCCCCATCGGGGGAGACTCGGGGTAGACGAGCATACGGCCCCTGGAAGGGAGCGCGACGGTGATCCACCCAGGACCAACACTAAACACAGCGCGCGGCGCGAAAAAGTATGCCATGCCCGCGATGAGCGCGGGAAGCCATCGCGCATACTGGCCGCCTTCGTTGCGGCGGCCGCAGCAAAGTTTCCTTTGACTATTCGGCCGCCCGCGGCGGAATGGCCATGAACTAAGCGCCGTGATGGCATCGCGGCGATGGAAGTATGCCCCCGGCCTAAAGCTCCTTTCAGACCGGTCCAGTGGTAGCGGCGACGGCGGCCGCCGCTCCAGTGGCAAGTGGAGGGGCGGAGTCCTTTCTCGCCGGGTGGCTCCGCCAGCGCCAGTTCCGTTTGGTGCGCGCGTTCGCACAGCAGTCTCGCAATGGGGCAATGCAATCCTTGATGCTTGCCAAGCAATCTATAAGCGACGCTTGTTTTGACATATCTTCCATTGAGGCATTGCCTTTCTTTCGCAACTAACGCTTGTTTTAACATATTTTCCTTGAGACATCGCTTTTCTTCCGCTTCGAAGCGTTTTTTTTTCGTTTTTGAACTGGCTTTGAAGATATCTCTAAGCTAAATCTACTTTTGACTTTCGAATTTGCTTGAAAGTGAAAGTGAAGTAACTGGGGATGTTTCACAATTGCTTTGCCTATATTTCTGATAGTGCTTTTTGAAACTGCTGCATATTTATATGTTTAGCTGCAGCTGTATCCCGAAGAAAGCAACAAATTGGCCCACAAATTCGTTTCGAAGACCCGCTTCCTCTCCAGCGAGAATTTGCTGCGACAGCAGAATTTTGAGGAAGTCTATCTACTTTTTTACTGTTATTGTAGTTGTTTGACTGTGCACTGTGATTAGTTTGATAGTGTGATGCAAAAGTAGCCATTTTATTGTATGATGGTGATTTGTTCAACAAAACTTTATTCTTTGGTAAGCAAGTAACATTACATAATGACAATGATTAAAAGGGCTCAAATGACAACAGAAAGTTTGTACAACGTATTGAATACAAAATGAAATAGAACGATGAAGGGAGATGCTGGTCTTATGATACACAAATAACCTCTTCACCTAACGTCTCTATGACAAAAATAGGCCTTCATCGTTTCTCTTACAGCTTTGAGGTCATTAGACACATTTCCTACTTCTCCATGTTCTCTTTGATCCTGGGAAATTTCATTGACTTCATAAAGTTGAACTAAGGCTTCTCCTCCTATGGAGTCAACCAGAATGTGGAGTATCTGAAAAGGACATGTTACCCCTCGTTAACTTGATATATCATATCAAGTTAGGTGTGGTAGGCTAGTAAGCGGTAAGTAAGTGTAAGTGGTAGGCTTTGCCTGCTTCATTGAGCACCTCCGAAACTTTTCTCTTCACCTCCCTAGCGTAAATGGAGTGCATGCGACGAAAAGTTGTTACGATATATTCAGCTGAACAAAACTTTCTCAAAATTAAGAACTTCGACAAATAACGCATGCTAAAAAGGCGAACTGAGGCATTCGTATTCGTCTTTCTTCCTCTGTTTCTCCTTTTCTCTCTCCATCTCTCTGTCCCTCTCTTCCTGACGTCTCTTCTCCAATGTTTCCAGCGTCTCACACAGCTTCATAATAGCTGGAAATTTCAAATCCTAACACCACTTGGAGAGAGGGCGAAAAGGGGCTCCACCGCCACCGTTGCTGCGGTGCGCTTCCTCCGTGGAAATACCTTCTTTTGCGTCGATGCTGCGGACACTAACTGGAAGTAGGAAATGCTGGAGATAGATAAAGGATAAAGCAGGGTGCAGAACGCCCCTAAAGTGTAATTCGAACTTGAATTTCTTCAGGATGAGGTGCTGCTGTTACAGGTCTGCTACAGGTTGCACTGGAGTCGCCCGCGTCAGAACTACCGCCGCCAAGCGCATCAGCGTTGAAACTACCCACATCGAGGCTGATGAAGCGCGAGCTGGCGACACAAGAGCTGCCCAGACCGTGGCTGTCGGCTACGCGGCTGCCTAGATCGGAGTCGGTGACGGGGAGCTGGCAGTGGCGGAGCTGCTGGTGTCGACACCGGAACTGCCAACATTGCAGTCTTTTCTTAAAATGAAATGATTTTTGCACTTTCTAAAATCAGATATTTTTCGATTTCCTCACACGGTGTCCAAAGTCCCCAAAAGAAATTGCATCGAAACAAAGAACTGCCATATTATCACTGCGTTGTCGTCACTTGACGATCTTGTTGTTGCTTTCAGCTTCTTGTTTTTGACAAAAGCATCGCGCAAAGTTTTCCGCCTCTTCTTGACGGCATCCACTAAAGCTGCATTTGCTGCAAACCTAAAAAAAAAACATCAACAACAACGTTCTGTCGGCTATCCATCAAATGTCGTCTTCTGTCTTGTGTTGACCGCTTCCGCTGCTTTCTGTCACAGAAGAGTAGCGATTTGCGTGTCTCTGAACGAAGTCCTATCGATGTTCCGCAATGAAATCAGCACCATAATTTCGTCCATGAGAGTGTGAACCTACACTCATCGTTCCAAATCCCCAATGGTTAACTTCAATCTTAGGCTTTTTGACTTTATAAATTTCAGTGAGTTAAAAATGTAGCAGAATTCATGAAAGTTATTTCGTCTTAGCTAACACTCACAATTTACCACTGACACTTTCTCGTCATCTTCGTCGGACCTTTTCCTGACGCTCATTGTAACAGCTGAAGCTACTACAAATACTTAGAAGATGCTACGGAACCTCCAAATATCATGTCAGGAACAAATTGGAAGTCAAAAAAGTAGCTGCAAGCTATAGGAAGGGACACAGAATCAAAGCACAATTGCAGAAATAAATAAGAAGAAACAGCAGCAAGAGAGGATAACTCAAAAAGAGACTGGACTGTTTCAAAAGTTCCTGTTGTTCGCGACTGTTGCGAAGGTACCCTCAGACAGTCGGCTGAAAATCACTGCCACAGGCATACTCGAGTCATAGTCGAGAAGCATCAAAGGCAAGTGAATTATCACGTACACAAATTTGGAGAAAGAAAGTAGATAGCAGCAAGTTACCAAGAAGGGAGACTAGGAAACTGTCGTATATTGTGGGCGGATCAAAATGAATTAAATGATTCAAAATTAATCAAAGATCAATCAAATAATCAAAAGGCGCCTACAACAGCTGCAGTGAAAGTGAGTCCACATATACTTACAGTAAGATAACCACCGAGGCATGGTGTTTATGGAAGAAATTTGAGAGACAGAAGAAAATAAGAGAATTGTTGGAGAGAAGTATAAGAAAAGGTATATGTATGGAAAATTCTTTGGCGCAATGTGAAAGTAGGGTTAGTAAAATTCAACGAATCACCTAGGATGCGTTCAGCACATCCTAGGTGATTCGTTGAAAGCAAACAATTCACGAAACCAGCTAAGCAAAATGAAGAAAAACACTCACCTAAGTCACTTTACCGGAAACTTCGGCGGGCAATTTAAAGGGCGTGCTCCTACTGTCGGACGTGGGTCCTGCAGCGAATATGATATTGCACGAGAGAACGGAGGCGTGGAGTGCGCGAGACGGCGCGACGAACACCATTCCAAGCGGACCACTCCACCAGCGGGCGCACGGCTCGTTGCACGAACATACAAGTTTTCGCCGCGCTCGCGGCGGTCTCTGCCCCACGCGCAATGAATCGCCACTGATGCACCGCTCCTGGGTGGGCTGTTATGGGGGAAACGATGCTCTAACAAACTCCCGAGTTATGCTGTATTGTATCCAGATATGTGGCTTTTAAAAATGAAGCTTCGTGTCATGAAAGAACCCAAAATCGTTTAACAATAGCAGCAGTTGTCTACTGCTTGAATTAGGTCATCAATTTCCCACCCAAAGTAACCATTTTCTCTCCCTCAAATACCTGAGCAGAGATATCCAAAGCAGTTTATGCAGTTACAAGAGCGTTAGACTTCGTAACTGTAGCAGCACACACTACGTAGATGTCGCGCTTGCCGCAGCAGTCGCCGCGCGCTTCTGTATGTTCATCTTGCTCCCCGGGCGCACGCGTTGCACGGCCGCGGTGAGTTTTTTTTTGTTTAGAGTTTTTTAGAGGTTTTTTATTTGTGTATGATGTGTAAGGGTCCGTTCCGAGCTTCGCCGACGTTCGAAGATCAGAGACGCTGTCGCGTGGGCCAAGTTGTCGAAAATTAGGTGGGCCGGCCACGTAATGCGCTTCGCAGACACTCGCTGGACGAGAGCCGTTACCGACTGGATTCCGCGGGATGTCAAGATAACATCGGGACGCCCACCAACGCGTTGGTCGGACTTCTTCGTGAAAGCCCTGAACGATATGACGCTCTTCGTGTCCCTCGAGCGAGGAGGATCCATAGGGCCACTGTGGCACGCGACAGGGACGAATGGAGACGCTGCTGGCGCTCGCTCGAGCAAGTCGATGATCAACGGGACGACAGGTGATACAGGTGATGGTGTAGAAGGGAGGGAGGAGGGGAGGTGCGCCGAGGGGGTGAGAATGAGGGGTGGATTCGGAAGGAAGGGGAGGCGCGCCGAGGGGGATGAGAGCGAGGAGGATTCAAATTTGGGCAGGGGAGGGACTCCGGGGTGGTGCCGAGTTACGCACCCGTGTTTAAATTGCCTACACCACGGATTCCCTCCCCTTGCCCGAAATTTGGAAGCAAATTAAAAAAGAGGAGTATTTCTAACCCTCAGGCTTTAAGTTACTCGGGCGACCCCCCCCCCCAAGCAACATGTAGCCGACACCATTCCGTTTAAATGTAAGTGGTTTTGTATTGCTAACATAAATGTTTACCTAGGCATATATTTTTTCAGTTTCACTAACCCCTCCGTTATCACATTGCGCCAAATCTTTGCTAATCGCATCAGACAACAGCGCCAACAAGCAGCCATATGTGCTGCTGGAAAGCCGCTGTCACTGACACCGACAGCACTTCAAGAAAAAAGGGAAAAGGGGTTAATGGAGGGAGGGGAGAATGACATTCTAGCAGCACCAATAGAAGCAGTGAAGCATAAGGCTGCTAGAAGAAAAGCAGAAATATTCAAGGAGGTTACCTACATAGGAATATTTATGAAAAGGTTGGCTAGGAGGATGGACATCGCCCACCCACGCAAATCGTACATAAAAAGTAAAGTACATCTTTCAACTTTCAGGACTCCGGACTCAAGCAATTTTCATCCAGACTTCGTCCGAATGACTCCACACCTTAATCGGCCACTATTCAAAAAATCATCATATTCGTAACCAGCATCCTCAATAACCCCTTTTATGAAGTATAAGCGAAATCGGTGATCCTGACCCCTTTCCCTCAGAAACCTGTGCAAGTGGTAATTGATCGCAATCGACCAATATTTCAAAAATCAATGTCACATTCGTAATCAGCATCCTCAATAACCCCTTTTTACGAATTTCGATAGAAATCGATGACCCTGACCCGACCACCATCGGTTACCTACCTCCCATAATGTATCTAATCGGACGATATTCCAAAAATCAATGTCATATTCGTAATCAGTATCCTCATTAACCCCATTGTACAAAGTTTGAGTGAAATCAGTGATCATGACCTGACTGCCTCAGTGCGAGTGATTATTGATTGGAATCGGCCGAAATGTAAAAGACGGATGTCATGTTCGTAATCAACGCCCCAAATATCCGCTGAAGGCAACCTCTAGCAAAAAATTATGCACTGAAGTCCCAAAAATGAAATAATGCCAAAAAACGTGCTAATAAGCTAAAACTACCTCAGCTCGTCTCTCCTCTCTAACTCTGCCGGTAGCAGTGCTTGATGGCAGGTTCGCAAAATGGTCAAATTCGCCGAATTTTCTCTGCAGCGCGTTGTCCGCGTGCGCAGCCAGGGCAGCACACTCGACATCTCAATTTTCTCGCCGCCGTTTTTGCTTTCACGCCGTTCAAAAATGACGCGAGTCATTCCGAGCGGCGACCACGGCGGCGGCGCCGCTTTGGTCGTGGCGGGTGTGGCTGGGGCGACTTCGCCGTTCGACTTCTGAAAAATTCACCACAGCCGTCGCAGTCCCTCGTCCACGTCATCGCCGCCACCTGCTATGTTTAACCTTTGTGCCGCGGCGGCCGCCGCACACAATGGTTAAACAATAGGCGATTATGCCTCCTAGAGGCAGCTTTGCTGTCTGCCGCATGCCGCGTTGCCGCAAATGTGTGAAGAAGCCTTCAAGGCCTAGCTCACGAAGTTTAAAGGGCTGGGCACACTTCTGCTGCTTGACGCAGCTCCAATTATGAAGAATAGGGCACAGACGCAGAGCACGTGTCTCTGCGTCAGAGGCGGCGGCGCGCTTATGGCACACTTCGCTTCAGCGTTGACGCCCAGCGTCAGCGCTGCAAGCGTCAGCTTCACGGAACTCATTCTGTGAAGCTGACGCTATCGCTAGCCAGCAAGAGATAAGATAAGTAAGATAGGAAAGCCAAACGTATATATATATATATATATATATATATATATATATACATATACACGTTTGGCTATATACATATATACATATATATAATATATATAATATATATGTATATATATGTATATATGTATATAGCCAAACGTGTATATATATGTATATATATATATCCAGGATGTAGGCACTTCCAACATGAGTGCATGAAATGAACAATGAAATGAAAGAGAGTATGTCCGCTGACGCGGAGGAGTGCACAGGACACATACTCTCCTTCATTTCATTTCATTGTACCCCCCCCCCCTCTCCACCCTCCTGCCTCCCTCCCACTTTACACATTTTAATTGTTATTAAAAAACAAAAGACAAAAAACTCCCCTCTCTGCCTAATACCCACCCACCTCCTCCCTCCCTCTCACGTTACAGACAAACCAAAAATAAATAAGGAGAAACAGCCACCACGGCCGTGCGACTCAAGAATGAGCAAAAAACCTCCCCTATATCCTCCCCATCCTCCCTTCCTCTCACATTACAGACAAATTAAAAAAAAACTCGAAAAACTGGAAACGGCCAGGCACCACAACCGACCGACGCGAGAATGAGCGAGAGGCCCATAGTCTCTGATTCGCGCGCGCAATAACGCGTGTAATAAGAGACTGTAGGCCTTCGCTGCAGAACCTACGCCCGATAGTAGGGGAGCGTCCTTTAAATTTTCCGCAGGAGCTCCCGGAAGCTGAGCTAGGCAAGTGTTTTTCCTTACTATTTTTTCTTTTAGATTGAGGGGATAGATCTGGACCATTCGATTTGAATGGGTCATCTAGGATATGCTCAGTCACATCATAGGTGAATCATTCAAATTTGCCAACCCCTCTAATATGCGATTGCGTCCTTACCCAATGCAAGTATTATGTCAAACCGATGCTCTCTATCTAACCCTTAAGTTCAGACTCTATTTCAAAATATTAGCTATCGGCGCAATGAACGGACGAGGGAGGCAGCGCAACAATACTCAAAAAAATACGAGGTGTCGTGACGTTTCCCACGTCTACGACGAGTTTTTACACGTTTAGTTCGCGCGAGACGTACCGTTTGACCTAAGATCCTCTCGCTGCATCTTGTACGTACGCGTCAATTCGTGTACAATGAAAAATGGTCGCGGCTCTTCTTTCTCCGCGCAGACGCGTGCAGTCGCGTTATAGAAATGATCCACGTCTCTTGCTGTCTGCGTCCTCCTGGCTTAGAGATCACTAGTCGGCGTCCACGTTGACATTCGATCGACCTCTTACCGTCACTTGTACGCCCGCGATGGGTTTCGCTTATAGTTGTGCCTAAATGATCTATTCGAATAGGTATTCGATTGATTTTCATTTGAATTTGGGCATTCGAATTCGAATGTTCAAAAAATCGAGTTTTTCAAATTTACTCGAATTCGAGTATTAAAAATTCGTATTTTTCGAATATGTTCGAAATTCGAACGCTCGAAAATTGCGGGTGTTCGAAACCATTCGAATATTCAAAGCAGGCCAGAAAGACACCAATATTCGAGTATTCGAAAGATCTCATTCGAATGCTCAGCTCGGATTGGTATACCAGCTGATTCAGTGCATTTTTGCTTGGATTCCTTGTTTTCTCGACCGTTTCGTTCGTGATTTTGCGTTTTTTCGTTTTATCGCCTCTGATCCGTATGGCGTTGTAAGGTTGTTGTTTTCAAAGGTACTTCGTAAAGGTATGTTGTGTTTTGCCAGCGGGTTTCCGACATGCCTGTGTTCACTCATGCATTTATTTCGTTTCTCATTCCAACCACAGGCACGGAAACCGACATTTCTGTGCTCGACACGACACGACATGAGAGGGTTTTCGTGACGTGTTCAGCGCGGAATGCTTCCAGTTGAGGCCCAAAATGCGAGAATCGGCACAAAAGTGGGAAACAGCGGTCTGCAAAAATATCTCCTCCAAAAAGTAGCTATACAATTGGCACATTTCTGTGTCCAACATGTGAAAAGAACCTCCGTGTGACTTGTCCAGCACAGAAACGTGGATTTCGGTGCTGGTGAGGAAGTTCACGGAAGAAAAAAATGCGGGAACCGGCAGAAAAGTGGGAAAAGTCTACAAAAACATCTCCTCGAAAAAGTGGCCATTCAATTGGCTGCACCTTCCCTGCGACGAGCGATGGACAGCGACGGTCGTCGCACGGGAGTATGTTCTGCTCCCCCCACTCGGAGGTAGAACACCCATCTGCGACGCGTCGCGGGAGCGATGGGGCGTCAACTAACAACCGCGCCCCACTGCGCCATCCGCCAACGCAGTGAAGGCGCGTCATTGACAGTTGCTGGAGCGACGCGGGTGTATACCATAGGCCTAAGGAATAAGGCCGCGGCGTTGCCGCAAAAGTGTATGGGAGCCTTAACACCAAGTCCCCCTCAGTCCTCTCCTCTCGCCCCTAGGACGTTCTTAGAATCCCCTTCTTCTGAGCCCGGTGGAATAAGTAATAATAACTGGAATAATAATTCAAGCCATGGTTGAAAGAGGCAGATCCTTTAGTTACCAATTTATGGTAAAACTAATTAGGTCTGGCATACCAGCGGAAGAAACTATTGGTAAGGACATTTTAGAAATGAAAAATTGTTTAGGATTTCCTGAAAGGGAGGCGGAATCTATCCCCTGATCAATATCGACGGTATACTAGATTTTCCCCGGCAAGTTGACCTTTGATATGGAAATTGCATGAAATGCTGGCTTAGGCATCTGGCATACCTCCGTGTCGCTCTAGCGACTCGGAGGTATGCCAGATGCCTTAAGCCTTTTCAACTAATGAACAATATCGGTTCTTATTCATCGTAGAGGATGCCCCATCTAGTATTCAGCTCCCACTGAGGCCGATGCACATCTTTGAGGCATGGGAAGAGTACAAACCAGATATACTTTTCACAAGTGCTTCACGTAGCTTATCGGTAACTGGAGCTACGCCAAACCTTTGCCGTACGGAGACATTGCGGCTGATCGGTGCAGCGCTCCATTTTCGTTTTCGGCTCCAAACCTCCTTATGGTCGGACAACGGCTCCGTAGATCTTTGATTTAAGGCGTTCTGGTATCTTTCTGTCACAAGAAACGCCCGTCATGGTGCGCCATTTGGACCACGCTGTACTCACGCATGAGTGAACTTCTCACGTCTATCTAACTTCAGACGCGATTGCAGAACCAAGGTACTTGAAGTTGTCGTCCGCACGAGCGCAGTGCCATTGATCTCAATGGACCCAGCCTCGTTTACGACTGTTGTCAAGTACTCGGATTTTCTGACGTTTTGCTTGAGCCCCAACATCGTCAAGCGGTCACATCAAGCCTGCGCTTGTCGCTCGAGTTCGGTCTTGTCTTCGCTGCATGTATTACGTCATCTGTATACAGCAGCGTCTATTGGTTATGCTCCTGAAGGCCTTTTGAAATGGCATCCATTACGACAATGAAAGGGAGTCGGGAAAGAGAAGAGCCTTGGTGAACGCCGACGGAGAAAGGAAACTCTGCCGATGTGCCCCCTGGCGCTCGCACTCTACTCGTTAGGGAAGAGTAAAGTATACGCACCCATTCAATATGCTCTTCCGGAACACCGTGTTATCGCAAGACGTGCCACGTGACCTCACGCGGTACACGATCAAATGCTTTCTCTAACAAGGAAAAGGTCTGAAGAGTATGTCTGAAAGGGGAGAGCGAATCATATGTAGAGAATCCCAACCCCTCAGTTAGTATAAAATTTGTTTATTTTTTGCCATGTCGTTAAACACAGAGTATGGGGTCCTTATAGTTACAGTAGAATTCGTGGGTCTTATTCGTCCGCGATGCTTCTTCCGACAAGTGGCTCGGAACGCAGTGGATAGAGACGTTGCTCAGACGAGGTCGGGGTTCGATTCTCCTGCTAAACAGGACGTCATTGGAATCGGACTACCGGAAACTCCCTCCCTGCTGCATTTTTGCATTTCATATGGTTGGTTGAGATTTGAAGGATTCTGACATCTATACCATTTTCAGATGTTTTTTGCCTTATTTTCCAGCTGTACTCGCGGAGAGTAACCTTCCTGCCACTTGTTTATTACTGACCGGTTTTTTAACCACAAGGAAATGAGAACGCTACTCATCATAACGATGTATCGACGTTCAACACCAGTGATGCACAGGCACAAAGTGCATGAAACAGAAGCACTGGTCACAATCGGACAGCTTATAAAAGCTACAGGCTCCTCGCAGGTACACCAGCGACACCACTTTCAATGTGATTATAACAAATCCGTTCTTTTTCAGCTACTCGCAGCTACCTGCAGTTTCGACACTTACCTTCAGGATGTTTTTTGCAGGTCAAAAAGAAGGCCGTGCACAACGACGTAGGGGTGAAATCGTTCCACCCGAAAACGTTATCATATGCCCACTGCTTGCTTACTTCTTCATGTCAGTTCATCGTGCGGATCCCAATCTTCTTCCTCCACCACTTCCAGCTGTTCGTCTTCGTCAACTTCAAGTTGACCTGTTCCGAAGTTCTTGAGTATGCTGGCCATCATTTCGGCCAGCTTGATTTCTTCCCTCGAAGCCTCCTTGTCTAAAGGTGGGCCACACTTCAGCGTAAGCAGGTGGATCACCCATCGGCGGACATTGTTGGTGTTAGGTTTCAGAAAACCTTCAGCAGACCTCTGATTTCCAGGTGACAGGCAAAGATGAGGGGAAGAGCACATTGATGGCTGTTTAGGTCAGTTTGAGGGATCCGCAGACCTTGTTTCACATTCTAAGCACCTGTGGCGCTACATCTTGGTCCCTTTGAAAATCCGAGCAGTATTTTCCCGATGTCATTGGTCCATGTAGGGAAGCAAACTGTAAAGGGGATGTAGCGTTTATATGCTGTCCGATTGTGACCAGTGCTTCTGCTTCATGCATTTTGTACCTGTGTATCATTGATGTTGAACGTTTATACATCATTATATTGAATACCACAGCACCCTGCTGGAAAAATGAGTATAAATCCTCTGAAAATGGTATAGACGTCAGAATTCGTTAAATCTCAAGCAATTAGCTGAAATGCAAAAGTGCAACAGCGCAGGAGAATTGAACTCTCGATCTCCCTGAAGCTATGTCTTTATCCATTGCGCCTCAACCCGCTTGCGGCGAGCCATC
The DNA here is from genome assembly GCA_947396885.1 of Heligmosomoides polygyrus polygyrus. Taxonomy (NCBI): domain Eukaryota; kingdom Metazoa; phylum Nematoda; class Chromadorea; order Rhabditida; family Heligmosomidae; genus Heligmosomoides; species Heligmosomoides polygyrus. The sequence goes on along the minus strand of OX377203.1, from coordinate 22,402,162 downwards.
GTGGGCATACAAGACCGCCGAACTCGTGAGGCGCCGATTACATTGTAACTCATCGAACTCCTACTCCTTGGGTTTAACGACTTGGCAAAAAATAAACACTTTTCATACTATTGAGGAATGGGGATTCTCACTATATGACTCGCTCCCCCCGATCAGACATACGCTTTACACCCTACCCTTATAAGACAAGAAAAGCTAGGTTCAGCGGCTTCTGATTTTTGCGGTGTCATTCTGCCAGAATGTTAACGACATTGATGGTGCCACAGCTCGCTACGAAGTCACATTGGTTGCTGGAAAGCTGAACGATATCGCGAATACGTCTATCCACAATTCGCTCGAAGATTTTCGTGCTGTGCAGGAGCAAATTAGACAGTAATTCATGCAGTCCGCAGGTTCCTTCTTTTCCTGAATAACCTGGTTGAAAAGCCATTCTTAGGACCCCGGCACCTCAAGCTCCATAGATCGACCGTTATATCGCCGGGATTCTGTTGGTTTACCCGTCTTCATCTTCATCAGTGTCGTTTCCATCTCCTATACAGGGCCCTGTGAACACTACCGCCGAATTTCTCTCGAAGTAGTCAGGCCATCATTTCATTGCCCTCTTGCGAGGCCCTAGTGACAGGCCATGTCACATCACGTGGTTGATGACGTTATGTAGGCATCGAGGTTGTTCTTTTCCGTCATTTTAGGATAAAAAGGTCTCAAGATTACGAACATTTTAATACGTTTCGGGCATAACGTCAGCCTCTGGGAGAAGCCACAACGAGCCAGAGCAGCAGGCTGAGTGGCGCAGTAAATAAGGACGTAACGGAATTTCTGTCGGTGTCGGCTCGAGCTACAATGCCGCTTCGAATTCGTTTACAATCGACGCTGCTCGCAGTTAGAAGTTACCAAAGTTACTCATAGTAGATATATAGGAAATATACAGCTCTTAACTACACACCAAACTCACCTAAAATGTTTTGGGCATATTCATGTCCAATCCAATCTTCATACCTGCCACATTGAGCTCGTTCAGCATTTCCTCGGCTTCTGCTGTGCTGGTAGAGATGAGAACAATATCGTCGGCGAAGCGAAGGTTGCTGATCCGTTTACCGTCGACAAGGTAGCCTTTACCGTCCCAGTTCAAGTCTTTCATGGCATCCTGGAGTGCCGCTGTGAATAGCTTGGGAGAAATCGTGTCTCTCTGCCGTACTCCTTTCCCGATAGGAATTTTAAGCTTTCGATCGAACAGCTGGATGGTAGTCGATGTGTTCGAGAAGCATTCGTCGAGAAGTCGGATGTAGGGCGATGGTATACCAGCGTGCACAAGTGCGTTCAAAACGGCGTTGATTTCCACAGAGTCGAACGCTTTCCGGTAATCCACGAAGACAAGGACAAGTGGGAGATGGTATTCGCGGCTCCTCTCGATGAGCTGTGAGACAGTCTGAATATGGTCTATGCAGGAGAAATCCTTGCGAAACCCTGCTTGCTCCACTGGCTGATATTCATCCAAGCAACGCTCCATGCGATTAAACAGTATCTTGGTGAAGATTTTGTACACAACCGAGAAAAGACTGATGGGTCGATAGTTGTTGATGTCCTCCTGCTGACCTTTTTTGAAGATTAGAACTGTTTTCGACTCCTTCCATGAGTCCGGAATCCTACCAAGTCGAAGGTAGTGGTTGAAGTGCTTGGCAAGAAGTGAGCAGAGGGCACTGCCACCCGCACGAAGGAGATCAGCAGAAATGCCGTCCGGTCCGGGAGCAGTGCCTGGCTTCATCCTTCTGATGGCATGAGCAACTTCTGATTCCAGAATGGGAGGTACTTCCTCAGCTGGTGGCATCAAGCGTTTGGGGACAGTGATGGAAGAACGGAACAGATCTGTGTAGAATTCTTGAACGATGGCCTTCATCGCTCTTCGAGATGTTTTCATTGTGCCATCCTTATCCACAAGGGCTGGCATTATTGCCTTCTGATCGCAGAGATCTCGTTTGCAGGGCTTTATGCTTGAACCTTTCAAAGCGGCTTCTAACAGCTTCAATCTTCTGTAGGCTTAAATGGACTCCTTCATGCAATTCGACAAGCCTTCGAGATGGTGACTTTTTCCAGATGGTAAGCATTAGGATCCAGTTTAACAACTCTTCTTTGCTCCAAGAGTTTAATCGCATGTGCGTTGAGTCTTGAAGCAGGCGGTGATGTGGCTCCACAAGAGCTGCTAGCACATTTCAACAATCCTTTGGAGAGAAGGTCGTAGTCTTCCGATGGATCTTCAAGAAGATTCCAATCATACGACTTTATTGCATATTCCAACTCCTCAGACTTGAATGTGGGGATAACCACCGGTGCCGGTTTATGAGTGTCACGCTTCAACATCCTCTTTTTGAGAGTCAGCTTCGCACGGACAAGACGGTGATCCGAGCCGGTGTCAAATGAAGTCAGCATGGAGACGTCGAACAGACTCCAGCGTCTGTTTGTAAGAACATGGTCGATCTCCGAACGTGTTTCTCCGTTTTCGTTCCTTAAGGAAGTCCCATGTGGTCCTAGCCTCCATTCGTCGTGATCATTCGTCCCAACGACAGCGTTAAAGTCACCAACGACAATTTTGTAGTAGCTCTTCTCGTCGTTGGTGATGATGATCTTGTAAGAGTCTACTAGGTGGTGCACTGTCGAATTGACGAGAAATCCAACTCCGCCAATATTCTTTCTGTCCACCTTTGCTCCGATAATGAGAAGCTCGTTGTGGTCGGTCCTTCTTATGGTTTCCGTTCTGCCTTTCATTTCGTTTCCTGCAGGGCGATAACGTCGTATTTGATGTTGCGGCTTCTGTAAAGCAGTGTCCGAAGACCTTGCTTAGATGCGATCGAACAACAGTTATAAGTGCAGACGAATAAGCAGTTTCCGTGTCGTGGTGGGAGGGAGTTTCCGGTAGTCCGATTCCAATGACGTCCTGATAGTTTAGCTCCGAGATTAGATGGCCCCTCGCCAGAGGTGGATGCAACCGACATCGTAGAAGTCCAGCTCCAGCGCACGGAGGACTGAGGCGCGGGGTTAGTTGTTTGAGCCATGGCGGTGGTCTGGTTACTCATATGTTCCTGGCCAGGGATACATGAGAGCCGCCCATACACGACAAAGCGTCGCGTACTGCGTGACCGTTTGTGCCGTTAGCCATCACAAAGTGATGTTCACCCCTTCACCGCAATGAGGTGGCACATGAAAGGGATCCTACTATATATAATCGGCTAATGTCACGTGTCCGTCTCGGGGTGTGGGGGACTGAAGCCAAAAGATGCCTACGACAGCGCGGCGTATGCCAGCCGGGCTTTCTTTGAGCTTAACCATGGGCGATTGCTGGCGAACCATATCCTTGGCGCTGATCGTCCAAGTTTACGATATATTCAAGGGTCAACGGGGTATGAATGGGGATCGAGTGCAGAGCGTAGGGATTCAGGAGACGTGCCCTAGACGTCGTCTAACGTGCGTAGGTATTCAAAAGACCTTCGCTAGACGTCATGAGTCAAGATTCAGAAGACCTGCATTAGACGTCGTCCAACGTACGTAGGGATTCCGAGTAAGGGCGACCAATAGGAGAGGACCAACAAAGGGGGACCATTAGAAGGGGAAGCGTGAATAAGGGGGACCAGCATTTTCCCTCAACATCGTTCAGTATGTGTAGGATTTCTGAAGACGGCTTACAGAAGTCGTGTGTCAGAGTGCAGGAGTGTCATAGACGCCGTGCTAACGTAGTGACACGTGAATCCGTACTCAGTGTCACACGTGAGTTCTTGACTCTCACTCCGTTTCCTTGCCAACACATAGCAAAGGAAGTAGTTCGGGAGGGGGTGGCTAGAGGTATAGACAGTGACCATGGGATTCGGAGGAGTATTATTGCCGTTCGACCAATACCGATTAATGTTAGTTATGATTTTGCTGACCAAGCATAGGATGGGACTCTCATTACCTGTTTCTCGACACGTAGAGAACGAGCGCTTTGGAGATTAAATCGCGTGCATGTGATGGAGGCTGGATAGGCTTCATATGCGCAGTGAAAATTCTGTCCTACCATATCCTACTGCACCAATCTATATAGTAAAACCAGTTTTTTTTACTGTAAGAAGACTTAAAGAAGAAAGGAGGAAGATTGAGGTTGTTCTATTCTAGGGTTTTGGGGGCGAAGCCCCCAACCAGACGTTTGGCGGCCCCTGGGCCGTTGAACGTCTGGTGATGTATAAACGTTCAACATCAGTGATACACAGGTACAAATTGCATGAAGCAGAAGCACTGGTCACAGTCGGACAGCATATAAACGCTACATTCCCTTCACAGTTTGCTTCGCTACATGGACCAATGACATCGGGAAAATACTGCTCGGATTTTCAAAGGGACCAAGATGTAACGTCACATGTGGTTAAAATGTGAAACAAGGTCTGTGAATCCCGCAAACTGACCGTCTTTGCCTGTCGACTGGAAATCTGAGGTCTGCTGAAGGTTTTCTAAAACCTAACACCAACAATGTCCGCCGATGGGTGATCCACCTGCTTACGCTGAAGTGTGGCCCACCTTTAGACAAGGAGCCTTCGAGGGAACAAATCAAGCTGGCCGAAAGGATGGCCAGCATACTCAAGAACTTCGAAGCACGTCAAGTTGAAGTTGACGAAGACGAACAGCTGGAAGTGGTGGAAGAAGAAGATTGGGATCCGCAATGCAAAAAAGGGACAACGTCCCGAAGGTAAGTGTCGAAACTGCGGGTAGCTGCGAGTAGCTGAAGGAGAACGGATTTGTTATAATGACATTGAAGGTGGTGTCGCTGGTGTACCTGTGAGGAGCCTGTAGATTTTATACGCTGCCCGATTGTGACCAGTGCTTCTGTTTCATGCACTTTGTGCCTGTGCATCACTGGTGTTGAATGTTTATACATCATTTTGTTGAGTACCTTTCTCACTGCCTTGTGGTTAAAAACCGGTCAGCAATAAACAAGTGGCAGGAAAGTTACTTTCTACTGCGTGCAGCTGGAAAATAAGGCAAAAACATCTGGAAATGGTATAGGTCTCAGAATCCTTCAAATCTCAACCAACCGTATGAAATGCAAAAATGCAGCAGAGCACAATCGAACCCCCGACCTCCCACCCATGAAGCAACGTCTCTATCCACTGCGCTCCGAGCCACTTGCCGGAAGGAGCATCGCGGGCGTACAAGACCCGCGAATTCTATTGCAACTACAAGCACCCCTACTTGTGTTTAACGACTTGGCAAAAGATAGGCCCATATTTATACTAATTAAGGGGTGGGGATTCTCCATATATGACTCGCTCTCCCCTTTCAGACATACGCTTCAGACCCTTCCCTTGTCAGATTGCATACACACAACTCGGCTACTCTGAACGACGCACGAAACGAAACATCGTTCTTATCATGAGGTCACACTTCCCTGGTTTTCGAAGAGGAGTGCTACTAACTTTTTAAGAGATTGGTAAAGAATATTCCATTATTCGAATATTCTAATATTCGAATATTCGAATAAACGAATAACTTGAATATTGGACTTTTTCGAATATTCAAATAAACGAGTAATTCGAATATTGGACTTTTTTCGAATATTCGAAATTCGAATTTATTCGAAATTCGACTATTCGAAATTCAAAAAGGACAAAGGTATAGCTCACACCCAGGCCCTAGCGTCGATGGGCAACAGAGTACTGGTTCGGGTCAAGTCGCAGCTATTCCAGAACACAGCAGAGACGAAAGCGGCAAAACATCGATCCTCCCAATTTTCTATGTTACATCGATCGAAAACTCCCGTTGTGCTGTACACCGGCAGCACCACCTTTTTCCAAATGAAGCTAGAGCTACCGAGTAAACGCTGAAAACAGGGGAAAGTCCTGAATTTTTGTCTAAAGTGTGTCTGAAGATAAGAGTCCAAAAAGGAGGAGAATTTTTCTACGACCAGCGCTTTGAAGCCGCCGACGTTGAGAATAGATGGAAGGAAGCTAAGCTTAGCTCCGCTACTAATTCCCTAAGAAGTTATAGTTCGTTAGATGTACAGAAATCACTTGCCGAACAGAGAAAGGCAAGGATTTGAGGCTCTAAAAGTTGGCCATTTCCTGAAGTTGTGAGGGTTCTTGCGGCAAAATTGGGAGAACGCACGTTCTTTCATACATTACTCATGGTGAGACCAGTTTCATATGAGAGAAATCGCTGGCTGCCGAAATGAAAGCAAAGCCAAAATGTGAAGAAAAGTTTCTCGTATTTGCTGCAGAACAAATCCATTTCCAGCTATTTTCGTGGAACTTTGACGATACAAATACAATTTTTAAAATTCCTGAGGAAACACCAGCATGGACTTCGGAGGGGGCGTAAACAATTAACGACCGTTCCAAGGAAAGCTGTCTACAACTAGGTAACTTCTTAACAAATAAAGTTACGCTTTTCACATTCCAATGGATTTGCGCTGGAGCGAGGAATCGTAAGGTTTTTATTTTAAGAGGATCGCTATGAAAGAAGTTATGCGAGTGCGTCGGATTGCGAAAAATCTGTCGCAAAGCGTCGATTGTAAACGAATTAGGAGCGGTATTGTAATCGACGGCCAACTGGAGAGCGACACTGGTGGAGGAGCCCTTCTGTACACCCAGCTGTTTAGAGGTTTTGAAAAATAGGACGCTAAATTGTCAACCACTTCAGCTTCCGACACGCGGTCAAGCTAGAAACAACGGATTTATTCGACTTTTTATTTTTACACTCTCTTTATCATTGAACTTCAGTGACTAGACAAAATAGGAGGGGAGGGAAATGAAGGTTGGGGCGGACTCATTAGTCTCTTGGGTTCTTCTCGTTTTGCTTTCGGCTATGAGAACAACTTGAAACAGTCAACGTATGCACAACAATAGAATGGGGTGGGGCAAGCTTGGAGAAGAACGTAACAGGCCAAGCCCGGGTGAGAAATCACGCAATACCAATTAGAAGCTGCAGATCTCTGGGACGAGAGCAACACAGGAAAGCGACAGTGAGCTTAAAGAATGCCAACGGAGAGACTCGACATCTCTTATCGTTAGGAGCAGCTACGGACAGTTATGGTGCAATACTAACGAAACAGTGAACAGCGAGAAGAGTAACACTTCCGGTGAGAAGTGCGGTTAGTCTACGCGAAGGACAAGGATGGCACAGAAGCGATTCCCACTACGGCGGGGAGACGGGCCGGAGAGCCCAAAAGAGTCGACTGCACCACAGGTTTCCAATAAGATCTCAGAACAAGACAGAACGAGGACAGAACTTCAAACTCCCGCTAGTTACCATAGGACGAAGTTGAGGACGAGAACAACACCATTTTCCCTTCGCAGAATCATTTCGTCTGCGACCGCCGGAGGAGGAGGAGGAACAGTAGATGAGTGTAAACCAATTGAGTACAACAGACGCGTCGTCAGCACGTATTCACAGCCGTCACGAATCCTTGTCGCTCCAGGATACGCAGCCGCTTCTCGACCGCGTTCTTGTAGCGGGACAGCACGTTGCGGTCCTGGTCGCTGTGCACCTGCTCCGACAGCGTGTGCAGCATCATGTACGCCGTTTGATACCTGGAGCAGAAACTAGTGAACAATTGGGCACTTCGAGAAAGCGTTTAATAAAGAAACGGTTACCAGCATGGCACCAGGTGCAATACCGCTGCTGTCTTTTGATTTTTGGGCGGAATAGGCGCAAAAAACTGCCGTTTTCGCCATCTTCCCATAACTCTCTTCAAGGGGCCTGTTCAACAACAAAAAAACTACCATCCGAATCAAATGTGGGCGACCTATGCAGTGCTATAGATACCACACAGTGGTCTGAGAAAAAAAATATGGATTAGAGACCCATAAAACGTAAGTCCGGTGGGTGCAAGTTTCTCAAGCAAGAAAGAAGGTCGCCACGGTCAGGTTTTATAGCTCACCAAAACTGTCTTTATAAGACCACTGGATGATACCTAGATCATTGGATAGATCACTCACATTGGATTCGGGTGGTGACATTTATTTCTCGAGTAGGCTGCTGTGAAGTGAGTTATAGAAAAACGGCGACAACTGCAGTTTTATGCGTTTATTCCGTCCAAAAACCAAATGACAGGGGCACTACTGTAAATAGGTTGGACCGAAGCGGGAGCTCATTTAGCGACTAACAATTTACCTCATTACCATTCTTCGTGAAACTTACACAACAGAATATAAGGCAGACATTTTTCGTTATATAGCGTGAACAAAATTTTCAAAATTTATTTTTTAAAAATTGAATTTTCCTCATAGAAGCTGACTCTCGGACGAGTTTTTTTTATTGGGGGGGGGGGGGGTACGGGTAAGGTTTCCGTAATGGTGCAATGTGTGGAACCGAAGAACCCTTCACCTATTCGAATCAGTAGAAAGAGGTTACCGCCGTGGCGTTCGTCCTCCACTTCCGCAGATTTCTCGCACTTTTCCTGCTTGTTTACCAATTTGTTTGTTTGTGTCCTTGCGTTTTTGACCGCCGTCTTGCATTCTGGCGTTTCTAGGCCGTCTCTTTACTGTTTCTTAATAATTCCTCATGCTACTTAACCGTTCTTTTCATGTTTTCAGTTTTCCTCACTGCAGACTCTGTGTCACCTGCCTTGTGAGAACTAATGGAAGGACATACGAAATGTGAAGACAACCGCTGAGTAACGGGAAATGCAAGAAAACGGCCAGGAAACAAAAGAAGCGCAAGAAAAAGGCTGCTTCACCACTGCTTTTTCCCATAGTCGGGTTTTCCCACAAGTTGAACGGTTTTTTCACACGGCATCAGAGGATGAATGTGGGACTTTGACAACATCGAGCCGTCTCAGTGCTACAGACGTGGTTCCCCTTCCTTTAAAAGCGCTGTATTCACCTATGCACAACAAGCACTGGTTTAGTTAAAGTGGGTATCACGTGAATTCTATAGCTAGTGATCCAGCTTCGGAACAAATAACTGAAATCTATTAGGTAGGAAGCATAGTCACCGCCATTTTTTAAACATATTCTTTGGAATTTCGCTGAAAGAGAGTTTACGTAATGCCATATACCGTTCGAAAGCGAATGATTTGCTCGACCAGAAAGTATGTTTCGCTTTTTCCCATCTCTATTTTTGTTGATTTTTAGGTCGTTAAAGTGAAAATAGAAATACCCCTCGCCGATAGTCTTCCCTCTGCTTACGTTTGAGCTTTTTGCACAACATTAAACACCATTCGAAGGAGAACGATTTGCTCTACAAGAAAGTGTGCCGGTTTTTTTGTTCATTTTTATTTTCGCTATTTTTCAGGACATTGGAGTGTCCAGATGACGTAAACTATTAGGTTGTAACGAAATAAATGGCACTGAACCACTGTAAATTTAAACAGTTAATATCTCGGCTTGTAGGCAAGGTTATTAATCGAAATAAAAACCTTCTGATTCTACACATCTTTGCCAACGTGACACAAGCTTTTTTATCCCAGTAGCATGAAAATCAGAAGTTCTGGAATTGACGAAATCTTCGAAGGCACTTTCGGCATCCTGTTGGTATTTGAATATTTTCCCTACCAAGAAGTCGCCAGGATGCTTGAAGAAATGGTAGTCTGTTGGGGAGAGGTCGGGAGAAAACGGAGGATGTGGTAGAGTTTCAATGCTCAGCTCATTCAATTTCTGCATCGTCATTCGTGCTACATGGGGGCGAGCATTGTCGTGCAGAAGGAGAACTCGCCTTCGGTTTACCAAGGCCGGCCGGATATCCTTCAACTTTTTCATCATTTCTTCAATTTCAATGCAGTACTTCTCTGTCGTGATGGATTCACCGGCAGGGAGGAAGCTGTGGTGAATAATTCCCAGCGAACACCACCACACTGTCACCATTACCTTCTTCTGGTGCAATTCCGGCTTCGCAAAAACCTTGGGGCTCTCATCGCTGTCCACCCACTGTGCCGATCGTCGCCTGTTGTCGTACATTACCCAGTTCTCGTCACAGGTTACGATGCGATCAAGGAATGGGAAGAAGCAGTGCGGACGAGATCCGTAGAAGCAGTGCGGACGAGATCTCATATCGTCGGTTTCTTTGCTCCTCAGACAGCTCGTGAGGCACCCATCTTTCCAGCTTTTTGGTCTTTCCAATTTCCTTCAGATGCCGGGCAGCTGTGTTGTGACTGACGCCAAGAACCTTCGCTATCTCCCTGGTACCTTTGTGTGGATCCTCCTCTACCACATCTCTCAGCTTGTCCTCATCAACATCACTATGCCTCCCACGACCTTCATGTTCTTCCAAGCTCTCATCTCCATTCCGGAACTTCTGATACCAACGATATGCCGTCCGAATTGTGGAACATCCTTGACCGAATGCGGCGTTGATCTTCTCGTCCGCCTCCTTAGCTGTAGTGCCCAGCTTGAATTCATACAAGTAAAGGCTTCTAAATGATATGCCACATGTTACGGTTTGTTCTTGATCAAACGCGCCAAAAAATGGCGCGCCAAAAAAAGACGCGCCAAAAAATGGCGCGAGCCAGTGCCATTTAATTCGTTACAACCTAATATTATTATTACCAACTGCTCCTACTCCTTTGTTTATTTTTGGAGAGTTTCATATGCCGTTCGAGAGAAATGTTTTGCCCTACTAAATCGTGTATTGCATTTATTTGTTCGTGCTGATTTTTGTCAATTTTTTTAACGGAAAGTAATTTATAAAAATCAGCACGAACAAATAAATGCAGCAAACGATTTGGTAAAGCAAAACATTCCCTTTCGAACGATATATAACGCTGTATAAAGAAACTAGTCAAAGAGTAGAAGCAGCTGCTAAAATTAATTCCTTCTGGACACTCGAATTAAGTGCCCTAAAAATTAACGAAAATTGAAATGAACGAATAAACAAACCAAGCTCTTGAAGGACAAATCGTCTCTCGAATGGTTCCCAACATTATGCAAAAAAACTTTCAGCGAAATTCAGGATAAAATGTTTATAAAAGCGGCGAATCCCCAGGCAGTAGAAAGTCCGGCGGCTAGGCACAGTAGTTCTCCTACTGCCAGAACACTAATTAACTGCTGATTAAATAAAACGAAAATTGGTACAACTGGCACTACGTTTAACTGCCACTTCGTAACGCGACCCCTTATTGACAACGTCCCCAACACGGTAGAAACGCAAACAGACGTTTCACACACGTTTCACTCAAGTAAACCAACCTCTGACTGCACAGCTGCGGGTTGCCGAACAGCTCGTCCAGCGCCGCCGTCTGACAGAGCTCGATGGCGTGTTTGTACATGATGCGCTCAGCCGAGATAACCGCCATTGCCGGATCCTGTCCGGGCAGACCGAGTGACGCCAACTCTTGCGATCTCACCTGAACATCACTCCCTTACGTGAAACGGAACTGTCTCGCTGTTCGGCGACAATGAAAGCTACGAACCAAGCATTGGTGATACTTATCGTTGAGCACGTTCAGAACATTCTGAACCGCTGGCGATGGGTGCAGAACTCGGCTGGCCACGTTTCGCTGCGCCAACAGCAGCGCCGACGACAGCATGTGCAGCGCACGTACATAGACGACAAGCTGCTCGGCCCTTCTGAACGCCGACGACGGCTCGGCCTAAGCAATCGAACATTAGAGAAGCCAGAAAGAGAGTGCACAATGCATCTAAGGGATCCCGCTTAGGTCAGAAGAACAATACCGCTTCCTAGCAATACCGAGTGCCGTGAACACTACTCGAAACCAAACCATCACTTTTCAATAAAACACAGAAATATGCAAGATATAAGTCGAGAACGAGTTATATGTACCATTTTCACGCCAAATTGGGCACTTCAGACTCGACGCTACTGATGGCGAGATCAAACTAAACACCTTCCAAACTAAAACTATCTTGGACACTATTGTACATTCAGGACTAAAGAGATCGAGAAGAGGTCGAAAGAAATATTTTCGTCCAAACTTCACATGGGGGGGGGGGGGGGTATTTAGGGCGCTGATCACGAATCTGACATCCGTTTCTGAAATTACGGCCGATTACAGTAGGTACGGGTGACTAGGGCTGTCGTGTTCATAATCTCCGATTTCGCCCAAACTTCGCCTAGGGGGGGGGGTTAATTGGGGTGCTGATCACGAATCTGACATTCATTTTCGCATTCGCTGAAATTTGAGCGAAATCGGTGACCATGACCCTAGTCTCCTGTTCCTACCGTAGCCCACCGTACTCCAGCGTACTGCAAAAAATGGATGTCAGACTCGTGATCAGCACCCCAAATAACCTCCCTGGACGAAGTTTGTACGAACATTTTTCTTTCCACCCCTCCTCGACCTCTGGAGTCCTGAAAGTGCAATCGTGCCCTATCTTGCTACACATTATACTAGACTCTGAGGAAGTTGGAATAACTTTTTGTAACTCGAAAAATTCACTGAAATTTTTTGATTCAGATTCCCAATACAAGCACTGTGACATTTTATAAAAAATTTATTTTTTAAAGAAAAGTTGTGATTCGGAGCTTATTCTAAAGTACAGAGACCGCAGTCTTTTAGCGTGTTAAAGGAGAGATGGTGTCCTGCACTTGGAAAGCACATCGCGATTCGTATTTGATTGATAGTGTAAATTCTTCCTTTAGCATTGTAAAGGGCAGAATTTACACTTCTGTTGCATCGTTTACGGAGGCCGGATTCATCTCAACGACTAATGCGCGGGTATAGGGGGGAGAGATACCCACGATGAAGCCTGCGTCTCTGACTCTTGCCCTATCTCTATCTCTGCCTGACTCTTGTCTCATCTCTACCCCTTATACCCCGCATACCCACGGGTTTAATTGTTAATGAGTCCGGCCCAAGGTCCGAAACTCCGCAAACAGAAATTTTGCTATCGATCGAATAAAAATTAAGTCTTGAACGAGGACATGGCACAATCACTTCTATTAACACTAAAATTTGCCGACTTCGTGATCTTTAAAAGTAGTTTTAAACCATCAATTTTCCTCAAAAAATAAGAGTTTTATAACATTTCCAACAATGGGCTCACTTATTGAGGTAGGTGAGTTTAAACTTTAAAGAAACTCATACTAAAACTTTCCATGTGCAAAAAATTATTCTAGCTCTTTTAAAGAGTACCTAGTTTAATGCGAAAAGAGCTCATTTCGATTTGGAAGATGTGCATTTTGTTTTCAAGGTTGTCCAAATTATTTTGAAAATTTGCCAAATTAACGTGAGAACGGTAAAGAGCAGCCTTTCTCACGCCTGCGCAGGAACTCAACCTTTCCGCAAATACTTCAAAATAGCGAAGAGAAATGGACCCAAAAGAATAGACCTGAAGCCTATGTGGAGTGCTCACCTTTCTGTTGCTCATCGCAGCCACCAACGGATTCTCCTTCTGTTCGGCAACTTGAACGAGCGTATCCACTAACTCGACGACGAACCGCAACTTGGCAAGGATCTTCAAGAAGACCATGTTTAGGACAGCAGAGAAGCATTAAGCAATGCGTTTCCTGGCTCCTAATTCTCCGAGAAGACTTTCAATAACAGCAGCATAACCGATTATTCTGGCCGCCATCTCTAACTCCCGAACCGCAATTCGCATGTGTACAAACATCAAAGAATCGATTAAAATCAACCACAAAATTACAGCGATAGCGCATTGAACATGGGTTATAACCAACGCAACTACATTCCCGGCAACTTTGTGTCAAAAACAGAAAGAGACGACGTCAAACCTGCTTGTGCTCCTCCTCCATAACCGTCTCTTGCTCCAGAGCACCAGGCGAAGCATCGTCACCGTCTTCTTCTTCAACGTGACGTCCGAACAACGACGGCGCTCGTGGTAGGCTCTGAATAAACGCACGTATGCGAACCACACTCGAATCGATCCACTCCGTCTATTTGGTGTTCTGACTTACACCAAGTGAGCCGGGTGCATTGGAGGTCGACGGAGCATGAGGCGAGGATAACGAGTCCGACGGATCTGCAACGTCCATGGACAACTCGCTACCCTCTTCGTTTGAAAGACAGCTCTCCATCGCTTCAGACTTGAGAGATTCTGCAAAATGATAACGAATTTTTAGATGGAATACTTACTTTACAACAACCGAAGAGCTAAGTAAAGCAACCGATAAAATTATTAATGGACTTGCTTTCTCAGGCTGGCCGCATAGGAAATATATCATTTACAAGCCAAGGAATTAATCGAGAAATCTCTCGACAAGAAGAAAGCCGAAGGCAGCGACTAAGTTTTGCTTTATATGTTTCTCATTCTAAACACGTATTGCCCACTCTCTGAACAATTTCCGTATTATATCTCTTTATGTAGATGCATAGTTCACATTGTAAGGTTCTTTCACAGAATAACTTCTCAAGCAGTGAGAACACAGAATAATTCCTTTCCCATTTTAACCAGAACACTTTTCGAATCATACAGCCCCCCCCCCCCCTGACACAACAATTAGACCCAGAAATCATATCTAGCAAACAACTTCTTTTAGATTAAAAAGACGTCAAATATACAAATAAAGGTGCCGCAGAAAATCACTAAATCATGTCTGAATAATCACAAAACGCTTAATCTTTACAACTACGGAAATTTCTAGGACTATTTCAGAGAGCAGGAAAGCTAATAATTTCCAGTGCGTCACAAGTGCAGACTACGCCCTGCACTCTTATAGAGCGTCACGATATCTACTTGCTCGATAGAGCAAACACTATTCACCTAGGGTCGCGCATTGAAGAAATCCGTCCGAAATCAGCGGTGCAGCAGGATCAACTGAAGAAAAATCCGCTCTTTTCCATTGTAAAACTTCACGTAAGCAGCACTTGAACTTTCAACAAAGCAAACACCGCGACGCACTAGAAGAGTGCATGGCGCCGCCTCCTCACTTGACACACCGGAAACACGAAAACGTTTCTGCAGCTAAATTGACAGCAATTCCGGATCTGACCCAGGCCGGGGAGGCAGATAACTAAAAATCATGCCATTGACTTGCGATTCACGGAGCGGTTTCAAGAAGGCAAATAAGGACCCAAAAAACAAACAAAAAAAACAGACAAACCGCTGCGAAACCGAGTGTTTTTTGAGAATTTTGACATGTGAGGTCCTACTTTACTTTGTTCTCCCACTCAGTGAGTCTCAAGTCAGTCAGATAATCTTTAATTATCCGCCTCCTTTCGAGAGGCGACGAGATCTTTAGGGGATGACTGACAAAAAAGACGAGGTTCGACAATTCCTTTCTAGGATGCGCCCTGCATCCTGCTTCTACAGGCTCATTTCAATTCGCACTTCGCCCAAATCACGACATCGGAATGGCCACCCGACCTCCAAGTCACTGTGTTAGCATTCCTCTGGCATGCGCATCCTCCGAGTGCACCGTCACGCGTGTATCAATGTTTTAAAGCAAGTTTTTCAAACCAAACCCCTACTTTCACTTGTCTTGAACGCGTCCTGCTCAATTTCAAATCGATCACTTTAAACTAGTTTATAGTGAAAATGGTATTTTGCCACGATACTAATTTGGATTATTGTTCATTTGGTTTGGTCCTGGTTTCACTTTCTTTCTGATTGTTTTTTTTTTGTGCTTCACTGTGTCAATTGACACTCACAATATGTTTCTTGCTCTCTTAACACTCAAACGAAATGCTTAAAGTATAAGATGCTACGAGAGAGTATGAGAGTAAGAGCACATTGAAGCTTATGCGAAGAAAACGACAGAAGGAATACCAATCATACCTGCACGTTCTGCGCTTCCGAATGGCAGTTTGAGAGACTGATGCATGGTATCGTCCTCGTCATCGCTTATTTCTCTTAAAAAGGAAACAAAGTGAATAGCTTCATCCGTCACTGAATATAAGTGCTTTTCACTTACAGCTGTGTAGGAGCGGCTGGATCCACTCTGGCCTCTGGAGGTGATGCAGACAGGAACTTCGCATTGTCCAGAGGTGCACTGGTCGCCTCGAGTGCCTCTGGCCGGCTCACTTCCGAAGCCTCCGCTTGTGCTTTAACTTCGGGTTGATCTGCAACTGAACATCATTTGTGGGTGTTCATATGGAATGAGAAAGTTGAAACGGCGATCTAACCGTTTTCGGGAAGTTTCTCTGGTACAGGTGCGGGAGACGACTCTCCAGTGATCTTTCGTTGACGATTCCGTTCCGCCAAGGATCGTCGTGCCGCTGCACCCCTTACGATGAACTGGGCTGGAAATCACGAAATCGACGAGCTGCTTCTATGGGAACCAGTAAAGGGGTGAAGGGTGCGCAGCTCACTTGTTGGCAATGTCATGCTTTCCACAGTAGGAATTGACGGCTGCTGTATCTCACCACCTTGTGTTGACGTCGTTCGCTTAAGTGAAGAGATTCCTCGCACCGACGGCGACGGAATCGCAGAGCACGACTCATTATCGCCGTCCCTTATGCCAAGCCTTCGTTCCTGCAAAAGAAAGATGTGCTGTGGACTACAAGAGATCTACAATGCACTTCGTGCAGACAAAGAACGTCCGTATAAGAATGCGGTTGTTGAAATCACAATTCACACCATATCGCATCTAATTCTGTGACTACAGCAGGGTGCCTTTCTATATGCCTTCGGCGTTATCGTGCTGATCAATAAAGAGTCGAAAAAATTGAAAATATTCCAAACACGATTCCAACAAGCACATTATTATACAGAAGAAGACCAAACGGCGGCCGAGATGAATGCCACAGCAATTTTTGCAGGCGCGTGATGGAGCACTAGGCTGAATACGTGACTCATCCCATAAAAAACTGACAATGAGGGAGGACATCATTCAACTTAGCATCAGCATCAGGACTCAACTGCTCGCGTAAACGAAAAAACACATGATAAGACTATCAAGAAGACCATTTTTAGCTCTTAGCCGACGATACCGACTAATTCTTTCATGACACAGAGAATTTATCTAAATCCGTATAAAGGGTGGGATTGATCAAAAACATATGCACATTATGACTGCACGAGATTCAATTTTCTTGCCGCGTTAGAATTGGAGGTATAGAAGGAGAGACAGAATCCCCCCCCCCCCAAAGATCGCACTTAATCTTGACTTGAACAGAATAAAAAATCTTTACGCATCGAACTCTCAAACAATAGATAAAGATAAAATCTCTGGCACACCCTTATTTTCCTCTGCTAATCGCGAAGGACAACCTGACAGTTGTCTGGGAGGGGTATAACACTGATCTCCCCATCAGCTGACGAGCGCAACTCATTGTTAAGCTCAAATACACACCCAAACGGCACACGATGTCCGGCAAAATTCATGTACCTGACGATAGACAGGCAAAGATAATGGAGATGACGATTAAAGCCGTCCATTATCTCTACCAATATTGGTCAGCTGTTTAAGGAAACACCTGCCAGATTATCATTCAGTTTCAGCCTTATCCTTCGATAATGCTATTGCTACTTCCCTTCTCAGTGAAAAATAATGAGATGGATGAAGAGAGAGTAGTATGTGAAACAGGCATAGAGAGATCACTTGATGATTATATAATGAAAATCTGGTTTTATAGCCACTCGATGGAAACTTCCCCTCTCTAACCTGATACCTTCCCGTTCCAAAATCGCGAGTGAGATCAAATATCTTCACTTAAAGAAATCTCAAACAGCTGAACTTATTATTATGTCAGAACGAGTGTGTCATTAAAACATCAAAGATCGTTCATGTGCCTCGTGATTCGTAAGAGCCTATGTTAAGATGTCCTACGTTTACCCCAGCTGTGTTTCTTGTATGCTTGTATTAATCAGCGTTTCTTTGAGCTGGCGGAGTGGCGTTCTACCCCGCCCTTTAAACAGAGGCGTGGCAAATGTCTGCATCTCCACTACCTCGTAAGGCAGCCACTGGACTCTCGAGCAAGCCCAGGGGGTTGGGGTAGGCGGGCCAGGGGGATGAGGGGGTAGAACGTTCGACCCCCCCCCCCCCCACTTTTGTGCTAGTCTGCACGCCCCTACGTTCTGCCCGACCAGTAAACAAATGAAACGAAACTCAAAATCCGAAAAACACAGAGTTCATTACAAAAGGAAAAAATAAGCAAGGATCTACCTCGATTTTTGTGAACGCATTCCGCTGACTTGGAACCGGCACTGCTTTCACCGGCGCGGTTGGCATTTGAGATGACGACGTATGTACTTGAACCTGCAAAAGAGGCTATATTTAGTGACATTACACCATCCATATTCGCTTCTTTTATAGCACTTGGAGCTCGTCGCCATTAACGCTGCACTTACTTGAATATTCCACATGGACGTACTATGCAGCCGACAGTGAGCTTCTCAACCATCCCACTACTCAGAGCCAAAAATTGTACGGAATTCAAGGGCTTCTTGTAATTTTGCAAAAGCACCCACCATTACGAACCAGAGCGAATAAATTGGAAGCGCTAATAGCAGTAACATAGGAACATTTGGATTGTTTTCGAAGGCTTAATCGATAGGCTGGTGAATAATGAAACGGACTGCACTGACACCCGATAAAAATACTCTAAAAACAACTGCCGTCATCAAGTTTAACTCTATTGACAAAGCAGAGCATTCCAGCGCTTGTTGTCCGCTCTCCTCTATCTGAAGTTTATGAATAGTTCTTTCCCGCCCGCCATTACTCTTCGTACTCTGAACCGATGCCCACCTGAACCCTTGACCCAAGTTACTTGCTAATCGCTGATGGAACATGCTCAACATATGCTCACGGACTGTGAACTTCGGTCGGTTAATTACTCAATCGGCGACAGCAACACCTCCAGGCTGTGTAGCAGATCATTCAGATCAAAGCAGTCAGTCCTCCACACACCTGTTTGACGGGGCTATGTTCATGTCGAGCACCTGACGACGGTTGTTGATGTCCAGGAAGCGGCGGCAGGAACGTGAAATCGTTGCTGTCGTGCATCGCCTGCGTGGTTCGACGCACGGCCGACGATTCCGGCATCTGAATACGGCTTATAAGCAGATCTTTTAACAACGCTTAATAGTCTCCAGCATAAATCATACCATATGGGTGGTTTGGTGGTTTAGGTTTAGAGTTTATAGGATCTTAAGGTTTCAGCAACCCACCAGAGCAGGTGCGTGAGCTGTTAGTGTTAAAAAGACATATATTGGGCCACATAAGGTTTCTAGGTGGACTTTTTATTCAGCAGGGCTGACGTTTCGAAGATCTATCGTCTTCAGAGGCCTAGGTCCACCGATAAAGGAATGCGATCGTTTGTTTCGCCCCTACTGGTCTTCAAGTCCACGGCAATCATATGCCCTTATCGTTGGACCTAGGCCTCTGAAGACGACGGAACGTCGAAATGTCGTGAGTAGTGAATAAAGACCTCATAAAAACCATCACTAACAACTTACAATGCCGAAGTTCCAAGAAGAGAGGCGGACAAGTTTTTTGCACGACATAACCAGCGACAAGGGACTGATCCTTTTCTGTTTTGCGCCTTATTTTCCCTCAGTAGTATGTTAACACCATTTACCTTTTACTAGCCTTGCTATGCTATGTTGTGGCTCCCAGCGCAGCTCAGGGCCTGCTCACACTTCGCGACAGCAGCGACAAGAGCGACGAGAGCGACAAGAGCGACTGGAGCGACAGCGCCGGCGCTGGAGTATGAACACTTTTCAACGGCGCGTGATCGATTTGCATGTTTTGCAGGGCGACGGGAGCGACGAGAGCGCAGCGTGCATGGCGTGCGCAGCGCACAGAAGTATGAACAGGCGACAGCAGCGACTGGAGCGACCAGAGCGACAAAAGTGACTGTAGCGACAGCGCCGGTGCTGGAGTACGAACACTTTTCAACGGCGCGCGATCGATTTGCATGTTTTGCAAGGGCGACGGGAGCGACGAGAGCGCAGCGCGCGGAACTATGAACAGGCGACAGCAGCGGCTGTAGTGACTGGAGCGACAAGAGCGACTGGAGCGACAACGCCGGCGCTCGACTAAGAACACTTTTGGGCGGCGCGAGCTCGGTTTTAATCGATATGCATGTTTTGCACGGGCGACGAGTCCCTCTTGTCGCGAAGTATGAATAGGCACTTAGAAAATAGAAGCTAGGTTTTGGAGGTTTTGGAGGTCAGCATTAGTATCTTGATTTGGGTTATACGACTGACGTTTAATATGAGGAAAATTGAACACCTCTGGCGTAACTGCTGGCTACTTTTGCAAAAAAAAAAACGAGACTTCGGCCAAAACGCCTTTCCATTGATCCACGAATAACTTCTGCTAAATTTTTAGGCACTAGTTATCGATCAGTTTTGCAATCCTTTAAAGGTAATCAAAACTGCTTCTCAAATGATGGTTCGACAAATTCCACTCACAAAAAACGTGGGAATACTCTGTTCCATACCGTCACATGAACCGTGAATCAGGTGAGCACTTTTACGAACCGAGCGAGGGCATAGTAGGGTCTTTAACATAACGCATCAGGCGCTTTGCATGATTAAAACAAGGTAAGGAAAATTTGTGTACCAAATCAAAACAATTTCTTGGCGAATAGAACAGCAGTTTTGAGGTATCGTAAATAACAAATACTGCAATTTAGGACAAAAACTTTGATCGAGAGCAGCATTCGAGCCCAAACACTCCGAATTTTGTGCTGTTTAGATCCACGTAATGTAACTGTAGCTTCCTTCCTATACTGTTCTACTCTGGAATGAAGGGACATACGCCGCGTCGCCTCGCGAATTGCCCACATGTTCGCGAGAAACGCGGTTTTTCCTTGAAGACTTCCGCATGCATTAGGCCACTAACCTACGCCATCATGCAAAAAACTGCACCGTTAAACGCACTACCTTCATTGTCCGTCGGGTCGGCTGCGGGCTTTCCAGTCGTGAGGAGGATCCTCGTGCAGATAACGGTGACGCATTCGACGACGGTGATTGGATGATGCGACGAACGACCATCGGCGAAGCGCCGTCCAGTATCCGCTTCGAGGGACTTGCGAGCGGTGGTTGATGAAGGAACGGATGGTTGAAAAATTCCTCTGAAGCACGTGTTTACACGCACCGCAATCAATCACTGGCGAAGCAAAGAGTAAAGTAACATGCAACATTCCCCACACTCACCGAAAGTTATTCGATCCTTGGCGTTTCTCTTCAGCAATCGAAGAAGAAGATCCCTTAGCGGTGCCGAGCAGTAGTCGGGAATATTCGGCTTTAGGTCCCGGTTCTTCTCGTAGTACGCTTTTAGCTGGGGAGGATTTTGAGCCTGAATAGCAACGCATATTAAGGTGCATTAATTTCAACGACACCTGATCACCAACCTGAAAAGGCGCCTTCCCCGTTAAACACTGGAACAGAATCGTGCCAATTGACCACAGATCGGCCTTCGCGTCATATTGCAAAGACATGATTACCTAGACGATTCAAATAAGCACCAAAGGACAGCCATAGTGCGCTGAAGTCGCGTCAGCATAGACAAGCAAAAAATGCTCACTTCAGGAGCCATGTACATAGGAGATCCACACAGGGTCGCCGCCATAACACCCTCGGAAAGAAACCGAGCGAATCCGAAGTCGGCCAGCTTGATGATCAACTCGCTCGCTGGCGGATTCGACTGACGGGTGGGATTACATAGTAGAATATTCTGCGGTTTGAGATCACGATGCACGATGCCCTCCTTGTTGATCGCTTCCAGCGCACGAGCTTAAACAGAATTTTTGGACCAACAACTGCAACCGGACCTGTCACTTTTATTATGAAAGTTCTATGTTTTCCTAATTAAAAAAATAAATTCCGGTGAATTATATTTTCCGAAAGAAAGAGGAGGAACGCTTGGGGAACAGGATCGCCTACTCACTTCTGAATTTACAACCTAATTACATCTACACAACGTTGCAACTACGCACCACATGTAAAAACATCACGAAACAGGAAGCGATACTCGATGCTATTGTTCTCTTTTACAGACCTACGACGATATCAG
>OX377203.1:22214479-22380125 GCA_947396885.1 Heligmosomoides polygyrus polygyrus | reverse complement strand
ACTCGATACGGTTATTCTCTTTTACAGACCGACGATATCAGGCTTCCTTCGCCGTTCTATTTTTTAAAAGTACTTTCCGGGCAGAGCTCACAGTGTCACCGGGAAGTGGAGAGAATACATGCTCATTCGCGGAAACCGCTCCCGGAGTCTCTCGCCTTCTCCTTCTTCGTTGTCCCCTCCCATTTGACGGCTAGCTACTACAACTCATTTTCAATACGTTTATTGTGACATTTCGGTGTTGTAGCGTACGAAACGGAAAAGGAGGAGGTACAATATTTAGAGTCTCTCCACGATATCCCATAGAAATAGGTGTGGCGCATCCCACATAGGTCTACATGACGTCGGTCTTGATCTTCCATCCTAATCAGCAGCTTAGATAACCAGCTACAAAGCTCTCTGAATGACTACTCAAGTCATAGCGTCCAGATATTGTAAGAAGTACAAGAACAGAGTGCCACAGACCTTCGCAGCGTATGTTTGATCTCAATGCACACACATTGCCCTATGCCGCACCACTGTTTGCTAATGCGCCGCGTAGGCCCTTCCTAATTAGTAACTAATCCTTCAAATTCGCTATAGAATTCAGCGAAAAGGAAGAAAACACGTGAAATCGGACACCAAACATCCACCACACGACAACAGTCTTAAACTCAGGGGAGCATTACTGAGCCTAAAAATGAGAGAAGCTCGGCAGGGTTGAGTCCTTTCACTAAGCTCCTCGCGGAGTTGTCACAAGTGGCCAACGGTTCGGCTGGGTCGCCTTCCTCATAGCCTCAGGGTAGCTCATCGAAGAACCAGTTCACCCCGACAAAAGTCTTCATTGTGAGGATATTCAGTAAATAAGACTTTCAACGACTAAAACAACCCAACAATCTCCGGATTCCACAGTGCTTCAAACGTCTCCGTTTTAAAAAGAAAGAACTCTCTCAAACATGCACAAGATAGCTCAGCTCAATACTCAGCGAAACTAATGATACAAATCACAAAAAAATATTTCAAGGCTCACCTATTTGTACAACAAAGTGATGAATGGTGTCTTCTTGAAGAGTTGTTTTCTGACTAAGATAGTCAGCTAAATCGCCTCCGTTGCAGAACTCCATGACCAGGTAGACATGAGTCGGTGTTTCGGTGCATTTCAGAAGCGCAACGAGATTAGTGTGTTGAAGACTGCTTAGCGTCTAAAATAACGACAGAATCAGTGAGTTTTAGGACCTTTCCATTTCAGAAAAATAGAAAGCATAGGACGATCATGAAAGTAAACGCACCTTTAGAATTTTTATCTCCTTCGTAAGCAAATTCTTGGACTTGGCAATGTTCTTTTTGGCGATCGCCTTGATCGCCACCGGGATATCGGGCCTCTGTAAGTATACACATTGAGAGCCTCGCACTTTGTTTAGCACAACATTCGGGAAACTTTAGCTCAACGGATAAGGATCAGTTATTCTCTTTTCGGGATTCTAGGCCACATTAGTTGCAGGAAACGCGAGATACGTTCCCAAATCGCATAAACATAAACGTCTCGTATAATGGGTTACGCATCGATATGGGTTAACGAGAAAAGTAACTAGTTTAACCAATCTCCAACCTCCAATGTTTGAAAAATCCTGAAACACCGCTAGACGATGAAGTTTTGAGAAAATTCGACACATTCCTAGGTACTTAGCCAGCTGGTGCCCGCATAGATATTGTTCATGCTCGCAGAAAAGTCACGCAGCACGGATTCTGCGCTCTGAGAACTAGACAAGTCAAGAGACTCCAGCATCTGGCTGATCTAACTTACCCGTCTTAAGAAGCGTCGACGGTGTGATGCGAGCACCAGCCCGCTAAATGCCCTTTGCCAGTAGAATGGGACCAGTATGTATGTGCGCAACGTCGGATCCACCTCATTATGGTGGGGCCCGTCTTATTTCACCGCACTGTTCCTGAATTTGTGTGACAACCTATCATTAGGTCCCGCCACAGATCTAGCATGCTAGCCTGGAGGACTACGATAAAAGATGGGACACTGCGAGCTAGAAATAGACCCCATAAAATTTTACGCGATGCTGGAAAATCTATGCTGCTTCCATTCAAAAAACGATAAATTGCAGCAAATTGTCTACGTCCACGGTGCCTATTTCCCGTTTTAATTTCGACGAGCATGAATTGGTTGTTCAACGTGCTGCGTGAAATTAAACATTTCAGCCAACGAATATTTAAAGACAAGGGATCGGTGAGGGTTGTTCTGCACCGTCAAAACATTTCTATGGTCGAGAGCACTGCTGTTTCCAACCAATACCATGTCACTCGACCCATATCGTGAATGCGAGCAGCATTGAGAAGTGTCAGCGCGCCAGTGAGGTCACCAACCGTCCATTCGATGTGGCCTGATCGGCTTGCGCGCTCTCTCCTCTCAATGCTGCGCATACTCGCAACAAGGATAGCGCTAAATTCTCTTATTTTCGAGCAGTAGAATCGGAAATGCCATTTATTTTTTGAAATGTCATTTAACGTGCTCTTTTGCGAGTTTGTAGGAAATTAAGGAAATTAAATGCGTGCTAAATTCCTGGTGAGATAAAAATGTACTCAGAGCTCAAAAGACTGCATGGTGAAGGCCCTCTCCACTCCTCGAAATCTGAAGACGAAAACCAAGCCAGCAGCCTCCCCTAGAGTCATTAAAATCCTTCACTTCCTCTTGCAGCTGCTCTCCCTTCCCGTCCAGCACACCGCTTAGCTTCATTGGCCTTTAATGACGCACCAGTGCAGCGCCTCTCGCATTCATCACTTTTTTCCCGCATAAAGAACGTTGTTTCTGAGGGAACGCTGCGCTATTCACTGGCGCCGAGTGGCCGGCGCCGCTTGCTGCACGCCTGTCATCGCCCTACAGCCCGATGCGAACCCGATACGATTACATATCCACAAAGACTGAATTACATCGTTTCGTAGCTGAGAGCGTGATGTTTGTGTCACCCACAGAGAAAACAGCTGCCCAGCCGTGACGACGACGTCACAACAGGCACATTTCGTTCGCTCGCTCGTTAATTGGCCGGTCAAACAAATACAGTCGTCGTCGGGTTGTTGAACTCACATCGGAATACTTTCCCTTGTAGACGATCGCGAAAGCACCATGACCGATCACATCCTTCGTGCTGTACTCGAAACCGTCAAATCGTTCGGTCATCTTACGGGAAATTCACGGTCACGACATGAAAATCTGCAAAAGATCGGCTGAATGCGAGGCGGACTGGGATTTAAGAGGGCAGGGCAATATACGCGAAAACAATGGAACGAATGGATCACAACGCGACACAAAAACACTGAAAGGGGATCCGGTTCTGAGAGGAGAGGTCTTATTCAGGAGAACACGAGGCACTACTCACTAGATGCAAGTCAGAGTGGCGGACTAACATTAGGTCTGCATATCTTATTACAGAGTCAGGAGCAACGCGAGGCGAATAGACACGCCACGGTCAATACCTACTCGCTGCCTCGAGCTTTCTTATAAAACGGAGCGATTTAAATAAACAGCAGCCCATCGAGAATTATCACAAACGGTTGGAAAAGCATCCACTAAGTAGTTGAAATTCTCCTTCTAACCTTTTGGTTAGCTTTTACTACCCTAGCAGCTTTCGAACCACTACATGCACAATAGTCAAGCCTTTTTATAGCTAAAACCCTAAGCAAAAAAAGCAGCAGACTGTGTCGTGAACAACGGAACCTGAACTTCGAATAATCTATGGCTTAAGTCCCACGCAGCTCAATTAAATAAAAAACTGAATAAACTGCAAAGCAAAATCAACAACAGATACTAGATGTCCGATCAATATTAGTTTAGTTTGAGAAGAACCATGCTGCATTCTTTCAGTTCTTAAAAGAAAATAATGACGAGGATCTCCTCTCCTACTGTTCTGTGATTATCGAATTCCTCGTCTTATATATGGGATATACATTACCGTCTTAATTTAAAGTTAACACTTTAAAAGGGTCATTGTAAGAAGATCGAAGCAAATTCCTGGAGAATGTTTCTTGAAACATCATCTACGCGGAAAGCCATAAAAATTACAGCATTGTTTAAACAGTCTTAAACTCTAAACCTTGTAGCTAGAGGAACGTCTCCACACATACTTCAGGGTCTAGAAAAGAAAAGCAGTTACGGTATTCCACAACGAGAACTTGCACTATGTACTCAAATAACATGCTGCTAGCCCAACTCATTGGCAGCGTGGGTGCAGCCTTCGCACCGCTGCGTAAAAAATGTGATTCAACAGAAAAAATCGAAAATTCCATCCAAATTCCCACACGATTAAATGTAAACAACACATAATCCAATAAATCTGGAATATACTCGACTGTCTGCAAAAACTTCCTCTGGAAACCTGGAAGAGCTGGTAAATGTTTGCTTTTCTATGAAGCCCGAAAATATTTTCTTAGCGACAACGATAAGCATTAAGGAAAATTCAAGCAGTACTGGCAGGGTTCGACCTTCCATGAATTTAGGCATGATGTCCTTGCTCGTTGTTTGTCGATGTAGTCTTATTGAGCTGCTTAAAAGCGGCTGCTAACGACTTTATTAGGTTGACGTTTTTTCTTTCGGCCAGCTATTTCACCTCCATCGGACCCCAGGAAAGTCGGTGAAGTTCGAAGCATGAAGTTCTGATCCACCATTCGATCTGACTTACAGTGGTATTTCACTAGGGTGGTCCCGAGCAGGGATGGGCGGAATTTCTGTTTTCTGTTTTCTGTTTTCTGATTTTCTGGCCATTTTGGGCAAATTTTTTCTGTTTTCTGGGAAAATGGCCAAAAATTGGCCAGAAAACAGAAAATGGAGTTGCGAACAAAATTTTATTACAGAAATCCAATAAAAAGAATCCAAAATGTATCGTAGAATAATGAGCTTTATTCCAAAATAGTGTTTCTACAGTATCTTACATGGTAAGCATGTGGCGTTTTTTGGATGTGCTCATGTAGTAATTGCGCCATATGCTCATGAACTATGCCTCTTTGTTTGCTTGATTGATTGTGTAAGTGCTGCTGGCAAGGAGTATAGGAGTATATCATAGGGCATTTTAAGACTTTCATAATTTGGCTTCGTATTCTTTTCGATTTTAGTAGTAGTTTGGACCGTCTACGATCACTAAAAATTTTATTTTAAAACTATAAAATTAGTACTCTGAGGGGCATTTAATTATGTATTAACTAACCACTTGTCCTAGAGTTACTGAGGGTAGGGTGGGCACCAGCAGCGTCTCCATACGTTCATGCCGCGTGCCAGGGTGCTCCAGGGTGCTCCATGGATCCTTTTCGCTCGTGGTACACGAATAGCGTCATATTGTTTGTTCAGGGCTTTGGCGAAGAAGTCCGACCAACGCGTTATTGGGCATCCTGGTGTTCGCTTGACATCCCACGGAATCTAGTCGGTGTCTGCGAAGCGCATTACGTGGCCCACCTAATTTTCGACCTTGGTCATGCGGCAGCATCTCTGATCTTCGAACGTCGGCGAAGCTCGGAAGTCTCGAGGCCTTCTCTCACTTGCGTGAGTCGTGTCACCCCGAGCATCGTCCTCTCCATTCCACGCTGCGCGACGCTGATCGCTTGTTCATCCTGCTTTTGTAGAGCCCAGGTCTCTGATCCGTATGTTAGGGCAGAAAAAACAGTGAAGTCGAAAAGGTAGGTACGGAGCCCCGACGTTCTTCGTCTTCTCCACTGCTCTTTCGACACTCTTGACAGCTCCTCAAGCCGCTCGTTTCCTCCTGCTCAACTCCGGCGCTAGTTAGTTGGTGATGTTGACTTCGCGACCCAGATACACGTATCTGTAGCATTCGAAGATGTTCGTTCCGTTGAGCGAGGATGAGGCATCCGAAACTCGTCCGTTCCCCATGAACATCGTCTTCGTAAGAATCAGCTGCAGTCCAACATTCCCACATATGTACACGATCAAAGTCGGCCAGCATTCGCTCCGCCTGGCTAGCGCTCGGTGTTAGGTGGTGTAGCTGCCATCCGTCGTCTTTCACTTCCGTGTCTTCCCATTCTAGTTCGCAAATGATGTTTTTGAGGGTGGCGCTGAAGAGAACCGGGGATACCCTCTCATCGAACCTCTCTGTTCACGTTGGCAACGACTTGTTGTAGAATGGCGAAACCTTTGTCGTGAATCCACTGTACAGCTCTCGAAGGATTCTGACGTACAGAGTAGGAACGCCCTGAGTGAGCAGGGCTTCGAGGACCGCTTCAGTCTCGACAGAGTCGAATGCCTTCTTCAGATCGACGAACGTAAGGCACAGCGGCAGCTTGTACTCTCGCGACACTTCGATGAGCTTCGTAATGGTGTGTGTGGAGGATCGTGCGGAATCCTCTCTGAAATCCTGCCTGTTCGCATGACTGTCCCTATTCAGGATTACTCGACTAAACAGCTTGTAGACTGCGAGCATCAGGCAGATCGCGCGATTGTTGCTAATGCCGTGCACTCCTCTGTACACCAAGGCGGTTCTTCTGATCTTCCGCTGAGATGTAATATGGTGTGTAGATATGAGGATAATAATAATAATAATAATAATAATAATAATAATAATAATAATAATAATAATAATAATAATAATAATAATAATGTGATGGAGAGGGTATATGCTCGGTCTTCATTGTATGGTGTCTACGCATTCAAGAAAGCACCTCCGCCCAAGACCTATTGTGCTGACAGCCTCCTCAGACACAATCTCGTGTTGTTCTGTGAAATTCACATCTTTAGTCGGCTAAGTAGTAAGGTGCTGTAAAGAGCATTTATGTTGGCCTGAAAATTTTCAGCTAGGCCACTTACAAGGAAAGGTATTCCCGAGGAACGCAACGAACTAGGAATACAGATTCTGGCGGAGCCAGTAATACCAACAAATCTCTGCACAGCTTTTGAGCATGTTGCGAGAGTGTGTCTACAAACTCTAGCAATTGAGTTGATGCAAACAGTGATCACTGAGCCTTCATCGTGTTCGGTACTCTAAAAGGCCAGTTTCTTACTAGTGGGACCATTATTTAATTGAGGCGTTAGAGGTGAAACAGAGCTTATGAGTAATGTTGTATACTTCAAGGGTCGAGATTCCTAGGTTCTATCAGTCCACGTTTAAACTTGCTGATTGCAGTGCACTGAAGTATAATAGAAATTTTTATAAACGCGCGCAAATTAAAACGCTGGTCTACGACTACACTTCTAGTCATACAAAAGCATTTGCTACTGGAAATATGGATCTTTGGGTAAAATAATTAGGTCATGTGATAATTTCGAAATTTTCTGTTTTCTGTTTTCTGTTTTCTGATTTTCTGGCGTTTTTGGCCTTTCTGTTTTCTGATTTCTGTTTTCTGACGAAAGCGATTTTCTGTTTTCTGTTTTCTGGGAAAATTTTCAAAATTTCCGCCCATCCCTGGTCCCGAGGGCTGAAGCTCACTCACTCTTGTTACCTCTAGGTACGAGGGTGAACGGGGATCGTCTGCGGCAGTCATCTGTCAGGTTAGTTAGCTAGCTGTCCCTTACAACTCCCATGTCCAATCTTCTTCACTTTTTCTAAGAAAGCCAATCTGTTGTTCGAGAGAGTGGTGTTGCGATTATTTCCGACTTTCCCAGACTCCGAAGAAAGCAAAGTCGCCGATACGTCAGCCTAATAAAAGCCATTAACGGTCTTGGTCAACAGCTCAATAAGATCGCTTCGATGACCCAAGAAGTGCAAATGTTTGCACTCAATTCGAAAGACCTCTAGTTTGATCTGGAAAGGGTCCAATTGCTTTGAAAAGTCCAGTCTGATTCGAAATGTCTTCTAATTTAAAGTGAAAATGGTATCCCACCACTTTTCAAAAATAGCTAATCCGCCCATCTGCTTCCGATACTCTTCTTTCCGATCATCCAAATCTAACGGACGTCTGTTTCGCATCTCGAAAGTCATTTTCGACTTTGTTTGACCATTTGAAATCAGAACCAGGCGAATATGTTAGCCGATGGGAAAGATTCACAACAATTAAACAGTACGAAATGGCTAATATCAATTTCTGGAGCTACTTGTGGCTTACCAGTAGCCAACAGAGGTGGAGAGAAGAAACAGTCATTTTAACTTCAGCTGCCTCCTAGCTTCCGCTTCAAATGATTTTCGACTGATGCTGACAGTGTCTTTCAGCCTGAAGGTGTTGAACAACGAAGGCAAGGAAGTGAAGCTTGAAGGGGGTCTTGTCTCACTGAACAACTGCTATTCAAGCGAGGTTTCACAATGGCACACTTCTTAACTCTGAAGAACGCTAAGCAGACACACGACCACACCCGGCGCCCGGCCTATACGATGGGTTGTGACACTCGCATAGCACAGGATATTTGCAGGTATGACAGTAGCAATAAAGGCAAGATAGACGGCGTTCTTAACCCTCAAACGCACTCGGGCGGCACGTAAGTGGCGCCCGTAGCCGCTGCTCCACATGCCTGTTCAATTCTTGTATGGATTCAGATTATGGTACGGTAAAAAAACAATGTTAGAGGGAGATGTAGACGACAAACTATGTACACTGCCAGTCAGCAAATGGAAACTGCCGCACACTATTTAGAGGGGTGTAGACTAGCTCTCTATTGAATGCTACTCGGAGGACATCCGCTGTCTCCTATCCGACTTTCAGCATATCGGGAACCGATCACCCTAGCGGCAATCGGAGCACATGCAGCAGCAAAATTAATCGAAGAATTGAGGACGTCGGACCATATCGAGAACGATAATAAGTTGAACGCAAAAAAGGGCCTAACAAGTACCATCAAGAGATTCCTATGTTGCTGTACTAATGAGGGAGATGACATAGCGTTCCCAAACGCTCTTCACTGGGCTTACTCCTGATGCGGAGAACTCCGAGGGAACACAAATACAATCGCCTTCTTTGGAACAGAAAGGCCTCTCAGGGATTTCTGGAGGTATAACGTCCCACAAAGCATCAAAGAAAAAGTCTGAACGGCAAACCTAGCGCCCAACCTCTTATTAGGCACATTTTCAGACATATTAGGAGAAGAACGCTAGCGCTTTCTACCGCATTTATGTACTTCCTTCTGCATCGCCGATTCACTATGAGTTCAAAAGAATGAGAAGCAAAAGCAAAGCAACGCCGACGGTCTCCACACTAGGAAAGGGGACTGCAATGCAGACGCCCTATTCGTTTACAAAGCAGCAACCAGCGCTTGTTCGAGACATTCCACTGCTTATGGCCCCGTACGCCTCCCTATGGTTCCATCGAGACGCGCTCATCAATAGGAGAGCGTGGCTCGGCGAGGCCCAGAGGCTCAGCCTTCCGCCTCGTCGCGTCCCTTCGTCTCCAGTGCATTGCCGCCCCAGGCAGAGAGCCCTCCATGGTATTGGCCGCCGCCTCTGCTCTGACGCACATCGCCGCTCTCACATAAATAAGCGCAAATAGGCGACGCGCTCCTCCCTGGAATGATGTCATGTGCATTGCATTTAGTGAGAGTAAGCAGGACCGTATAACAACGGCTCCTTATTCATTAATAGGATATGGATGGCTAAACTGGAGCAAATCTAATTAGAGGACATCACACGTATTGTCCGAGCTACCGTGAATTCGCGAAAGAAGCCATGTTTTTGGTTCCTTCAATTGAATTAATGAAAGGACAATAGTGCCCACTTTCCCTGCTCGCATCTCTAAAGCCTGCGCTGGAAGGATAAAATTCACTAGACGGTAAAAGAAGCAGCAGTCTCGTTTTCTCCTACTGCCACAGAATAACAAAGGCAAGGACAGTGGTTATAACGACCAAGCTCAATTGGAGTGAAAATTAGCTTTAAAATGCTATGCACGACTCTCTATGAAGAAAGGCATCCAATATGTTGTAGCGGTGTATTGTATGAGCTCCACACGAGGTTTTACAGATGCTTACTGGCTCATGTTTCGGCGATGCCCTCAGAATGTCTTGAATTTGCTAAAGTTGAAATTTTTGACGCGGCAGCCTCAATTTTACTTGATCTCTCCTTTCAGGCTGTGTAGAAGGCGACAACGTCGAAACGTTAGCCAGTAATCATCTATGAAACCTCGCCTGGGACACCAACACACTACTACGAGTTCTTGCAAATGAACATACGCAAGATGAAAGTCATAAAGGACCAATGCGGGACAGGAAGCGAGGAGATATTTGGGATACAATCAATGTTTCAGACAGCTCCTACAAAACTGATCACCGTTCAACGTTGTTCTCGCTGTTCTGTTTATAGTCGTCAGCGATAAGAGTGAGACGAACGACACTTCTGATAAGCCTTAGTGGCCTTAGTTCATGATCTTATTTGACTGAATGTGATCGAAATGGTACACGTATAAATATTCAAAAACCAGTGCAGATTCCAATATTTCCCGTGCCTCAATAAATTATGCGGCTTCGATTATACCGCTTGGCTAATTTTCGACGGCACGTGACCTATGGAAGCAGCGTAGAGTGTGAACGTTGTTTGTGCGGCAGTTAGGTGACAAAGTTGGTTGACATCATTGACTCATTGCGATCGTGGACTATGAAGTGATCGAAAGAAGGAGACGCTTCTGCCGGATCCGTAAGAGCGCATGAAGAAATAGAAACATTTTTTGGTTTGTCATTTTCATCACAGAATCGACCTATCGACTCCATACTTTACCGTAAAAGAGAAAATAAGGGGAATACCCGTCAGCAAGGACAGAGTCACTATCGAAATTGAATAAAGGGCATGGCCTGTCACACTGCAATCTGCTCGCAAAATAGGATTTCTAGGATAACACCAGCTGGTGGCCTATCAAAGAAAATCGGTGACGCGCTTGTGAAACACAAGAATGCTCTACAAACATGTACTCCGCTATGTCATGACTTACATCGGTTAAGGCAATACTTGAACGCATCGACAACAACAAGGGAGAACATCGTAAAAACCTCGCCGCAGTTACGTCTTGGCGGCTCACGCGGAAATAGAAATCGTTTTAGAAAGCTTCAGGAAGATCACTTCTTAGCTATGGACCATCTACATCTTCCATAATATACAGAGAACTTGCCCAAATACGTATTAAAGGAAAGCCTGTGCGCAACGCAACTGCAGGACAGCCACTCAGGATTGTAACAACTATGTTAAATCTACATATAAAAGTGGAGGAAATAAGCCTCCTATATCGCAACTCATCTAGACTTGTATAGAACTATGATTCCTTATTCATTGATCTGCAAACAACAGATAACCCTGAAATCCCTAGTAGACTATTATTCTCCTCTAATAAGCCATTGCGGTGCCGAAGCAGCCAAAACATCCTCGCTGAACTCGAACTAATCTCGATTCCTTAGGCAACGCCTACGCCCGCTGTAAACGTCAAAACTACATCATAAGGCAAGGATGTTGGCCCCTACTTCACATTAAACCCCGACCATATTGCACTTCAACTCCCTCACACAGCTTCTAAGCTACCGATCAAGCAATACCCTTCTATATATAAAAGAACGCGTGGAGCGCAGTCGGAGGAGGCGCCGGCTGTCGCCTGCACCCGATACCAGGTTCCTGGTTCGGATTCCCCGCCCAGGCCAACCAAGCCTCCATACCTCCGGGGTCGGTGAATTGCTACCAGAGTTGTCTGGGAAGGATAAAGCGCTGA
Organism: Heligmosomoides polygyrus polygyrus; assembly: GCA_947396885.1. Taxonomy (NCBI): domain Eukaryota; kingdom Metazoa; phylum Nematoda; class Chromadorea; order Rhabditida; family Heligmosomidae; genus Heligmosomoides; species Heligmosomoides polygyrus. The sequence goes on along the minus strand of OX377203.1, from coordinate 22,368,539 downwards.
CTTGTTTATCGGCTGGCCAGCGCAAGTCATTGTATGGCCTAATACGCATTCAACTCGCCTCCACGACATCCCGTAGAAGTAGACTGCGTGGCGCACCCCAAAGGAGATTGAACAATGACGTTCTTTATCCTTTATATAAAAGAACGTCCGACCGTCTCACCTTCCGTCAAAACAATGACGAATGAAGAACTGTGTTTCTATCTGGACAATCAATCTCTGCTTAGGGTTAACCATTCGAGGTCGACACTGTATGAATGTGCTCGCCCCTGGGCGCACTCCACAGTAAGAGAAGAATATCAATAGGTCATTCTTTATTGGCCAAACTAATTTTTCCATAGTTCTGAATGTAGCCTTATATTAGCAACTCGTTTTTTATGCACTTAAACCTACATATGAAAAACGACCGACAGAAACAGAAGAACGAAGATGAAGCACGGAGGCGGAAGAATAACAAAAATTTCAACCACTCTGAATTTGAAAAGGCAGATTCCAGTTTCGCAGTTAGCTTATTCATAGTCCTGAATACCCAGAAAACACAATTTAATGGTAGTTGAAAATGATCGACAGGAGAGGCAGGACGTTGACCGAAAATATGGAACAGCGTTCTCTCAATTCCCACGGGAAGATGCTGAGCGCGTTCTAGCGTCAACATCCACTCGTGACCACCATTTCACGAAGACAAGCTTGAAATCTCTTTGCAAAGCAGCAGCGCTGAGAAGCAATGCTGGCCTCCGGTTTTGAAGGGCCTTCAGCACAAGCCAGTCGTTGATGACCACACTGTGATGAAGGTAGCGTAGCATCGTAACTAACAAAATCCACTGCCAAATTATACTTAAGGCACCTTTTCACCAGTGCTAGTAGATGAAGGCAAAGAGGATGATGATACGACTGCTTCTTGGGCGCGCACACACCGATAAGTATGAAAATTTGAAGGCGAAAAGCTGACGGATACGAAGCGACGCCCTCGTTCCGCGCTGAACCAGTTCTCCTCTTGATACCACACATTTCCTTCAGACTTTCAGAACGTCAACAATGCGTCGCGCATGACTCTCACGGGTTCCGCATATCAAGGTCGCATGCTTTCCATACCAACGTCTTGGTAACGCCAGGCTCTCCTTAGGAGCATATGTCGTTACGAACGCTACTAGATTCCTTAGAACCTCTCGAGATCTCAAACAATGTGAACTTTTACATGGTTTAATTACCCAGTTTGTGGAGGTGGAAAACGATAGTCAAAAGGTGCGTGAGTTTCTTGCTGTTATATATATTTGTGTATTGTTGTTTGCTTTGTTTTTTCCTGACTTCGTTTTCTGTTGTTGCGAAACACGTCCCTGCATCACTTATGAGCCATCGGGTGATGACGAAAGATTCGTTTGAAGGTAGTTGCGAAACGAACCTTTTTTAACTTTATCTAGGGTTATTTAATTTGTAGTCTACATCAATAACTTCAGCTTGAAGTACCTGAATGAAGAAGAATCCACCCACAAGCCAAATGGCCATGGACGAAGCGATTCGCAAACCTTGACACTAATTCACTATTAAGAGGATAAATGATTTACTTCAAATAACCAACTTCTTCAGCGCTTACAGTTAGGCAACTTGCATCGCTGCCTAAGCCGTAGTGCTTCCAGCTCATTTCACCAACATTCTCCCGTTGCTGCCCCGTTAAGCGCATACTAATGGACATCTGATGTATAAAATAAAAATATTTAAAAAATTTTTAGGTTCGTTTCGCCACTGCCTTCATACGAACCTTTTGATGTAACATCTCCCCGGTGGCTCATCAGTGAAGCGGGAGATGTTACAAAACAAAGAAAATTATTATAAAATGTTTAACAAGAACATACAAAATAAATGGAACAAACTCACGGAACAACAGTCGACTGTAGAGCGCAAACCTAAAAAAACTGCCATGTAGAAATAGAATCTGCTATGCAAGAGCAGGAAAGGAAGTCGAAACGATAGGACAGTAAAATTGCTTATGGAAAAAGAAAAACTACTAGTATAAGTGAGTCATAAGTGAGTCATTAGTGAGTCCTAAGTGTGTAAGAGAAATGAGACTAAAAAGGAACGAGAAAAGCAATCAAAACACTCGCACAAGACGTGCAATAGGCCGCGAATAAATTATTAGGTTTGATAGTCAGTGGACTCATGGCGAGGCAGTTAAAGTGGAGCGCGTTTCCATATCACCAAGGACAGAATAAGAAATGATAAACTTAATTTAAAATATCAACAGAAAGATAATATACAAAATGTGACCTAAAGAATTAGAGCAAGTAATGAAGTACTATAAGAAAAGTAGAGTATAGTATGCTAAAAAAGAACTGAATTATGTTACACCACATAAAGTTTTTACAAAATTTTTTAAATTTTTATGATTTTCTGTGACGTTATACTTATAGAGGGTACGTTTGTTTCTATAAACACCGTAGCATGTTAGAACATTCTCCCGTTGCTGCCCCGTTAAGCGCATACTAATGGACATCTGAGCTACGAATATCTGCTATAGTCATGAAGTCAACATGAACATGAGCAGAAACCTGGTTCCAGAGCGGGGCAGAAAGACTGTCGGAATGCTTTCAAGAATACGTAAAAGGTAATGAACGAGAAAGAGAACACCTGCTTCATCTTTTCGACTCCATTCTTCCTCCTACTCTAACGAACACCTTGAAAACTGTGCTCGAAGACTTTTCCACACTAAACCACTGACCCGTCCCCATTGCGTTCCTCTGTCGAGCTCTCACCGGGCTACATTGTCAATAAGCGAATGGAGACCTTGGAATGCAGGCCTGAGCAAATTGATGACGCAGGAATCAACAGCCTCCCGACCTTGTGTAACGTTCAAAAGGCTAGCTCCTCTTACAGATTGTCTTTGACACTTCGACCTAACGAGGCCGGTAATAGATGTCTGCTTGAAGGAAATAGTATTATTGCAAGTCACAAGGTAGTTGGCCTGTAATTAGTGCTTTCATGAACTCTGAACACGAAAACAGAGGACGCCACCTGTCAGCAAATCTTCAATGAGAATAAGGAAATTGTATGTCCTTCATAGTTACAATTTTTGGTGCATGTGACATAGAAAAGTTTGAAAATGCGACTAAATTCTGGATCCATCGTCGAAATCGAAGGAGCGGACGCGACGGGGCGCTTTTTATTACTAACTCAAGGCTTGTACGGAGAGCTAGGTGAAACTCATTAAATGTTAACTGTCGCGTGACGTACTGTGACAGCGATTCCGAAAAAGCTTAATTTCGAACGCACATGAATTCACAGAAGTACACACGCAGCCTTTTTTGCTATTTTAATAGCTACCTAGAAGCTCTTCAAACTCTTGGAAAAACCAATAACGAGTAATGAGGATATCCTTTTTGCACATCAATTTCAAAAGTTCCTAATCACAAACAATAGCTTCGGTACAGAAGGAATCTCGAAGTCGAAGCACTCCATCAATTGCAGCTAAAACGAACTAACAGCGCGCCGCCGACGAGAGAGAAAGCTGCGACTTGTCAACGACGAGTACGACAGCGAAAAATGGATCAGCTAGGAACAGGACGTGAGAGCAGTTGTAGCCAACTGTTGGTCGTTTAGCAAAATCAATGAACGCTGTTATGGAAGGCTTTGGAATTCGACAGAAACAAGAAAAATTGGAGTCAGGCACACAAGACATCGATCGACAACGTGGACGCCGACGCGCGATCTCTAAGCTAGGACGGCCCAGACAGCAAACTGCACCAGCCACGCACAAATTTACGACAGGCCGTGTAATGGCATTGGTGCAATGTAATGGAATTCTACAAAAATGCTCGAGCTCAAGGCGTTGTGTTTCTTCTCGACCATCGCTGCTAACATTGCCACTTGAAGAGCACCCTGTATAGACGAATAGTAGGGACCTGATGTAGCGTGTAGGTATCAATGACTCATTTGATCATATGGGTAACATATTGATATCCTTACTAAACGCACCTCAATTCCTCTGCTATGTGAAGCGAAAATAATACTTCCGAAAAAAGCAAAAATAAGCTTTTAGAGCTGAATTGTAACAGAGATGGAGGACCGACAAAATTCTCTCAAAAATATTTTTTGCAAGAACTCTTTTCACCCTTTATCTGTCGAAGACTTCGTTATAACATTCATTTACAGCCGGGCAGTGACCTTTCAAATTCTAGCAGGATCCGAGTACTTCAAATGAGCAATGAACTAAATGAGGAAAAGAAAAAGAAACATAACATAATCACGACAAGTTACGATCAGCCAACAGCTCGCTGCTGCACTTAATTAACGTCTGACGATACAACCACATTCACAGAGAGGGACAGGAACTACTTATCGCAAGAATGATTAGATGTCTTTCTTGTACGTTGAGAGACACAATGAATGTCCGACCATCAATCTCTATCCTTTCAAGTGTCAACGTTTTGCACTTTGCCACAGCTCATTTGTCTGCCGAAACTCAGAACCGAACCGTTTGTACTCTCAGCGAAAAAAGTCCGCATCTTTAGCTGCCCCAAATTGGCTACACTGTGTGACCGTTCTATCAAGCGACAAGATGTTGAGTGTTGATGCCAGCTTTATGAAAACTACAGTTTCAATAATACAGCGACTTTCAAATCCCACCAATTCATAGTGCCTTGACGGATCCTACCATTTGACATTTAGTTGAGAAAAAACAACAAATTCTACGTTTTCACGTATAATGAAGAGTATCACCGCCTTATGTGAAGAATTGCAGCGAGTCCATGGTGGTTAGCGCTATGAGATCCAATCCACCTTGTATCACAAGTCACTCAAATGCCTCGTCCTTTGCCATGTCTATGTTGATCAATCATCACCGACCTGTCGCCGCCAGATCGAAGAGAATATGCTCGAAGGGAATGGAATGCATCGGAAATAAATGTCTAACGGGAATGAAGTCTGGACTCCCACAGTCACTTCCGTTATGACTCAGCAAGTTCCTGTTTGGTATACAACCACATGCGCTTCCCTGACCAATAGCGCCACCCCAAGCACTTACACTTTTTATGCTATTGCTAGTGCACACAGTGAGCTGTAACCACAGATTAGCGACCTATAAGTGCACTCGATTCGGAATCGCTCGACTGGTTTGTATGTACTGAAAGCACATCCCTCGGAAAGTGGACGTATCGCTAAAGGCGAAGCTGGATATCAACGCTTCTCAAAAAGTTACCCTCGAATAAAACAAAAGCTCACAACCCTCATTGCTCTACGATGGTACAGCATCAGTCACCATTAATGGAACGACTTTCGTGCTACGATGAAAATTCTGGGCCATGATATCCAAACAACCGCGTAAAAAATCTTCAAGGCCTCAAGCGATGCTTTAAGTGCTTTAAGATATTTAAGTGGTGTGCTTTTTTGTCCGGTTAGCGCTGTTGTGTCCGCTGGCTTTCTCCTTTCGACGAAAGAGATTTGGTTCACAGCGGTCTTTCCGCATTCTATTATGGAAACGTAACTGTAAAATAGAAGATGAGAATTAGTTTTCTTTTGAATTGATCACGTCAACTCGGAATATTCATGCGTTTGTTAGTGCTCTCCTTTGCCTTCCTGTAAGATGAAACAAAGTGATGCATGATTTGAATGAATACATTAGACCTGTAAATATTGCTATGCGATTCCTATCTCGTTCTAACAGTTTTAAGACAGAAGTATTTATTTTTAAGATAAGGCGTTCAGGATAGACTCTAAAGGTCCCAAAGTCAACCTGAAGGGGAGTGGAGGGAGTATGTATACCATTTTCATGTCAAACTGCACTTTTAGGAGCAAACTATACATTTTTTGAAAACAAAAAGGACAAGTTGTTTGTAGGTTCCTGGTCATTTTGGTGTTTCGGTCCCGGTTACTATGCCACGCACTAGTCTAGCACCTCCGTTTTTCATTTAATTAATAGTGAAAGTTAAGCTTATTTTTAGCTACACAGTAGAAAGGTGCGTGTTTTTTTGCAAATGATTCTGACGTACCACCGATTAATGCATAATTTCGCATAAACCGAAATTTCGCCATCAATCGAATGAAAATCGCGAGGTGATGCACCATTGACTGCATGGCGCGGACAATTCTTATGACAGACCATAAAATTGCATTTTCACACTTTAAAATACGCCTAAAATCGTTCTGGCAGTTAAAAATTGTCATGTTATGAAATTATAAAGATTGGATTTGCTTTTTGGAACAGGTGGGTCTCAAAAAAATCTTAATCCTAGAAAACACAGTGAATTTTTCAAATCGAATGTTTATTTTGATCCCAATAGTGTAAAGTTTCTTTTAGAAGAAGTTCGTTTTGATTCTGATGGTGTTCACCTCGCTTTGGAGTGTCCATATCGACGCGAAAATGCTATACAATTCGGGAGCACAGGTACTACTCCAATCTGGTGTATGCGATGGCCCTACACCCATGGTCTGTCCTAGGCTACCTCCACTGGTTTTTCGGTGAAGCTCCTTCATGTACAGAACTTGGAGTGCCTTCTATCGGTTGGTTTCAAAAATTTGGCATTGAAATTCGTATGGAAATGACAAGATTTCCAGGGACAACTCTTCGTTGGTTTTGACTGCTCAACGCCTGAAGCCTGGTCTCACCAAAGCAGATAAACCGGCGTATCAACCTCACGAAGAGCCTACCAATAAGAAACAATTTACCACTAACCTAAGCAGTGACGAACGGCATGAACAAGCGAACAAATGAAAACCCCATAAAGCACGCTGCAGAAGACGGAGACGAAGGGAGCAGCAGTCCCTACGGGACGGCGCCATTGATCGCTTTAATAGCCCCGTCTATAAAGCGCATCCAGTGAAAAGTGCTGGAAAGAAAGAGAGGGGAGAATAATATCTGCTTAGACAGAACGCGAGAAACTATTCGTTACATAAACGTGATAAAGGTAATAAGCTATAACTTGGATTCGTTCCCTCCTGTAGCACCATTCTGAGAACAGTATCTAGATTAAGCCTTGCTTGAAGTCATCCCCTAAATCAACTTTGTGCAAAATAAGTGTCTTATGAATAAAGAACAAAAAATGCAACGAAATTTCTTTGAATGGTCAACGTCGTTCACCAGCGGCTAATACAACTGCGAAAACGGAATAAAGAATAGTGATAAAGATGTAATTAGCAACTCACTGCATATCTGAAATCTACTCTGTGCGCCTGAATTCGTGTTCTCAATGGTTGGCAGCTATCCGTAGCTGCCAACCTTTGATGAGCAGCAGTTTAGGCACACGCTTAACAAGTGCAGGGTTTCCCAATTTTAAAATTTCAGGGATGATAGCTGCGAGGTATCGAAGGTGAAACGCAAGCAATGGCGGTTTAGATCAAGGCCGCTCACGTGAATGCGGAACTTGTTCTGAGTAGGAGTTCCTGAACGAATAGACATAGGGAGCTATCTTCGATGTATCCTTACCCCTATCAGTCATTGCATACGGACAGCTGTAGGACAAAACCACTTTTGTTGATGAAATTACGTCACAAACGCGGGTGAATGAACGTCAATGCGATTATCGCCGCCGGCGCACGTGGCTAAGAGATGGATATTGATCGGTGGTGCCATTTATGCTTCCATTACACAACAAATTTCACCCTTAGAACACCGCCGTACACTCCAAATCAATGATGTACCTGTCGTAGTCGGTACCCATATGTAAGGTTGTGGTAGTGCAGTTGGACGCAGTGACTATCGTGTACGCCCTGAATTCATGGATTGGATTCCGGCCAAGCTCACCAAGACCTCCATCGCTCCATGGTCGGCGAATTAGTATTAGACCGGAAAAGATCAAGGTAAAACACTGCCTTCTCCATCAGCTAGCCACAACACATCATTATGGGGCAAATATACAAGCTGGCCCCACGAGATCCCACAAAAGAAGGCGTGGCGTGTCCCAAACAATGGATTGATTAACGTCACTCTTTATCCTTTACTTATGCACTACCCTGACAGCGAATTAACGACTAAGCTAGAACAATGGAAGAAAGCCGTTTAGAGAGCCGATCAAAGAAAGGGAGCGCTTGTTTTGCTACAAAACAGACGCAAGCTGCTTGAACATGAGTATGAAGGACGATGTTACTCAATCTCTTTTGAGATGCGCCCCACATTCTACTTCTACGTGATGTCGAGAAGGCAGTTTGAATGGGTTTTTGGCCATAAGTCAGCACTTCATCCTTTCCAGACAAGTCTGGTACCAGTTCACTGACCCCGTAGATATGCAAGCTTGGTTGGCCTTCCATCCGTGGGTGAGAAATGTGAAACAATAACCTGGCATCGGGTGCACGCGACAGCCAGCACTCCTCCGACTACAAGCGCCCTGGGCTTGAACTTTGCTAGAAAAACTACTTCGAATGATGTCATCTAATTAACTGCATGTGTCACTATGAAATTGGGCAGAAAAAGGAAGAACCTTCTAAGCTTACTTCCATAGCCAAACAGCTCACTACTTACTTACTTCGCCATTACTTTTTCTTTTGTACACGCATGAGATTCCTGATTCTGTTCAAAGATTTGGTGTTTCTTGTAAAATGTACGCGGGCGATATAAAGGTCCGTCTACAAAGAAGTCGAGAACCAAGAAGCCTCCTGTGATGTCCAAGCAGTAAAAATTTAGAAGAGAAATGGGCATACACCTGGGAACTACCTTTTTCTGCTGAAAAATCGCATTGCCTTGTGGCCTACAGTCAAAATCTAAAAGTCACCTTCCAACCTACACGCTGAATGGATCAGTTTTAGAACAACTTTCTAGTGTAGGAGGTTTAGGGTTCCATTTCTCCAGGAGCCCAAACTTTGAACAGCAACAGCAACAGCATTATAAAGCACTTGTGAAGAAGGCTAACTACCGAATTTACAATTTGTTTGAGGTATTGCAAACCAAAGACCAACCTTCTCTCGTGAAGTCTACAAATTTTACGTAAGGCGCATTGTAGGATGTGGTGTTTCAGTCTTCAGTCCCTGTCAAAAGAAGGACATAAAATTCCTTGAAAGCGTTCAAAATAACTTCACCCGTAAGTTTTTTTTTCTGAAATATCGTGGTCTGAGTTATGACAACATCCGAGTGGGTCTGACAGGGCTAAGATGCTTGGTTTGTCTAGCCTTTGCACAGATGCTTTTGCAGTGCAACCTTAGCTTGTGAGGGCCATAAACTGCTTTACCTCACAATCCACCCGATCCCATCGTTTCCTCAAAAATCCAGAAGAGTGACGGTTTTCAAGCAACTTCAAGGCAACAGCTGATGGAACATAACGAAGGGAAATAATTGTTCTACCTGGGGCGTGTTCCCAAACTAGGATTCTACCGTCTTCCGATCTCTAATGCTTGATGCCCTCTCAGCGTTTTAATCACCAACAACAGTAAAATTCGGAAAAAAGGCAACCGATGTCATCGTTCACTCGGCCGAATCCTTGGGCCATTAGTTACGACCAAAGCGGTAATGGATGTTTCCTCTTTGTACGTGATGAATTAGAAGGATAGGCAAACAGCAACAGCTCTCGAGATCACGAGAAAGAGAAACCATATTCACAAACAAAACGAAAATAAGAATTGAAATCGCTGGTCCGACATCGGGGACTGTCAAGAATTGCAAGCGTCAGGATAAGAAGAGGAAAAACCGGAGGATCAAAGAAACCCGAGAGAAATGCCGTTCTCAGATATCGCTAGAGCAGCGGAGGATATTGATCGTTTAATTCCATGGACCGGTATTCCCAGCGGACCTAACGAACGCCCATAGTAACAGGGATACCTCACTGCTTTGGAAATGAATTCAACCACATATCAGCAGAGTTTGAAGAAAAATCCAAAGCAATAGTTATGGGCAAGGAGGGGGAAACTTGCTCGACGTTCTGTCCGGAATCGATACGAGGATGAGGGTCCCCAGGTGCGAAACACGGCCAAGCGGCCGGATGGAGTGCCACTCGGCTGTACCGAGTGAACAGCGACGACAAGCTTCTTCTGCTGAGACGGATCGGACACAATGATTAAGCGCACACACCGGGACGAGCGCCTCAAACAGCTGTTGGAGCCCGTATTGACCGGCCGGGGCGCGGACCACCACATGAGCTGCCGCGCCGCAGCCGCCATCGCGCCGGGACCAGCGCGGCTGTCTGCAGCGCGCCGGCACCGCTCAAGCAGCTGGCGATAGCCTTCTAGACGGATTCTGAACGAGGATTTAGGGAACATATCTGGTTTCAACCCTCGTTACGTGACGGAGCGTTGCTGTACCACCTCCGTTGTCCATCATCCTGTCCACAAACAGTTTAGACGAGTGGTTGTCAGCAACGTTTTCACTCCATCCTGAAGTGTGCCAGAGTAGCCCAGTAGGTCCTCTTCGTTTGAGGGTCGCAAAAGGTGTCATAAGCCTTGCTCATAGTTATCACGAAGAAGTCCGAGCAATGCCTTGGTAGGTGTCGTCATTTTTGATGAGGATAAAGGATTGAGAACGGCGTTATTGAACCTCCCCTTGGGATGCGCTGCGAATTCTGCTTCTTTTTCGAGCCAGTATGAACACGTATTTAGCCTGTACGAGACTTGCGTTGGCCAGACGATGGAGAAGTGAGTGTTTTAGCCTTACCGAAGAGGTCTGGTACCAATTCACCGACTCCTGAGGAATGGACAACTTAGTTGACTGCGCGGGAAACCCGAATCAACTCGAAAAAACCAGAACCTCGAATAGAGGTGCAAATGACGTCTTCCGGCGTCGTTCGCACTCCGAACTGTGCGCCTTTTGACTGTGCTACTTTTATGATATAACGGGGGATCCAACCAGGACTCGTCAGGCGAGTATCTGTGAAACGCATCACGTGGTCGGCCCACCTAATTTTCGACCGCTTGACTCATGCGACAGCGTTCCTGGTGTCAAGCCTCTGGCTGAGATGGGAGTTCGACCAAGCATTTCTATAGATTTATATTTATGTACACAACCATATACAAAGTATGCAGTCGGGGAGACTGCCAACGTTCCAAACCCAAGTAGGGGCGTGGCTTACAGGGTGGTGGCCACTATACCGTGACATGCCCGCCCTTTCGAATTTGTCGGCCTCAACAAAAAAATGCAGTACGAAAAAATTATTACATTACAACAAGATACATTGACGGCTAACAATGGTGGGCTTTCTCGGCTCGCTGCTGATACGCATTCACCGAGGGACACAGAGAGCGGTGGTGGGCGGCTTGATTGCAGTACGCACAGGGCGTAATTTTTCTGCATAGGCCTAGATGTGGCTTGAGGCATTTGGGGCAGAGTTTTTTTCTCTGAATGATGTCTACCCTTACATTAATACTCAACACATTCCTGCAGCTATCAGAGTATCCAGGTTGGTCACAGAAGTGACACAACCTGATCAGGTCATAGGGCCGCCGGATCATGTGCCTTCGGGGCATTGCTCGCATCGCTGCCCTCACACTGCCGCCGGCATTACTTGGAGCCATCGCATCTCTAGAGCCGTCGACCATCGCATCTCTAGGGCACGTCTTATCAGCGTCCCCCACATTGGCGACCAGATTTAAGTCCTTGTTCGCCATCTTTGCCATCGCATCAACTTGCTCCTGACAAGCCATCAGTGTTTGTCGGAGCTCTCGCATTTCCTCTTCCAAGATACCAATTCGAGCACTGGTATCTTCGCATAGCTCCTTCAAATATTTATTAGATATCGTTATGAATTTGGTTTATATTGAATCTTATTCTACCAATCGTTATTTTTCCGACCTTCTGGTGAAAATATTGAAAGTTACCTCGAAATGACTTTTTGGGGGAGTGTAGTCGCTGTCGTAATCATAGTCCGAATTTCCCTATGTCCTTATCAGTTCTACGGACATCGTTATATTCTGTAAAATGTCAAAAATATTTCGAAATCGTTATGACTTTACCTTTTGGTAAATGACGCGGCTTAGAACAAAGCTAGCTATTTCGTTATCCATTTTCTTCCAGTAAAATCGTACGTGAATCTTACTGCAAGGTATTTTTACTGCTCAAGTAACCTCCGGCAAAGGGGTTTTCGTGATTCTGCTGCAAAATCTCTTTTTGGTGATATTCGTCTACTTTACCTAACCGAATATTTTTCCCTTCGTTATAATATAGGGCGTTATTTTGAATGCGATAGATTTTTATGCCGTCACAGTGACTTCTCAGTTGTGTGGAAATTCATTAGAATAATCCCGATATCGACCGTTATCATGTTGGTCATCATAATTTCTCACGTAATTGTGAGAAGCGTTATTTCTAGGGATTTGAGAACCGCGTGATATCCACGTGGGCTTCGAATTCCTCCGTTATTGTAGTAACCGTTATCGTTATAGGATTGAGGACTACGTTCGTGATATGCTCTATTACTGTTCCAACGTGGTGAAAAATTTGGCGATGCACTAACAGCAGGGTATGACGATTGATTCCACTCTTGACGCTGGTAGTTCCCTTGATTTTGGTAATTTCGATGTGGGCAGCTTTCACTAATGTGTGAGTTTTGAACGGCTTCCGCGATCGCATTTACTAGGGTGTTATCAATTATTCCTATCTCACGCGTCACAATTTCAAGAAGATGACTTTCGTTTTCTGCAATTTGTTGCAGATCTTTGAAAGTCTGTGATGACTGCCTTTTTTTCATAACCGCAATTCGAAGATTCGTAGTAAGGCCGCGCACAAATGTTTCGCACATTATTTCTTCGACGGCGATGGGATTACTTTCGGCAAAAGCGTCGGCAACTAAATCTCTCACCCGTTGCCCATAATTGACCACATTTTCATCGGGTTCCTGCTTCACTTGATAAATTTTTGCTTTCGCTATTTCGACATAGTTAGGGCTGCGAAAGTCTTTTTTCAACTGGTCAACAACCTTTCGGTAATCCAGCTTAACATCGTTATCATAGTTCTCGTATTTTATTTTGGCTGCTCCGCTTAATTGCAGAGGAAGGAGCCTTGCCAGTTTCTGCTCGTCATATCCCGCTGCATTGGCTTTTTCGTTCATCTCTCTAACAAACTTCACCACTGACATGTTAGTTCCGTTATAATTCGGCCAGCACTGCAATGCGGGAAGGAACAGATCCGCTATATTGACCCGAATATCAAGAGGCCTTTCTGAAATCTGGATAGGCCCCCCGATTGGTCCGTTATCATTTCTCGCCATGTTCGTAATGAGCAACCGTTCTATTAATTCCCGTGATTCGTCAATAAGTCGACTCGCTAGTTTCGCTTGATTTCTTTGCTCGGTGCGAGCAAATCGTTTCTCAGCTGGTGAGCTGTTCGGCACTAAGTAATTATCCGTTATGTTGATGAGTAAGATGAAGAAAGAGGAGACAGGCAGAGAACTAAGGAAGTAGTAAGCAAAGAACGCAGTTGAACACAACCTGATCAACCGCAGTCACGAAGACGTAGTGTCTGTTAGATGACCTCAGTATGGGTTACCATCCTCTATTCCTTTCGAGTGGGATTATCATAGCCTCGTTGACGCCGCTATTCTTAAGTGGGTACTTACGTGAGCTCTGGTCGACGCCCTCGAGTGTATGCTCGAAGCCACGTTTCGGCTCCTTTGTAATGCCGACATTACCTAGTATACGGTAAGGTTGCCATTGGCGAAGTGCTATTAACATCAAATAAAAGTAAATCTCAAAATTATTTTTTTTCGTTTTTTTTGGACGTCCTATGTACAGATTATATACAAGCTAGCGGTGGCATGAATGGCAGAGAAAATGTAGCAAGTGAACTGATAGGGTGAAAATTGAATTTTAGTAATGTGAGCTATAAATTAGACGTTTTAATAAGGTAATAGTGAAAGATTCGATTAAGCCATTAACGTGATAACGAAAACATGAATACAAAGGAATCATCTAGGACGTGCGCAAAAGGGAAAATCGGAAAAGTACGAGGTTCACAAAGGAGGTAGTTTGCACTCGGCAGTGACTCATGTGAAAAACGTACTTCCCGCACACTTAGTGTTTTTGAAGACGCCAGGTCGGAAAATACGATGTTCGCTTCAAATCGCTAATGCGACTAGCGAAAATCGTACTTTTCGCAATCGATAATTAGAGTTTAAAAAGCCAGCATAAAATAAGCTAACTCAACCTTTCTACTGCAATATTGTAATTAAGTGTGTACGGTATAGAAGACGAATAATGTGGAACAAAATTTAAATAATAATGTAACCATGGTAATACTTCTTTAAAAATAGCTGTAAAGTTGCATGCCCTGCCTCATTCATGCGCCACGGTAAAGACAACCCAAGAAGTAGAAATGATAAAAAAGATCACGCTCAGTATAAAAAAAATCATGCCAGCATGCTTTGTGAGAAATGTGCAATGTGCGTACGCGTGTGTATATCTCGAGATATAAATACGTTTTGATGGCCGTCAAAACGGAGTCTCCCCTACTGTTAACTTCTTTTAGAAATTCTGAGCAAAAGTCTAAAACGATCTCCCCGGGACCTCCATGTCAAGCCTCTGGCTGAGATGGGAGTTCGACCAAGCATTTCTATAGATTTATATTTATGTACACAACCATATACAAAGTATGCAGTCGGGGAGACTGCCAACGTTCCAAACCCAAGTAGGGGCGTGGCTTACAGGGTGGTGGCCACTATACCGTGACACTGGAATTCAAACGCCAACGAAGCTTGGAATTTCGAGGGTCTTCCTACACTTGTGTGAATCGTACTACGGGAGCGACAGGGCGAAGGATACGTATCGATCAGTGTTGAGCCATACCTGGGAAAAATCGATAGTTATGCTTTGTTTTGTCGCTCTTGTCGCTGACGCCGCAGAGTATGGACAAGCCCTTGGTGCAGGAAGAAAAGTAGAGTTCAATACGGAGATGGAGCCGAGCTCTTCTCACGACTTTCTTGATGTTCTTGAAAAAGCTCCTCAACAACTGGTTCCCTCTTATCCTTCAGCTGAGCAAGAATAGACAGGGCTTAGACGACCCATTCAGTTTGCTTTGAGTCAAATGTCTTCTTCCGGTCGATGAACGGAAGGCACAGAGGCAGCGCGTACTCTCACGACACTTTGATGAGCTTCGTAATGGTTTGATGTGGTCGATCATCCTGCATCCTCTCCGAAATCCTGCTTATTCAATGGACGACCTTCGTCTATCGTTCTGCCGATTCCATTCAGAAACAGTGTGAGGCCTGTAGATTACAGATTGCGGGTAAATAGGTAATGTCAATGTTATGGACGTTTTATCTTTAATACTTTTCAATAAGGTCGTCTTGAGCATCCCATTAAGCTGGAAGATCGATCTCTCAAGCTGATTAGTTGCAGCGAGTCTAGTACAGCCCTGTACCTGTCCCACGTGCCCAAATACGCGTGCTCTTACCCCTACTCTTGTATACTCTAACGAAGGCTCCAAAAATGATCAATGCTTAAATAGATGGACTTTTGAATGAATTTTCGGGATAAAGCCGTGCACACTACTCGACGTCGGATTTTCTAGACATCAGTTTCACGCTTTCTAAGAGTAATCGCAGCGCCAAGTAATTAGAGCATAGAAGGCTTATGAGGTATACCATCAGTTAAGGTCCACATCCTCTTCTGGAGCACACAGTCTTAAAAAATAGCCAACAACTCCTTTATACAATCAGATTTTGCAAAACAAAGTAACAGAAACAAAGCTAGAAACTACTAATCTCTATCTATTTCAACAATAACTTTTAAAATAGCACAATATGACATCTCTTAATAACGCTTTTATTGTTCTACGCCCTCGAAGGCTTTTGCTGCTGGGTTATCCTTCGGGGACTTCGAATAATCGGGTTTCAATCGCTTCTCTGCGATCTCGCCGTATGGGTTGAAGCCTAGACGCTCCATCTCTGCCTTCATCAACTTCTTCTTGTTCTTTGGATTCTGAAATAGGACGGCTTCAGAGGTGCTCTACAGTTCGGAACTTCCAGACCAACCTTCTCTTCCTCCGTCATTGGCGGGAGATTCTCGGTGAACACTCCGGTTCCGACGGTCGTCGTGCCTTTACGGATAGTGAATCGTTGCTGGGGCTCAATAAACATCTTCTGGTTCAACTGCAGCTCAACCCTGAACACCGAACGCTCGAAATTTAAGAGGAGCAATCAAGAATAAAATGGAAAGCGTTCAACTTACTCGGCGGCCTCTCCTGGCATCACAAAGTCTTTGCCTACAATCTTGATCATAGCTGAAGCGTCCCACGTGAGAGAGAACACGTGCTCAGTGAAATAGTTGGCAAGTGGAACCTTTGAGCCTCCTTCGGACGGTTTCAATACATACAGCTGAAATGTCTTCTTTACCTATTGCCGCTTAAGCTAAGTGAGGGAGACAAAGCCAAGTACCAGTTCCCCTCATTACTTTATAACAAAGGGAATGAGTGATACAAAAGCATCTGACAGACTCACCTGAGCTTTGACCTTGTCTGTTGCCTTGTGCTTATGACCCTGAGGAAGAAGAACACATCCTCTACGAACGTCCTTCGGCCCCAAACCACGCAGTAGGACACCAAGCTGATCTCCGGGCTCGGCTTGTTCGACCGTTTTGCGGAATGATTCCAGTCCTGGATAGATCTCCTTTTACCAACTACTCATAAATTAATACTATTAGATTGAGTAAGAGTATAAATAACTGACCACCTTCCTTTCCCTCTTTCTTTTTTATATTTGGTCTTTGTTAGCGAATTTCATTCAACGATGCATTTTCCAGCTGAGTCAAGAATATCATCCCACAACGATCCGATTCCGTATCTCCTGCCGTCAGGCTTTCAAAGAATTGAAGAAGACCGGTGTAGAGGTCCTCCTACTTTCCCAACCTTATATCGGACTAGCCGCCACAACGGCCTCTCGGCCGCACTGACGTCTTCTCAACGGCTTCGCCGTAATATTAACAACTTCTCATCATCAATTGTAGCCGTAACCTGTGTCATGGTTTCCGAAGCAAGAACACCTTAACTACGTCCATTGCGGAAAGTTAGAGAAAAACAGAAAAAATGAACGACATCCACAAAAATGGATAATTTTATCAATATTGATTAATAGTGATCGATACTTCAAAAACAAACTTTTGATTCGTGTTCAGCGACCTCATTGACCCCAAAGCTAAAGTTTCGGACCGCTAGAACGACATCCACGAAAAACCGGCAATTTGATCAATATTGATTGATGGCGATCGATACTTCGAAAACGAACTTCAAATTTGTGTTCAGCGACCACGATTACCCCTAGAGCTAAAGTTTCGGGCTGCTTGAACGAAGTCGCGAAAAAGACGAAGAACTCCTCCGTGCCCACCTATTCGGCTGCACTGTTCTTCCTGCCCTGGCATACGACTCAGAGACCATACGAAAGCGGGATCAGCGTAGCAGAGCGAGGAACCGAGAAGACGATGCTCGGAGCGTCACAACTCACGCAAGTGATAGAAGCCTCCGGAGTTCCGAGTTTCGTCAACATTCGAAGATCAGAGACGCTGTCGCCTCGGCCAATTCGTCGAATATTAGGTGGATAGGCTACATAATGCGCTTCGGAAATACCCGCTGGACGAGACCGACTGGATTCCGCGAGATGTCAAGAGGATTTATTGATTTATTGTACATGTTTGTGCGCTACACAAGAAAAGGAACGTGATTGAAGAAGAATGTAACAAATGGATTTTGGTGTATCTTGTCTCTGATGAAAAAATTTAATGAATCGTAACGTCGCAGCGGAACAAGCTCGCATTGGCAAATATGGAATGCTCTTAATATTTTCGTTTGTTGCCAAAAGTTGAGCAAGTTTGAGAGTTAGAAAAGAGAAGGCTCCTCAAGGCTATGCAGGAAAGAATAATTGGGGATGACCGGCCAACAATTTTCAATTTTTAAACCGGAGGTGGACAATAATCCTATCCATAGTTACTATAGGACAAGCGGTTAGTTAATGGGTAATTAAATGCCCCTCAGATAAAGTTGTAATCGTAGTTGGTGCCAGCTCTTGCTCAAATTCAAAACAATACGAAGCCAAATTACATACGAAAGGCAAGGAAAGTTTCGTGAAGGGACTCATGCCAGCACAACCTACACATCCAATCAAACAAACAAAGCGGCATAGTTCACGAATTTCTAATTACATGATCACGTCAAAAACGCCGCCACATGCGTGCAATTTAAAACTTTATAGACCCATATTTTAGAACGAAACTCATAACTCTATGACACTTTTCGTATACTTTTGTTGGATTTCCATGATATACTTTTGTTCGCAGGTCCATTTTCTGCTTTTTGGCCAATTTTTGGTCATTTTCCCAGAAAACAGAAAAAATTGCCCAAAATGGACAGAAAATCAGAAAACAGAAATTCCGCCCATCCCTGGTATGGGCAAACGAACGGACGGAACAGCTTCGATAAAGCGTGCGTCGTAAATATGGTCACTCGATAAAAAGCGAATTACTCGCACGGAATTGATCAAGAAACACCGAAGCATTGTTAGCAATTTGCTAGCGAACCTGTCCAAAATGGATATCACTGAAACTAGCCTCTTTTGGCACGAATGACAGACTTCAGACTCTTAGTGTTGGAGTCAACGGCGACACGCAAGGTTGTTTGCTTTGGGAATTTCTTTCCAAGTCTTTTCAGTCTTTTACCCGCCAAAAAACGCAGTTTCTAGCTGAAATTGGTCGAGATGCAGGCAGGAAGGAAGAAATAGTTTACAGAAACTCCCGTGCAGCTTCTCTAATGTTTTGGGTAGAGATCTGGAACCACAGGTCGCTATTAGTCTTCGTTGAAAAGCGAGCGAAGACATCGATATCTATTTAAACCACATTTTGAAATACAAGTTGCTTCCCTGAGCCAACTACGTGCGAATAGAATGGAAGAAGTGATTTAGGCAGTTAAATATGAGACTACCGGTTTTGAAGAAACGCAAGCTTGAAACCCGCATCGTTTGGAACCTGGCGGTCCAAGGCAAAGGAAAATACGCGAATTACGCGATGATCTGATGACGCTTAGTGCGTTTCAGTACTAACAATCCGAACATAACTCACCAGACACAACCGACTTGACGTTTTCTCGGTCGCAGCCAATGATTTCTATCTTATCTCCGCGTTTCAGTGTTCCCCTCTCGAGTTTACCAGTAATTACAGTGCCTCTTCCTAGAAAGTGACATTTTTTAGAAGTGAGAGAAGGATTATAGGCACTGGTAGTTTACCTTGAATAGAGTAGACATGCTCGGCAGCAAACATGGCCTCAGTGTTGATGTTTCTCTCAGGTATGACGAACTTCTCATCGAGTACATCCAGCAACTGCTTGATGGAGTCTACTCCAATCTCCGGCATTTTTCCTTCTAGTGCACACAGAGCCGAACCAAAAATCACCTAAATTGAGCACTTACACTTTGACGACCACAATTCCCACAGTAAAGGGATTGAATGGATAGCGTGTGCTTAATAATGAGGGAATAGCAAACACAAATAAACGCTTACAGGAAGTGAATCACCGGGGTAGTCAAACTCGTTGAGAAGTTCACGAATCTCCATCTCAACAAGCTCCCGCGTCTCTTGATCTGGAACCTCGTCGACCTGAAGACGGGAAACGCATCACATGAACGGTTAAGGAGGAACAAAACGCATACCTTATTCAAATAAACGGCTACATTTTCACGAGGAATTCCCACTTGGCGAGCAAGAAGGAGATGTTCCCGAGTCTGAAATGGAAAGCCTACAACTATGCGACCAATATTTTTTGTCAATCCAATATTTTGCTGAAAATATTGATACGAGCCAGCTGTAGCTAAAGGTAAGAGAATTCTCTACGGCCAACGCACCTGAGGCATTGCTCCATCGGTTGCTGCAACGACAAGGATAGCGCCCTCCATCTGCGCTGCTCCAGTAATCATGTTTTTGATATAATCAGCATGACCAGGGCAGTCAATGTGCGCGTAGTGCCGCTTGGCGGTCTCATACTCCAAATGGAATGCGTTGATCGTGATACCTAGAATAAAAGTTCGAAAAAATGATTAGTCATTCAGCAGTCCAGTTCTTCAACGAGGCAAGAAACAGTTAAAACTCCTCCCAAGGGTATATGCGGTGGTGACCACAAATATGAGATCCGTTACAATAGCTTATTGACATAAGTGATTGTCATCTACGCTGTTGGCCGATTACGGTAGCTATGAGATGGGATCAGGAACGCAAATTTCGCGCAACCTTCCCCTAAATGGATGTTTAAGGCCAAATTGGCATAATATCGGTTCCTTGATAAACCGTGGCTCCATGTCCACAAACCTTTCTCGCGCATAACCCTAGCTGTTGTGAGCCCCGAACATGTGACTTTTGCCCACGTTTACCGCTACATACTACCAAGGACGGATCCTAAGTTCGTGACTACCGCCTTGGGTAACAGGCAAAATTTGCGCAGAATTGGACTAGCACAATCCTGACGAACACAACTCCGAATAGTTACGTAACATTTAGGGCCTGTTCATACTTCGCGAGAGCAGCGACAAGAGCGACGAGAGCGCAGCGCGCATAAGTATGAACAGCCGACAGCAGCGACTGGAGCGACTAGAGCGACAAAAGCGACTGGAGCAACAGCGCCGGCGCTCAAGTATGAACACTTTTCAGCGGCACGCGCTCGCTCTTCGAGCGCAGAACCAGGCAAGAGAAGGGTCTCCAGGGTGTGGCGCATCCAAGCCGCTCGTGTGGAAATTGCATTCGTCGCTCAGGGGGAGTCCGCGGCTGGGTTCTGCGCTCTTCGAGAGGCGAAACGCATACGGATGAAAAAATGCGCAAAAAGTGCCTCGAAATTGCGTACATCTCAAAGCCCTTCAAATACCAAGTAGTCAGCTCATATGCAAGTATGCCACAACGCTTTAGGACCGAAAGCTAGGAGGGCGCGGACAGCTTTCTATCACAGTTTCCGTGCTCCATCGCTTACCGGTATACGGTAACCATTCAGGGTGCACTCGTCAGAAGCGTTTTACACAAAACCGGTGAAGTTGATGCCACTTGCCTAATTCATCAACACATAACGTAACCTACCGTAAAAGTAAAAGTCGAGAAGTATTAAAAACAGACAACTTATTCCTGCTCGCCACCCCAAATATTCTCCTAGGTTGGCACTAGTTAAAAGATCCGAGTTCACGGACACGACTTGGGTCGAAAAAAGTTTTTTCGCTAAACATTGTCTAGGGGGTTATTTGGGGTGCTGATCACGAATCTGAAATCCATTTCATAAATCGATTCCTTCGAAGAGCTTCAAGTGCCATGGTTGTAGCGTATTCAACCAACGACTCGAAGCAGCAGTCACTCCTTTTCTTCTTCTTTCCCGCCAATATCGCGGATTTCGTAACTCGATGAACCGACCACTTACCCATACCAACCTCTACCTGCCGTCACCGGCAGAAACTTTAAGAATGTAATTCTGCGCCTTCCTGCATCTATATTATCCCGCCGAATCGTGAAAAACGGATGCAGATTCATGATCAGCATCCCAAAAAACCCCCTAAACGAAGTTTCGGCGAAATTGGTGATCCTACCTGGACCCCCTGTTAACGGTATGGGTTGTCTCCGACCGGATCGTGAAAAACGGATGCCAGATTCATGATCAGCACCTCAAATACCCCCCCCCCTCCCTATACAAGGTTTCAGCGAAAAAAATTTTTCGACCGAAGTCGTGTCGATGGAATCGGAACTTTTAACTAGTGACGGAACATTTTTCAATCTCTTCAGCCATGAAAGTGCAGTGGTGCTCTAAACTGATTACTTCTCCTTTTTTCATTAAAAACAATTATTCTTCCAACAAGAAAATTCCATAGACGGTCCCTGAATTTGAAATTTCGCAGTAAGCCTTGCCCCGCAGAATTTTTTGGTGTTTTTGTCACTATCTTTAGTTCCCCAACTCGAGCACCCTGGAGAAAATGGATCTCAGTGAAGGACCAACAGATTTCAATGAAGGAGTGCCAAATATTAAACGCCGAAGGGAAGTAAAGTATTCACAAACAAAATACCTCTGGCTTTCTCTTCTGGAGCGTTATCAATGTCCTCGTACTTCCTGTATTTGGCTCCTTTTGTAGTTGATAACACTGGAAATAAAGAAATTACACAAGAAAGTGAGTACTACTAGACCAATGCTGCGTCTGTAAAATTAGCAGAAAAAGTTTGACAAAAGTGGCAAGCCAAAGGACAAAACGAAATTCACTTCATCACTACCTTTCGTGATAGCAGAGGTTAGAGTAGTTTTTCCGTGATCTACATGTCCAATGGTGCCCACATTGAGATGAGGCTTGTCTCGCTGAAGCAGTGCTTGTTTAAAAATCGGGCGGAAATATCGCAGTACATCTGCTCCACTCTGATCACTCCAACATGTATAACATAGACAATTACATAATTTATATACAATTTGACTCCAGCGTTTCAGAAGATCACAACAGCTCGTAGTGTGCACTAATAGTTGAAAAGGAATAGCCGGGTTTGATCATTGAGAAATCACTAATCCTGGAGCTGATAGTGAAGCATTCTCATTAATCGCATCATCTCTGCTATCACAGTTTCGAATCAATTGATCTACTTTAGATCAGGGGACCTGTTCCTAGGACTATTCAATACTTCTTCAAACGTATCATGCACTCATTTACGTGATCAACAGTTCAGTCGGAAGCAGGAAAGGCTTGCAAGAGGATAAATCAATCCTTCGATGGAAAACACAGTTTGCATAGCAAAAACACAGCAAAATCCTATTATGGTTCTTTGGAGCTTAAAAAATAATCCGGATCACATTTCCCTAGCTGATATATTAGAAAGGTTTCACTTTTCATAGAACTGCAGCTACTGTACTTTTACGACTTCAGAGGTCGAGGATTCGATAAACATCCCACCAAACTTCGCCTATGCGGTTATTTGGGTGATGATCATGAACTCGACATCCATTTTGAATTCTCGTTCGACTAGAGCAAGTACAGCTGAGTAACGAAGGCAGGTCATGATCACCAATTTTGCCGAAATTTCATCTAGCAGCCTTACTTTGGGTGCTTTTCGCGAAGATAAGTTATCATTTTTGAACTTCATCCGATTACGGTAAATTATGGTATGTCAGTTATGGGAATTAAAAATCGTCTGGGGGATGTTATTTGAAGTGACGATCACGAAACTTTCATTCCTGCTCTAAAATATCAATTTGTTATGCACTATTTCTCATAATAAAGCAGGATGCTTTTAAATTAACAAAACTCATAGGTGGCGAAAACGATACTATTAACAGAGTTTTCTATATTATCCAAAACGACCCATCACCAGCCACTTCTTGGTACCCTTCTCGTACTCTACCTATTTTAACATCAAAAGCGAAGACCGTATCCGTGACCAGCACCCCAAATAACTCTGGGAGAATTGTCAATTTGTATATACTGTGCCACACGATGTTTTTAGGTGGATCTTTATTCGCAGGGCCTGACACGTTTCGACTTCACGTCGTCTTCGGAGGCCTGAACGTGGTGCATAGGTTAGAATTGCACTCTACCCCACCAAGCGCCTTAACTGCCCTAGAATTTTTGACCTACACCTATGACCACAACCAGAGTCCAAATGGTAGAAACGAACCCACCAATTGGATCCACCGCAGGGGCCGATTCGTCCACGTAAGTTGACCAGTAGAGGCGAATGAGGCACACTGTGCACCACTGCCACGACCGGTCGTCTACAGTTCACAATGAGACACAAACAGAAGGGCACTCATTTCGGTTCTTCATCACTGGATTTCTTGCGAAAATCCAGAATGCCTCTAACGCTTTTCTCGCGGAAATATCTCCCTCAATGGCCAAAATTGTGCATTTCACCTCGTAGTCATTACCGTTATGCGCATCAATCCTATGTTTTCCAAGTGGGTTGGTGAGCAATCCACGTCGTTTCCCAGATAGGTGTTCCCTTAAGCGTATTCCTAGTGCCCCTCCCGTCTCTCCGATATATTTTGCGCCACATACCAGACACTCAATCTGATAAATTGCTTCTATTTTTGAGCAATCCCCTAAACTACCATTTGAGCATATAGTATAAAGCATTTGAGATTACTCTGGGAGAAGTTCTGGCGAACTTGCTTTTCGAACTCTGAAGTTGTGAAAGTACACTAGTGCTCCTCACACTGGAACAATTAAGGAAAGACTACTTGTTGCAGAAGAAACGAGCAAATAATTCGGAAGAAATCGTTCATACCTTGAAGACGGCCTTTCCTCCCGGTACAGCAAAGAATCGAAGCTGTTGTGATCTGCCTACGCCATGTACTATTTTCTCACCCACTGAGCTTCCCAAGATGACCTCTGCAAAAAAAAAGCATTTGGACATGCTTCGAATACTTGAAAAACGAACGGAGACCTAACAACTTACTGCTGGAGGGCACGGTAACCCTCAACAAGGACAAGAATGGCATCTTCTAGCTGAAATTTGGAATGAATTATTGTAGCTACAACCCTGCAACGAACAGAAACTCCGCACAGCACATTCAGGATGAGAATTATTCTAGCGAAATTACACTACTTCATCGTGACTGGCCAAGTCGATGAGAACGCGACATATTCCTCTTCTTAAGACCTAAGCAGGCAATTATTTCGATCAAAAGTGGCTCGTTGAGGTGGTCACCTTGTAGCTCTTCTACACAGCACACACCGGCACCCGCGTCAAACGGCTCTCGGGGATGGAGTAACAGATTCGGAGCATTTCGAGCATTTCGCCCCATGCCAAAGTAAATAAAGATCAACCGACATCATGATTAGTCCAGCATGGCAAAACACAAGGCTACAACATAACAACGTGGATGAACTCCATTCCCCGGCATACTCCAGGTTTGATATGGAGTACACTTTTGAGACCGCGTCATGAACTCAATATATTTTTGCTGAATCTTACATCCACTTGTATTATTCTCCAATTTATGCAATCTTACACCATTAACCGACTATAAAACATAATAGTAATCTGAAGCAGGTGGTTATGACTTAGCCACAAAGGTGATAGGCCTAAGCAAAAAATATGAAAAAGAACGCCTCAATAGCAATAGAACAAGTGGATACATTCTGCAAGTCTGAAAATGGAATCGACGGAACTGCCATAAACGGATCATGGTCACGTAAAGTTACACAGATAGAAGTGAAGACCATGAAACTGGACTTTGCACAACGTCGTTCTTTTCCGTTTCAGCTTGCATCGAATGATAACGGCGTCATGTGAAAATGAGTCATGCCAGTCTGTCGTTTTTGCTTGCTTAGGAGCGCATAGCGCTGTCGAAGGAAGCGCCCCAGTCGCGCGCACCCTCGACCATGCTCTTGGCACTCTGATCTGGTCAATCAAACCTTCCAACCCTCCTGGGGCAAGGGCCAGAGGAAGTACAAAAATTTCTTTAGGAAAGTTGAAACACTGACTGACTTCAACAACGGCTAATCATCGCAAGCTTTTGTGTTGGCCAAATACACATTCGAACAGACTCCACCATCCTCTAAAAGTAGAGCGCGTGGCGCATCCCAAATAGGGATTGATTAACGCTGTCCTTTAAGTTGCTTTTAAATATGTTCAGTATTGTATGATATGCTGTATGCTTATTGTATGATATGGTTAAGTAAGCCGTGCGATTTTTTATGGCAGATCTGACATCATTAGAGGTTTTTATGCTCCTACAGTTTTTTGACTGATTGTGTCTCTATGTTGCGCTTCTATTGCAACTATTTTACTGTCGTGTATATGTCTCTAACGGTCGCGCTTATCGAGCACGTATTTTATTTATTTATACGTGTATGACAACACGCGACGAAATAAACACCAGCAAGATAACACATTGGTAACAAACACAAAAATACAAGAACCGGCGAATTAGCGAGTCCTAAGATAACTACCAACGAGCTTTTTATATTGGTTAAACGAAGATGGCAAAGTATGTTTTTTGGTGAAGATCAAGAATTCAGAACCGGGCCTTTGAGTAAAAAAGGAGGCACGAACACAACTGTTGGCCGTAGAATAATGAATTTTAGATCTACAACCCCTAGTGGTAGAATGATGGACTGTGTAAAGCTCAGTAAGTGGATGTGCAACTTTTCCAGTCATCATCTTGAAAATCAGAATTAGATCGTTTCGCTTCCTACGAATAGCAAGCGATTCCAGCTCGAATATTTCATTACGATCAGGCGCTGATGGAATAGAGGTGTAGTCATAGCCATTTAAGCGCAACCATAGCGTTCTAGTGTAGCTATTCTATACGGATTTTAGCCTCTGTATGCAGCGCTTAAGGTGAGGACTGAACACAGTGGTGCCATACTCCAATATTGGGCGAACATATGATTTGTATGCAAGAAGCAAGTGCGTTTTTAAATTTGTGGACAACGCTCTAAAAATGTTGTAAGTAACTCTTTCAGCTTTCTTTGCAATCGTCTCGCAATGTCCTGAAAAACTAAGTTTTTCGTCTAAGATGAAGCCCAGATCACGCAGACTGTTTTCACTGAGTAGGTTGCAACCACCAAGGCTGTAAATGTGTTTAACCGAATTTGAATTGCCTAGATGAAAAACCCGAGTTTTTTGAGCTGACCAGGATACTATCTCAACGGTAGGTCGGAACGGCGCAAATGTTGTATATGGGCAGAACCGCCTCTTTCTGGGTAGTAACAAACTGCAGGTATCTCAACCCCAATACAACTCTGCGCAGAGTTAGGGGCGACGGAAGTCACGGGTTGGCGCCCTGTTGATTCACGTGCTCCACAGCTGACGGGCGCGCGCGGGATGAGGGCTCGTATCGCGGCTAAGCGCAGTGCTCAGGTGGCGTAGTAGGGAAGGGCTCGGGCTCGTAAACGCGGGATCGGAGGTTTGGATCCTGCAGACTGCGTTTGTTTTGCACTTTTGCAAAATCCATGTTTATCATATAAGTAATCCACCTAGGGTACTATAGTGTGTTATAGAACACGTTTACATATAACATACCACCCATACAGTTAACAAGGCTGGTCCAGGCAGGGTCACCGATTTCGCTGAAACTTTGTCTAGGGGGTTATTTGGGGTGCTGATCACGAATCTGACACCCATTTTTCACGATTCTGTCTCTACCTGCCGACATCGGCAGAAACTTTAAGAATGTAATCCTGTGCCTTCCTGTATCTATATTATTCAGCCGAATCGTGAAAAACGGATGTCAGATTCGTGATCAGCACACCAAATAACCCCCCTAGACGAAGTTTCAGCGAAATCGGTGACCCTGCCTGGACCACCCTTGTTAACGGTATGGGTGGCCTCCGACCGCATCGTGAAAAACGGATGTCAGATTCGTGATCAGCACCCCAATTAACCCCTCTAGAGAAAGTTTCAGCGAAAAAAATTTTTTTGACCGAAGTCTTGTCGGTGGAGTCGGAACTTTTTACTAGTGCCATCAATTATCTATCGTTACATAACTATAGCTTCACACAAAATAGGCTTAAAATAAGTGACACACAGAAGTGAACATTTTAGCTAATCTGTAGTTTGAAGCATATGTTATATGTAAACGTGCTCTATAACACACTATAATACCCCTAGGTGGATTACCTATATGATAAACATGGATTTTGCAAAAGTGCAAAACGAACGCGGTTTGCAGGATCCAAACCCCCGACCCCGCGTTTAGGAGCCCGAGCTCTTCCCTACTACGCCACCTGAGCACTGCGCTTAGCCGCGATACGAGCCCTCATCCCGCGCGCGCCCGTCAGCTGTGGAGCACGTGAATCAACAGGGCGCCAATCCGCGACTTCCGTCGCCCCTAACTCTGTGCAGAGTTGTATTGGGGTCGAGATACCTGCAGTTTGTTACTACCCAGAGAGAGGCGGTTCTGCCCATATACAACACTTGCGCCGTTCCGACCTACCGTTGAGATAGTATCCTGGTGAGGTAGGTAATTTCCACCTGTCCGACCAATCGGCAACATTTGAAACAGCACATTGGAGGGCAAAGTGATCCTCTTCACTGGTAATATTCTTGTATACTTTTATATCATCTGCAAACATTTTGCACTTAACGCCACGCTTTCAACTAAGACAGGTAAATCGGAAGTGTAGATGATGGAAAGAATCGGTGACAATACACCCCCCTGGAGTACGCCACTTGCTATTGAGTACGTGCGAGAAAATTTGTCATTCACCTTTACTTGGAAGGATCTATTTGTGATGAAGTTCTTTACCCACTTAACAATTCTGGGATGAATTCCAGAAATTTGAAGATTGAAAATAAGTTCTTTGAAGGGCAACTTATCAAAACCCTTGCTGAAATCAAAAAAGACCA
Organism: Heligmosomoides polygyrus polygyrus; assembly: GCA_947396885.1. NCBI lineage: Eukaryota > Metazoa > Nematoda > Chromadorea > Rhabditida > Heligmosomidae > Heligmosomoides > Heligmosomoides polygyrus. Next base: position 22,340,372 of record OX377203.1, on the reverse strand, counting down.
CATCAACATCAGTGTTGTCATCCTAACTGTTCTAGATACTCATACCTAGAACACACCCTGTATTTAATAAATAAATAATTAAATAAATATTCGTTCACTAGGCATGCGTGAAACTTGCTGTACCGATTATACGTTCTCAATATTGAACATATATATGATATCTAGAACACACCCTATATTTAGATGAGTCACTGGAATACTTCCGTGAAAGTGAAGAGCAGGTCCACCATGTAACTTTTTCATAACTGTTAGCTCTACCACAGCCGCAGCAAGCCAAAGTGCACTTTCACCTGTGTGCATGTGATGCATGTTATTACATGTAAATGTCGAGCCACGCTTAATGTTTTCGTTCTCAAAAGCTTAGAACACATTCTATAAATGTTTTGAAGGAGAGATGAACCCGCTGTCTGATAGCCTTATAACAACAAAAAAAACCGTAGGAGTTGCCCACCGTAATATTGAAGTGAAATTCAGGAACGTCGCTGCGAAACCACGGAGGTGTTTATCCTTGTGTTGTTCAGTCGTCGCGGCTCACGATATTTGCAACCTTTTCTTCAGTTCTGTTTGTGAAAAGGAATACAAAATAGAATGAAGAGTAGGGGACGAAGTAGCAGCTGAATTCTCAATACTGAAGAAAAAGTTGCAAATAGCATGAGCCTCGGCGACTGGTTAAGACAGGGATAAACAACAGCGTAGTTCCGCAATGATTTTCCTGAGTTTCACTTCGAAACTACGGTGGACAACTCGTCTAGTTTTTGGCACTATTGTACTTTCATAACTCCGGTGACGGGTGACGGTAGGTACGGGTGATTAAGGCGATGGTCACCGATTTCGCCAAAACTTCGGCTATAGGGGTTATCTGTGGTGCTACGTGAGCACAGCATGCAAGCGGTCCGGCAGCGATCGCCCGAAAATTCGCAAATCAGCGAAAAACCATTTTTGCGGGAAACTCTTCGATAGGCGAAGGCTTAATCGAGAGATAGCAATCTAAGCATCATGGCCCTTAGTCGCCCGCAGCTACCGTAACCTACCGCACTCCAGCGTAAAACGGGAAACGGATGTCGTATTCGTGATCAGCACCCCAAATAACCCCCTAGCCGAAGTTTGGGGAAAATTTTTTTCGACCTCCACTCGACCCTTGGAGTTGTGAAAGTACAATAGTGCCCAGTTTTTTTCGGTTGTAAGTGTATCAGCAAGTGCTGAATCCCCGCTCTAGACTTGCAGCAGAACCCCCGAGCCACTTTCCGCTGTTTCCCGCAGCAGAGCTATGCCTTAGGATTATTGCGACTGCATATCTTGATGGATTCTACTCTTTCTGGATGTTTTTTTTTTCTAGAAGAGACCTATTCTCACCAACTCGAGGTTCCAACAACTTGACGCTGTGTAAAAGCTGCTCCAGTTCGAAATGGGATGCGTCGGCAACCGACCTCCATCTAACAGCTTCAGCTAACCTCTTTTCCTTGCTGCTAATTATTGGCAGTTAAAAACAGCCAGACTGAATCTCCGGAATCCATCGCAGCTGATAATTAAGCATTTTCCCTGTACTAAGTTAATTTTTCCCAATTAGACAATGTGGACGAACAGTAAGGCACGTGCAAACAGCAAGGAAAAGCTGGAAAATCTGTGGAGAACGAGAAAAGCATTGAACGGAAAATGTTGCAACGGACACTTCGTGCGTCGGCGCTTGATTGACGCACAACGCGGCACCAACTTGACGCACTTGCGGTGACAAATTCGTCGTTATGGCGGGGGAGGGGGACCCGGTTTAGTAAGAGCTGTGTCTATCTGTGGACTGGGAGTCGGCTCAAATAGGGTCCGGGGGGGTCACCACGGCATGGCGCGGCGGCACGGCGTGGCGAGTAGCTACATACAGTGGATGTAAATGCAGTCTTATCTTCGTTTCGATTATAGATCCGCGTCTTATGTGCTTCCTAATTGGACAAGGGAGGGAACTCCAGGATGTAGGCAATTTTGAAACGGATGCGTCACTTGAGCCACACCCTGGAGTCCCTTCCCCTGTGTAAATCCGTGCTCTCCTCCGCGTCAGCGGAGGAGAGCACAGAACACAGCTACAGCATTATTTGTTTGTTTTCTTTACTATCAGTGTGCCTTGTCTCGTTTTCTTGGTGCTGGTGACACTTTTTATAAGGTGCCCCCCCCCCCCCGGACCCTACTTGCGCCTGGGAGTCCAACAAAGGGTATTCCTTGAAATCTGGACAGCTAGCTGGCAGTCCTATAGTTACAAGGTAGCTGGACCGGTGGTGTGGTTCAGCTGGCTGGGCTTGGTTATCGCCCTGGTGATGTACTCTTTACTTTACTTTGTTTTTTTTTCTGAACGTAGCCCGAAGACTACGTATAAAACAACAAACAAAAACAAACACAAAACATCAGCATGATTGAACCAGCCAGAGAACAGCAAATGACAAAACAGCATCATTACTTACTGAATAAAACAGATTAAAAGTGAATCAAAAGAAAAGGAAATCGGGACACCTCTGCAACAGCCTTACTTGCCTTAGCTTTAAAAGAGCCAAGAGTCAGGTGTAGGAAGTCCTATTCGAACGCCTTATTTCCTACAAGACGGAACCTTGACTTTCTTCCTACCACCTCTAGTAGAGATCAACAACTGTGAAAAAAATTGGAGGAGTTAACAGAAGCTCTACCAGTAAGAATTTTGAATGCCATAACGAGATCATTTCGATTTCTTCTGAAATGCAAACTACGTAAGCCATACAACGGACGTCTTATAACTCCGTTTGGAATGAACTCCTAGCTCAGTCCAGAACACCGCATAGCCGGTTTACGCGTGAAGTTGTTTTGGGCACTTTCGAGGAGATCAATGTCCTTCTTCCTATATGGACAGTCGTACCAGTTTCCAATATAGGCCTTACATACGTTTTGTAAGCTTTGAGAAGTACCACGGAATTGCATGTACGTAGAGCCTTAAACAGATTAGAAATACGACTAAATGCGCTAGCAATTAGGGGCTTATAGTACTACAATTCCTCTCAATATTTATTGAGGCCGGAGATATTAAACATACAGCTGACCTAGGGCTTTGGCTCAGCTCCTTGTCATTCGCTATCCTGCTATTTATGCAGAGCGAATGATTTGAAAGCCAGCATCAATCGCTAGCCTTTCTTTGGTGCTCGGCGAATGGTACTGGAATATGCCTTCTACCTCTATCAACTAAAATATACAACAGAGGTCACACGGAGCGAGACATCAGCGGGTTTACAGTGGTGCCCGTCGAGAGGAATACCAACCAGGACAGGTCTGAGCTGCATGTCTAAAAGGCGAAAGCGAATTCCACTGCCTGCGTGAGTACCCACCCTCCAAACGCTTGACGACGATGTTCTTTATTTACAAAGTCCTTGAACCTACCGAATTAGAGGTTTTGAAAAAGCCTTCGCATTGGATCGCACACTCTCAGAAACTAACCCCTAGGTAATATCGGGTATGCAGAAAAAGTGAGAAAATACTGCTTCATTGGCTCAGAGTCCAGTGGTTCGACCCCTTAGATTATTCTAGGGCACTAGTTAAAAGTTCCGACTCCACCGACACGACTTCGATCGAAAAAGTCTTTCGATTTCGCTGAAACTTCGTCTAGGGAGGCCGAATCGGCGACCCTGCCTGGACCATCGGTGGTCTCCGACCGAATCGTGAAAAACGGATGTCAGATTCGTGATCAGCACCGTGGCTCACGAAAACCGACGCCGGCGAAGTCGGCTAGCCTAGCTTGGCCCACCCGACCAGAGTCGGGTGCGGGCGGAGCCCGCAACCGACGCTGGGTTGTGGTAACCACCGCGAGGTTCGACATTGGGATGGGTTGCATGGTCCTCCCGACATATTGGGCAAGGACCAAGTACTTTGCAGGATTTCGAACTGTGTCCTTCCCTGAAACATTTCCAGCAAAGCTTTCGTTGTCTGACATCAGTTCTGCGTTCCTCAGGAGTTGAGAACCTAGTGCAGTTCTGTGGTGGATGGGTTTCACCACAAAGGCATAGAGTCATTGTTCTCCGAGACGAGCTCAGCCCGATCTGCCATGGGTCGTTTTGTCTTGAGAACCGGTCGTCATCAGTTTCGTGGGAATAAGTTCCGAATAAGGTTGCCGTTGTGAGCTCAGTCGTTTCCTGTCGAGTGACAATCTCATCAACAGCTTCGATGATGTCCTTGGTTCTAGTGATATGTCAGCTTTGCTCTCCTTCTTTATTACACTGTTGCAAATGTATTCTGTGAATTTCGAGAGAATCAACGGCGCCATACCCGGTCCGCATTGAGTGATACTCCCGTCTGCTCTATGTGTATGATCCGTGACGTGATGGCAGATAAGTGTCACGACAGCTCTTGGGCGTATCATGAGCACGAGGGGTGTGCGTAATTACGATTTACGATTTACGGTGATTTTTGGCAAAATTTTTACGATTTACGATTCACGATATTTTGGGTCTTAAATCCTAAATATTCGTAAATGTGATCGTCGGTCCAAGGATGACAAACATCCAGATAACGTGATACAATTCGGGTTATGACGATGTGCCCACTTTCAAAGACTTCCCTCATAGCTCATTGTTATTTCCTATTTACATTTTTTATGTTCTGCTATGGCGCTGTGGCTAAAAACACAGCTTTGTGAATAGGCCGGTCTAGTCAATTACTGGCAATGGAAGTGAGCTAGCCTTTTTTCTGCTTACAATCTAATGGACTGAGAGCATTTCGTTCCTGTCCACAGAAAGACGTGAAAATTCTTCTTGCACTGGAATAAAGATGATCACCTGCTGAACCACATTCTATGCTACAACCACCGCCTAGTCAACTTGTGACTTTTCACCACTTGTTCCCAACACAGATAACTCTTTCCACAAGCACACGAGTGGAACTCATGCAAAGCAATCAAGGAACATTGGACTTGATTGGAGGGTGTGGAATAACTGCAAACTATTGGAAGGAGTGAAGCAGTCATGTTTCAATCTAATTATCACTGCACGTCATGGGTCGGAGTGGATACATATGAGGTGCGCCTTAAGCAAAACGTCTGACATTTTCATGATAAAAGTGAAAACGATTGACACTTTTGGTCTCGCTTTCAGTGGTTTGATGCGATCGCCCTATGCGATCCGTTCAGAATGCTGAAGACTGGGCAAAAGATACAATAGCGTTTGTTACAGATGTAGTGGAGAGCAGGACTGGCGAATGCAAGCAGTCGTTAATGCAATATACTGAAGTTTCCGAAAGTTAACAAGTGCAAGCAAACCTGCGAGCGAAGTAAATGCCGAACATAATTGGGTAGTATCGTCGAACAAAGTTCTTTCATTCCAGAAGTTGTGGTTGCCTTCAAAAATGATAAAGGATAAATCATGACGTTAATCAGTCTCCGTTTGAGATGCGCCATCCATTCTTTCCACCTCTATGGGATATCGTAGAGTCATTTGAGTGTGGGTTTGCCCTATAGAATGACTTGCGGTAGCCAATCGATGTAGAGATCAGTGTTCCATCCTTCCTAGGGAAAGCAGGTACCAATCCACAGCCCTGCAGGTATGGAAGACTTGATTGCCCGTGGTAGGATCCGAATCAAGAGCTCCTGTTCTGGAGCACGCGATAGCCGTTCTCCTCCGATTCCTCTAAATCAGTTAAACCACTTTAAATTCAAACTGCACTTTGCTTCTTTATACTACCTTTAAAAAATGACACACAAAAGACCTTCTTTTATAACTTTAAGTTAAAAATCCGACTGTGATGAGTGTCCAAAAATGTGGTCATACTCTTTCAAGCGTCACTCAGTTCCTTCTCGTCTACTACAAAAACGCTGTTGGGTATACTGTTGCAATAAACGGAAGTTGGCGTGTAATAGATGTGTTCATGTGCAAAGACGCGTGAGAACGTCTGATACGCAGGCTCCCGGATTTGGCGCGCAAAAACAGCTGTGTAGGGACGAGGGAAGGGGGTACTCATTCGTCATCGTGCTCCTCGTTGGATTGTGGCCGTCACCGTCATCGTCTCCGTTATCGTCATCGTCGACGTCGTCTGCGTTGGTGCGTTGGAGTTTCGACTGGAGTCGCCGTCATCGCCTAGTCGGAATCTATTGAGCTCGTAGGTGTAGGTATCTGACCCGGCTTGAGTCTTTTGGCTGCCTGGGACTAAACGGGTTAGGAAGGCCACTTGACTACCTCTAGGGCAAACTTACGACTTAGGCGGGCATTCGTTGCAGAGCCTAGATTTAAGTAGTCCTTATTGATAGTGTGCCCTCTTTGTCACGTTTTTATTCATTTGTATTGTTGTCTTTGCGATAAATTTGCTGTTTATCACTCGTGCACTGTATTCGAACGGTGAAGCCGGTAAATACCTAACTATACTTCGAAATGTGCGAAGGCCTAGAACTTTAGGTGTGTAATACTGTCAGTACGTGTTGTACCCTTTGGTGTCTAATGGATGGTTGGTTCGTGACTGGGTCTGCAGTCTGACATGGGGAGCTTGGCCAGGCCCCCATGCCGGCTATGCCGGCAGATCTATCCGCACACAACCTTTCCCGGTCGTTGCCGACCGGCTCAGAGAGGATCGAATCCCTTACCGGGCTTTCTGCCTGACGGCTCATTACTCGCTTACGGAGAGATGATCACTTCGATCCGACAGGAGAAGGTTCCGGCTTCATACCGCACCAGTACGTGACAACTTCCAACGATACTTCTGGCCCGTTGACCAGTTCATGGACACAGCACACCGCAGTGTGTATAAGGTTTATCAATAACTACTCTGCTATGGAACGGAGAGTCTGAAACACAGACACTAGCTACTTCACGGCGAGGAGTGGGACCTAGAACCGGGGTGTCGGCTGAGTGGGGAGTGCGCCCTTGAGCGATGACTCAGTTCGCGGCGACGCTAACAGATGTATGCGCAGACCTTCCCCTTGGACGCAAGGTTGGCGGGGAGATGCTTGTCTCTCCTGGTCCCAGAATCCTTTCCAGACCTTGGCTATGCTGTTTGGGAGACTCTGCCGGTCCGAGGGAGACTTAAGATGGGTTGACTACCGATTACTCGGCTGCTGACAAGAGTTGTCTGGTTCCCGATCGCTCGGGAGAAAGCACAAATGCTGGAATGGACCCTGTGCCCATGCCGGCCGGCTTATATGGAGTGAGCGCGCCCCAAGCCCCGCCCCTGGCCGCGATTGGCTGGCTCGGCGCGCTCCCGTGCCCCGCCGTATCGTCGTGCCGACGATCCGGCCCCCTCCCCTCGCCCCGCCCCAACAAGGGTGCGAGGGGGTTTGCCATCAGTCTGCCATATTGCGTCCAAGATAAAGGGTTGGTCGTCGCTGTTCTCTTCCTCCTGTGTCCATAATAACATTACCACTGAACCACTGTTTTGTCCCACGGGTATACTACCCAAAAGTCTCGCGCCCACACATTTTGGTGCAACGGCCTAACAAGCCTAATTTTCCCGTGTCAAGGCGTCGCAACCTTGAGGCCAGGAATAGAGACTAGCTCAGACAAGAGCAATTCTAAGTCGGTTAACAGTTCACAAACCGCAGTCAAGCTATAGCTTGATTTCTCGCTACTCATAGCGACCAAACCTCCGGTACATAGTACGGGACGAGATTTTAATTAATTTTTCGAACGAAAGAAAAAATTTTCCAATCAAACAAAATGGCTCTTCATTTTTACAAGACGCCCATTGTTCAGAGTGCAACAACTCTCAAAAATTTAGTTACTCGTTACAGCGAGTACACACCTCAGGTAGATTTTCCCGTTATAGATGAGGAATCCTACGAAAAGTGTAGGTCCACCATAGTTCTCTTGGAAAGTAGCATAAAGCACCTTAAAATTGGTCAAGAGAAACTGCAAAAACTATTTGTAGAAATCAGAGAACACTACAACAACTGTAAAAATAAAACAGAAAGAAAGGACATAATGCAGGAAATAGAACAGATTGAGCACGAATCCAAACTACACGCAACTACGGCAGAATCGGAGGAACTCACCCTTAAACTGAGTGCGCGCTTGGACGAAGTAAAGTGTGTGCGTGACCGAATGGACGTCAAATTGGGATATATCACCCAAAGAGCGCAGAGAATTGAATCCAAAAGCTTAGAAAAAGGCTTGGAAAACTCTGTAACAAATGATCAAGCCGTCGCAGATCAAAACAACGCCCAAACCACTGGAGAAGCCACGCCTTCGCCAAACTTGGATGCTCCAGACAATAACGAGCAATCCATTCAAGTGGTACCCAAACCGTTCATGTCTATCAAGCCGCCTCAAGCTTCGCTGCCTACATTCAGTGGAGATGCCGAAGATTTTCCAGAATACTGGGCTGTATTTGAGACTCTAGTTCATAAAAGCTCAGAGCTCGATGTAATGGAAAAAATTTTACTACTAAAAGAAAGTCTTAAGGGCAGAGCACAAGATTCCATAAAAGGGATCCGACTAATACCAGAAAATTATACCTGGATTATCAAAACGCTTTGTGAAAAATACAACGATAGCGATGCAAATCGACCACAAATCGTTCAAAAACTTGTCACTATGAAACCAGCAACTAATTCTGCTGACAGTTGTACTTCAACATATGACCAAATACAAATTTTGGTTAATCAAATGATTTCCGCTGGATACGATGTCCGAAAAACATCTGATCCTATGTGGTCAGAAACTATCCTAGCAAAATTTCCAAGGGAAATCGTCAAAGGGGTTTTGATCTTGTGCCGCACACAATCTAATCAAAATATAGATGATCTTTTGAACGCACTCAAGAACGAGATAGCGGCAAAGAGATACGTCGAAAACAGAATAGGGCACTCGATACACGAGAGGGTCAACACCGGCGCAACAGATAAGACCACTTATCCGCGACCTCATAGCAATGATAAGTGCGCGTTTTGCCACAGGAGCAATCATGTATCTGTTGCGTGTCGCACAGTACCCGACCTAAGCACCCGCCGAAAAATGTTAAGAGATGAAAAACGCTGTTGGAAGTGTTTTTCACCAAGCCACAATAGTTTCGATTGTCAGAAACCAGATTGTCCACAGTGTGGACAAAAGCATCATGTAACCTTATGCTACAGAAAAGAAACTACCACTTCAAGGAGTCAAAACACCACATGGAACCCTGGTCAAAGAAACGCCAGGACAAGCAATCAAGCTGCTAGGCCTAATCTCAATCAAAATAGAGCAAACGCCGAGCAACGCCAAACTGCTTCCCAGCAGCTCGTAGTGATGACTGCTGAAGGCAACCTCTGGAATCATAATAGAAACGAGTTCGAAAAAGTGCTATTCTTCTTCGACTCTGGCGCCCAGAAAACAGTCATCGAAGAGAATTTAGCGAACCGCTTCGGTCTTCCGAAGGAGACGACGGAAATTTGCACGATGTCAGGCATCGGCGGACACATTGAACATTTCCAAAGCCACATAGTACTGACAAAGGTTAGCACAGTATTCGGAGAAGAACTGGAACTAAAGATCCAAACAAAACCCGTAATAACAAATGGGTTTCCGAGTGTTAACCTCAATAAGGCTGACATCACCTTTCTGAAAGAAAACAAAATTCACCTAGCAAATTCAAAGCTTCGTGGTGAGCATCAAATCCCGCATGTTCTAGTCGGACTAGATTACTACCATGATCTAGTTTGCAGTCCTGATCACAATCTAACAACACCAACGGGACTTCATATCGCTACTACCGTATTTGGTCCATCCATATACGGAAAAGGTTTGACAAGACATCAAACCGAAGGAACTACCGTCATCTACAGCATGACGGCAGTTCATGAGAACAACGAACAAGAAATGCTTCGCAAAATGTTCGAACTAGACGGACTCGGAATCGTAGAAAAAGAGTGCCAAAATGATAGCAAAGCATTCGACTACCTGGAACACTACTCCAAGACTGTCTGTTTCAAAAATAACTTCATAACAGCACCTTTTCCACTGAAAGAAAATGTGTCACGATTAGAAAACAATTATTCTGTGGCGATTCGACGCCTAGAATCACTTCAAAAAGCACTGCGTCTAAACCCTGAGCAATGCAAATGGTACTTTGAGATAATACAAAAGTACAGTAATGAAGACATGATAGAAACGTTTTCAAAGACACATCCAGAGGCGGTTAGTACCTACTATATGTCTCACTCAGGGGTCTGGAAACCAGCCAAAACAGTGCCTCTTCGCATAGTCTTCGACGCTTCTTCAAAAAAGAAGAATCAACTGTCTTTAAACGACGTGATTCATAAAGGAGAGTCGTTTATAAACAAAATCCATGATATCATCGTTACATCTCGAACAGAGAAGATCCTTCTGTTGTGCGATATAGAGGCAGCTTTTACGCAAATACGCCTAATCGATTCCCATAAAGATTTGTGCAGATTCTTATGGGTGAAAAACATAAATCTTCCTCCAACCAGAGACAATTTGGTCGAATATAGGTTTAAAAGACTGCCGTTCGGCGTAACAGCATGTCCTAGCATACTAAATATGACTTTAGTATCCTACCTGAATAAAATCAATACACCACTGGCGAAAGAGATCGCCAGCAACTTATACGTCGACAACATAATGATGTTGGCAGAAAATGAAGATGAAGCAATCTCGAAATACCACGAGTCAAAACGCTTATTTTCAAAAATTGGCATGAATTTACGCGAGTACGTCTCAAATTCAGCAGCAGTTAATGCAAAAATACCCAAAAAGGACAGATTGGAATCGTCCTACATCAAAATACTCGGAGTAGAGTATAACATTCATCAGGACACCTTCGTGGTCAAAACCAAACTGCCCCAAGTGGCTACCCTTACAAAAAAGGATATTGTTAGCTACATTAATTCAGTCTACGATCCAATAGGACTCGCCGGACCACTACTAGTGAACCTCAAATCTTTAATGAGGGTAGTCTTTGACACCGGTATCGACTGGAAAACTCCTCTAAACCAAGAAATTCGAAATAAATGGAACCAATTGTGCAAACAGGTAGACAACGCCGTTATTTCCATTCGGCGACCTATTTTCCAACACAGTGAAAACAACGGCACCCGTCTTTGGGTCTTCGCAGATGCAAGCGGAGTCGCCATGTCCACGTGTGCATACATGCAATGCATGACAACGCAAAAAATTTCCTCTTTGCTCAGCGGAAAGACCAAACTCACTCCCAAAAAGTGCCGCCAAACGATCCCACGCCTTGAAATGGTTGGAATCCTCATGGCAGCACGCCTTAGCAGCAACATAGTTGAATGCTACAAAGAGATCAAAACCGTCACAATAGTGTCCGACAGCGAAATCGCACTCTACTGGCTACAAAGTAACAAAAAACTACCAATTTTCGTAGAAAATCAGCGTAGTAAAATTCAGAAAACCAAGGACCGACTTGAATCTGAAGGCATTGCCGTGAACTTTCTTCACGTCACCACCACCTACAATCCTGCAGATGCGGAAACTAGGGGATTAAATTCCAATGAGATAAACAATCACGATTGGATTCAAGGACCACGATGGCTTCAAAACAGTGCAGACACTTGGCCGCTGAGAAAAGTCGAATCACTCGAGAAAAGTGACGATGGGGAAGATGATTTAATAATACTTCCAATCCAAATGACAGTCGAAATTACTAATCCCCCTGAATCGATTATTGACCTAACGAGATTTTCAAGTCTTGACAAGGTCTATCGTGTGACAGCCATACTATGCAAAACACTGAAAAAGTGGACACTCGCAACGAATCAAAATCGGTCAACAAACATAGCATTATGTAAGCTATCATGCTTTGAGGACGCACAAGAAACATCAGCACGCGATATAGAACTTGCTGAAGAAGTAATTTTCTTACAAGAGCAAAAAGTCTCAAAACTAGACGACTTACGAAAGCGATTTCGCAATAAAACTCTGGTTTGCGATAAAAACGGTATAATAAGACATGAATCTCGATTACAAAACGCCGAGATTCCATTAGATGCCAGATCACCAATATATATACCACAAAATTCAGAGCTAATCCGCCTTATAGTGCTACAAATCCACAAAAAGAATGCCCACTGTGGAAAGGATCATGTAATAGCAGTTGCTCGACAGCGTTTTTGGATCCCTCGAGCTTCGAGTGCATTCAAAAAATTCTTGAAGAACTGTGCGACATGCAAAAGATATCAAGGATTGCTCTTAGGCGCCCCTCATATGCCTCCACTCCCTGTTGATAGAGTGACAAGATCAAAACCCTTTGAAAATGTCGGTTGCGACTTCATGGGACCGTTCAACTCAAAAGAACAGGACAAAATGAATGTGTGCCTATATACATGTCTGACAACGCGCGCACTGCACCTCGAACTTGTCGAAAACATGTCAACTGGTGCTTTCCTCAACAGCTTCGTGCGATTCGTCTCTAGGAGAGGAGTGCCGCGCATTATGAGGACTGACTGCGGATCAAACTTCAAGCACGGTGAACAAATAATTGCCAAAATGTTCGAGAAAAACACCACTTCAGGTGAATCGGTAATGTCCTACAGTGCAAATGAGAGAATTAAATGGATTTTCAATCCACCAGCGGCACCATGGATGGGTGGCGCATGGGAAAGGCTGGTAGGGTCAGTCAAAAAGGCTTTCAACAAGTCAACCGACGATCCGGCCCCCTCCCCTCGCCCCGCCCCAACAAGGGTGCGAGGGGGTTTGCCATCAGTCTGCCATATTGCGTCCAAGATAAAGGGTTGGTCGTCGCTGTTCTCTTCCTCCTGTGTCCATAATAACATTACCACTGAACCACTGTTTTGTCCCACTACCCAAAAGTCTCGCGCCCACACACGCCGACACTGCTCACAATCGATCGATGCCACGTCATCGATGGTGGGCTGCCGGATCTACAGGATGGGGAGCTCACGAAACGACTAAAACGACATCAGAAACATAACAGAACAGCACAAAACATACACCGCACAGTAGTGGGGGACCCCCTGACCTAACACTTCCCCCCTCTGCCCCCAGGGCTGCTCCACTCAGCCCGACCAAACGCCCCTTCTTACGTGGAGGACCACTGAGGGGATGAGGCTGGTTACAATGTTGTAACGGCGAGAGAACTGGCGGCTGGCGTGCAGGACAGTCGATGGTCGACTTGCTCGATGTACTGCTACTCGGCTGTTCGATTGACGATCGGCTTCATTATGGACGGCTGCTCGACGACTCGATGGACGATCGGCTTCTCGATGGATGGCTGGGCGACGATCTGATGGACGATCGGCATCTCGATGGACGGTTGCGCGGCTGTTCGATGGAACTCGGTCTCGATCTGGCGGCTTCCCATTCGAAACGTTCCGTGGCACTTGTAGTCGATCGTATTCACGTCCATGCTGCTCGACCGTCTGCCACTGTAACGAATCATATTACATCTAAAAGGTCTTTCATCGAACCTACTCTGCTCTGGGCGCGGTGACACGCTAGTCGATCGCTTGGGTCTGCCCTTGCGACGCCTGCAACGGAGATCAGTCAGGGTTTGTGAGAGAAATGACCACAGCAAGATCACTAGCACCGGTGGGAGTTAAAAAGGTAAGCATATTATAGCTCCTCTCTTTACAAGTACTACCTTATGATGTTTTCAGGTTGAGAGAGTTGTTGAAAGTAAGGTAGCAATGACACATTCGTATACCGTCCTCCCGCTACTTCATGCTGACGGAAAGTTGGGAGAAAAACTATACGTGGTCCTCCAAGAAAAAGATGGAACATTTCCGCAGCGTGGTCACTATGAAGCTCCAAACCATGTGGTCAGAGCGGCTACTTGACACATAATGACCAAAGACATCATGGTCGATTCGATCAAGACTTGCGTATTTAACTCAAGGAGTAATCAAGAAGTCTACCTCATCGTGGACTCATGGACATCTTTCCGTGATATAGAAACCATTGAGAAAGCTGTCCCGAAGGTGCGTACATTTACAACCATCTCTCAACACATTAATGAAATAATCTTTCTGATTTACTGTTGTGGTAATCTTTGCAGGCTGCCAAATCACTGTGCGCAATATTCCGGCCGGGGCTACATCGCTGATTCAACCTCTAGACGTTTTTTTCTTCGGTCCGATGAAAAACGTTATGAAAAGGGTCAGGTCGTTTGCTATGCAAATAGCGTGGAGTTCAACATGACCCAGAGAGACAACCTACTTAAGGTTCTATCGTAGATTTACCGTATGTTTTGTGCCCCTAGGTTCTCAAACTTTTTAAAATACTTGTGGCTTAAGGCAGAGTGGGTCACCCAGGTGTGTTTGTCACTCCTGGTGAATATTTGTTTGATCTTGCTACAATTGACTGTTTTGCTGCTGGTTGTAGAGAGGCTGTATAAGATGTGCAGTATGTGAGCAACATGTCTGCTTCACACATTTTTTTGCTTTGTTCCACGAATGCCAAGGTTGTTAAAAACACCTCTAGTTGTTCAATATATGATTTGGACTCTACTTGCGCAAAATAGTAAATAAACGTTTGACCATACCAGTTTCTTGCCTTCTAGCATTTTTACAAGCGTGTATGGTAGTTTTCCTCGCTATTTAATCAAATACGTGTCATAATTCAGAACAAAAGATCATTTCGAAGATAAATTATGGTGCGCAAACAACCGGCAGCAATGGGAAACGAACCAACGACGTCGCACCTGACGAGGAGGAGCACTACCCCTACGCCACCGCTGCAGATGGCGGTCCCCGCTTACGGTGCCCCGATGACTCACCATTCTCGCGCCAGTTGCATCGCACGGCCTGTCTATGGTGAGGTCCGTCGCATTCGGCAGGCCATAACTCGCTCTCGCTTCATTTTGCAATTTCAACACCCATATTCGTAATCAGCATTCCGAGCTCTTTCTAATGACCCTGGTCTCATCTTGAAGTTCCATGGGAGGTCGAAACCTTTCCCTAGTTAGTGAAATGGTTCACCACCGTCACAATGTATCTGTTGCCTCGCGTCGTCGTGCCCATCTCGAGGATATCTACTCCAATAATCTCGAATGGCCTTGACACACTTATCGGCTTCAGCGGTGGGACGTTCACCGTCTTCTGATTTATCAAGAAGCAACGCTGGCACTCTCCGCACCACTTCCGGAAATCTTGCTTCATCCCTGGCCAGTAGACTAGCTTGCGCAACTGCGCAAACATCTTCTTTGCGTTGAAGTGCCCACCTAGCGTTCCGCTATGGTTCTCGTCGAAGACCTCAGGCCGTCTTGCCTTCGGCACAACGAATAGGACGTGCTTTCCCGAAGCAACAGCTTCAACTGGTCGTCTTCTACGAGAAAGTCCTTAGCGCTCAGCTTCTCCTCCTGCCGAGGAAGCCTCACTTCCGTGTCGGCGCCGCTTTGGACAGCGTCTATGACAGTACCCAGTCTTTGTCCTGACGTAGCTCTTCCAGCCACGGTGTCTTACGAATTGCACAGACGACTTTCTCGTGAGCTAACGTCGTAGGAGCATCACTTGCGAGGTCCATGAAACCTCTCGAAAGGGCGTCCGCCACGCCATTGGCTGCTCCTTTCACGTACTCTATCTTGACGTCATATCGCTGCACCTCCATCGCCCAACGTAAGATACGTGGCGAAACATTAGTGCGCTTAAACAGCGATGTCAGCGATGCATGATCCGTCCTGATAACCGTACGCACACCGTATATGAAGTAGTGGAACTTATTCAGTGCCTAGATGACAGCTAAGCCCTCTTGGTCCGTCACGTGATAGTTGCGTTCCGCTTTTGATAACGGCTTCAAGGCGAAATAAACCGGATGAAGAAATCCATCATCCTGCTCTTGCGCTAGCACAGCACCTACGCCGATTTTACTCGCGTCAGTATATGTATATCACGAATGGTCTGGCACCGCTCCGGGCTTCTCGATGTCCAGCTGAGCAAGTACCGGCGCTTCCGTTAACTGCTGTTTCAGTGTCTCGAAAGCGCTCCGCTGTTCGGCACCCCATTCGAACGCAACTTTAGGGCTTGTCAAGCTGTACAACGGCTTTGCAATCTGCGCAAACCTAGCACGAACTTCCTATAGTAACCTGCCATTCCGAGGAACGTCGAAGTTCTGCTAGGTTTCTGGGCTGTGGGAAGTTACGGATCTTCTCGATCTTATCTGGGTCGGTCCTTACGCCTTGTGCGTCCACCACATGCCGTAGGAAAGCGACTTGCTGCTCCAGCGGTCGACATTTCTGCGGCTTAACTTTCAGATTGGCGCTTCTTAGGGCTTGAAACACCTTCTCCAGGATGTAGCGGTGGCGTTCAATGGACTCTATCGCGACAAGGATGTCGTCAATATACACGGAGACTTCCTCTCCGAGCAGGCCGCCTAACACCTTTTCCATCAACCTCTGAAAGACCGAAGGTGCAATGGTAAGACCGAATGGAAGCACTCGGAATTAATACAGACCTGCTGTGGTGGTGAACGCGCTGATTTCCTTCGCTTTGTCTGTCAACGGGATCTGCCAGTAACCACTAGCAAGATCGAGCGAAGTGAAATACCGCTTCCCCTTTAAGCTCTGCAGCGTCATGTTAATGGCTGGGAGTGGATACGAGTCTTTCCTCACCAGCTTGTTAACCTCTCGATAATCCACGAACAATCGTATTGAGCCGTCCTTCTTAGCGACCAACACAACCGGTGACGCCCATGGTGACGTGCTCTCTTCGATTATGTTGCGCTGCTTGAGATCTTGGAGCATTTTTTCGACCTGCCCGCGCACCACGTACGGTACTGGCCTCGTCTTCTGCTTAATAGGAGGCTGCCCCTGGACGTCGATCTCATACTCCATGAGATGTGTCTGAGTCAAGTCTACATCGGACACCACAAACACGTCCTCGTATTCAGGTATCAGATCTCTGAAGGAAGCGAGAATCTTGCCAGACTTCTTGCATATCTGGATCACATCATCCGCTTTAGCGTGGTTCGAGGTTATACGTTGCATCGCAAGCATATCACCTGGTATATCAGCCGTCTTAGGGTCGTACCACTGGTCACTTGACCATTCACCTAGTACTTCTCCCTTCCGGATTACCCACGGCTCCAGGTCTCTGTTAACAACAGGCACTCTTCCCGAGCCGTTTGATATGCGGCACACTCCGGATGCAACTCTGTCATTACCAGACCAGAAGATTCTGTCGCCTTCCGCGCCTTCTAGCCCTCGAAGTTCGACCGTCGCCTCTGAGTTCGGCGGAATTACGACTCGTTCGTGGGCTCGTGCAACCGACTTCTCATCGACACTCCCTGGCTGCACGCACGTCAGAAGCTTAGACTTTCCGTCTTCTGGTTTTGGGTAAAAGTGTAGCTGAATGCCCAACGCTTCGAAAACGTTGGTTCCGAGAATAACGAAATCGTCATCGGACTCTTGGACGTGAAGCTGCACCCGAGCTTGACGTGCGCCCTTCACGTTAACGTCCTCTTCGATCACTTTCAGGAACTTCATCGGGTTCCCCGACGCATCATAGACACGATGTTTGTTGGGGTCACCCGCCTCAACAACTATGCCGTCTATGTTAATTCCACGGTCTTTCGCCTTATCCAACATAACCGTTGGTGTTATGGAGACTACGTACCCAGTACCAACCAGCACTTCCGCGGTTAGATCCAACAGCTCTATCTCACAGTAGCACGGCTTCCCTCCACTTGAGCTGAGTGGAGAAGGACGGGTGATCTTGACGCTTGCCCTGCCTCGAGAGTGCCTTTCGGGGCTCCGTACTCCCCTTCGCCAAATCACGTCCCGCCTTGGGATTACCGACCTTCTTTGGGCATGCCTGCTGAAAGTGTCCTACTTCATCGAATTGGAAGCAAGTCTGTGATTTGCTAGACGACTGCTCCGCGGCTTTCCGCCTGTTGCTATTTCTCTGGTCCTCCTTGGTGTGTCTCCCACTCCAGGACTTCTTGCTCTCACTCGACAGCGCGACGCAATGTGTCTGCTCCAGACGCAGCGCAACTTTCCGAACTTCATTGAACACAGAACCGTTCGGAGCATCCAACGCCGCTAACATATAGTAAGAGTCCGGCCAAGCCGACAGGCACTCGTATATCTTGGTTCCCAGCTGGAAGTCAAGGTGCCATTCGCTTGTCAATACTCTGCAGGCGACAACAAAAATCAAATACAGTCTCACTATCGCGCTTTGCAAGGTTCTTCCATTCCTGCTCTGCCTTGAGCCTTTCGCCTGGGGTACATCTGGCCTCGCGCAGAGCCTGGACAACCTCATCGAACGTGCCCGGTTGCACCGGCAAGTAATCGATGTGAGCTCGCGCCGACCCGACCAGATGGTTGAGCAGGACATCCCTTCTGTCAGCGTCACTCCACACTGACTTAGGATATTTCACCGCAGCGCACGCAAGAAGCCGCTCAACGACGATTTGCCATCGTACTCTTTGACCTCCTTGACACTTTGTGCCTTTAGGACCTCATTGAGCACCGATAGTGTCGCGTCGGAACGCCCACTGCCCGCGGACGACGTTGGTGAGCACCTCGCCAGAGCACTAGCACTACCACCTAGGGATAAAACAGGTGACCCACCTGGCGGCGACGGGCATGGCGTATTCCACGATGCCTATGATAATGGCGGACAAGTCTGTGGGCGCTGCGGTTGGTGCACCTCCTGCAACATACCTGTTGACTCATGCCAACAACACAACCGCTACCTAGCTGCGTCTCTTCCCAAGGCTTACCGTTGCCCGCTTCCACGATCTCCTCACGGGCGCCTTGGGCACTCTGCCGCCGCTGCTCGCTCTGAAACAGTTGCAATTGCATCCGCAATTGTGCCAATTCCTGCTCATATGCGTCTATGCGTTGTTGAACTAAGTCACGATCGCAGTCCGGCCGCTGTGTCAACTCGACCTTAGCCGCCGCTTCCCGCGACACGAGAGGCGGATCTTGCATGCTCTGCTGGATGGACGTACCTCACTTGGCTGCTGGGAAGTCAGCACCCACTGCATGCTGGAATGCTGATTCCATTTTGGCTTAGGCCATGCTAACTGCGTTCCGCAGCTCCTCGAGAACTTTGTCTCGCTTTTTACGAGGGAGGCCTCTGAGCTGCTGATCCAGCTGCTCTTCAACGCAAGATGCACGCTTTTCTCGCTGTTGTCCGCAGCCGTGCCGCGAAGTGTCTCGTTGGTGCTTTTCACTACCTGAACAGACCACTGATGAGGGGGGTTGACGCCCGTATCAGCTCTGTGCGTAGTTAACTGGTGAGGCGGATCGGCCCCATGTAAGTATGAGTTGTGAATCTTCGGTGTCTAGTGGATGGTTGGTTCGTTGCTGGGTATGCAATCTGACATGGGGTGCTTGGCCAGGCCCCCATGCCGGCTATGCCGGCAGATCTATCCGCACATCTTTCCCTGTCGTTGAGGACCGGCTCAGAGAGGATCGAATCCCTTACCGGGCTTTCTGCCTGACGGCTCATTACTCGCTTCCGGAGAGATGATCACTTCGATCTGACAGGAGAAGGTTCCGGCTTCGTACCGCACCAGTACGGGACAACTTCCAGCGATACTTCTGGCCCATTGACCAGTTCATGGACACAGCACACCCCAGTGTGTATAAGGTTTATCAATAACTACGCTGTTATGGAACGGAGAGTCTGAAACACAGACACTAGCTACTTCACGGCGAGGAGTGGGACCTAGACCCGCGATGTCGGCTGAGTGGGAAGTGCGCCCTTGAGCGATGACTCAGTTCGCGGCGACGCTAACAGATGTATGCGCAGACCTTCCCCTTGGACGCAAGATTGGCGGGGAGATGCTTGCCTCTCCTGGTCCCAGAATCCTTTCCGGACCTTGGCTATGCTGTCTGCGGGAACTCTGCCGGTCCGAGGGAGACTTAAGATGGGTTGACTACCGATTACTCGGCTGCTGACAAGAGTTGTCTGGTTCCCGACCGCTCGGGAGAAAGCACAAATGCTAGAATGGACCCTGTGCCCATGCCGGCCGGCTTATATGGAGTGAGCGCGCCCCAAGCCCCGCCGACACTGCTCACAATCGATCGATGCCACGTCATCCGTGGCGGGCCGTCTGCCGGATCTACAGGATGGGGAGCTCATGAAACGACCTAAAATGACATCAGAAACATAACAGAACAGCACAAAACATACACCGCACAGTAGTGGGGGACCCCCTGAGCTAACAATACCACAGAAATGTGTCATGCGTTCACTCAGTAGGGGATGCTTGTTGGATTATTTGTGCAACTACTGTTTTCGTCGAGTTGGTCAGCGATCAAAAAATTTTGGTTTTGAATGGAACGGTTTTTGTTGGTTTACTCAGAGTTGTTGCGGTTGTTTCTTCAAAGTCATAGTTTTATATGCAAGCCAATAACTAGTAGAATGACGCAGTTTAAGCTTTTTGTTTGGGCACCGTGTAAAGGAGCCTTTTAAGATAGCGTTTTTGAACAAGCAGTTAATTTTGATTGTCCTAAAACTTGTCCAGCTTGATTTGAAACGAGCTAGTTGGTCTTGTTGGCTTCCATCTTAATTAGAAAAGTGTTCAGCTCCAGCTGAACACGCCTCAATAAAACATTTACAGCTTCGATTAGCTTTGATATAATAGAAAAAATCAAGGAAATTGAATGCCCTATAAGTCAGGCACCTCTTACGATTTACGGTTTACGATTTACGACCCTTTTTTCGTAATTACGATTTACGATTTACGAAATTTTGGATTTAATTTACGCACACCCCTGATGAGCACACGGGATTTTTTCGATCTCGCTTATAAGAATATTTTCTATACTTGCCGATCTGTCGTACAGCTTCTTGAGGATGTTGACCGCAACGCAGTAATTGTCTCCAATCACAGGAACATATGTGATGGATGCTGCAGCTTCGCCTTTGAGAGTCTGCTTCAAGAACAGGAACTTTTCTTGGTCAGTTAAACTGGCATCATTATGTATGAGGGCCTGGAATACCGACCAGAAAGCGTTGAACTCCCTGAAGTCTCCTGAGAAGTTTGGAATTTCGAGAAGGGTCGCCTAAGCGCGACATTTCGCTCCTGCGGAGGCGCGATCCCATTTGTCGAGTGCAATGACTGCCACTATTGCTGGTTGCAGTACGGTTACCGTTGCTGCCTTTCTGACAGCCGGCTATTAAAACTTTTTGCTGGGACAATTCATCCTTTCTGAAGTCCACTTTGTTGTGCCAACGCATGATCGTGATGTCAAGATGAAATGATTCTGTTTGCAAGCGGTCGTCGAAATCCGTCATGAGAATTTCACGCTCCTTTTTGGAAGGGGGTGGGTTTATTGTCTCGATGGCTTCCTTTACGCAGTTATCGCGGTACTGCTTATTGTCTATAACCGCCGTCATCAGGTGGTTCAGCTGTGCTGTATTCTCCCTGATATATGCTTCGCATTCCTTCCTTTCTTCCGGAAAGGCGAAGGGCTGGTCCACGCACTCGACATCTTGTCCGCTTGTATTTACGAGTTCACAGGCATTTGTGATCTTTGTCTTGAAAACCTGCATTTCTGCCATTCTTCTTGATTTTTGCAAGATTTCACAGTTTCACCTTAGAATTTGCTTTGCTTCGTTTGGTTTGAATGAGAACTCTTTTCCTGCCACGCGGGTCTTTTCTTTGCTCTTCTAGCTCTCTCAGATGAGAGTTCACACAATGAGCGAGCTTTCTCAGCGACTTCTATTGACCCCTCTGCTGAGGTTTAACCAGAAAGAACTGTTGATTTAACCTCTTACCAATGAGTTGGAAAGAAATTTTGCTTCCTGGTAAAGGAAGGCTTTGAAAGAACTCTTGGTTCCCCGAGGAACGCTTAATAGAGTGCTTTTTTGAATTCTTCTTTCCCTAGCGATGGAAAGAAGTTTCAGGTGCTTCCAGGGCTCTCCTGAGAAAACACGGTAGGGAGGCTTTAAGTTTTCCTGGTCCCCTGAGGAACGCCTAGTGGAAAGAAGTTTCGAATGCTTCCATGGCTCTCCTGAGAGAACGCGGTAGGAAGGCTTTACTAAAGTTCTCCTGGTTCCCCGAGGAACGCTTACTGGAGTACTTTTTATTAGCTTCTGTCTCTCACTGGGGAGAGCTAGCGCATAAGCTTTTGCGTGGGTTTAAATCCACTGCTGATGCACCAATTTGGTGGTTCACCACGGATGTGTCTATTGCGACTTGTAATAATTGATTTATTACGATATCACGTTAAGAAGACGACCCGAATATCACATCGCAGCAGGTTATATAGACAATATGCAGGGGCGGAGCTATAAATATCTAAGATTGTTAGCCAGTGGGGCGAACTACCTCTGGTCTTGAAAGGGGGCACCGCGCCTAGAGTGGACTACTTGAGCGCAATCTCTATTACCTACTTGCGGTACCCCTAAGTTATGCCTGTGGATGTTACTGAATGATATTTATCCTAGAGTACTCACCTAAGTATGCTAAGTCATATCATTCATTCCTATTTGGCCTATATTATACTACCAGACGTGTTCAACGGCCTACCGCCCCCCAAATGTCTGGTTGGAGCTTCGCCCTAAACCCGGAGAATAGAACACCCCGAACGTCTTCTCTTCTTTAGGCCTTCTCTCAATCATTAAAAAAACTGGTTTTGCTATATAGAATGGTATAGTGGAATAGGGCAAAACAGATCCATCACCTTCACTGGACCCCCTTAACTGCTCCCTTACCACTGGCTCCCTTTTATTGTCAGCCCTTTTCCGGCTCACCCTTCACTGCTACCCCCTCCCCCTTCGTCGGTCCCTACTACTGCTCCCACCTTCACGCTGGACCTCCCTTTACTGGTCCCCTCTTCGTTGGTCATCCTATCCTTCACCGATCCCTATTACTGGTCCCACCCTGACTGGTCCCCCTTTTATTCATCAACCCTTTTCCGGTCCCCCCTTCACTGGACCCTTCCCCCCATTCACCGGTCCCCATTGCTGGTACCTTCCTCACCGGTCCCCTCCACCTGATTCCCTCTTTCACTGGTCAACCTTCTGTCGGTCCCCTCTTCACTGGACCCCTCTCCCACCTCACCGGTCCCCCTTCACCTGGTCCCCTCTTCACTGGTCAACATTCTACCGGTCCACCCTTCACTGGACCACTCCTCCCCTTCACCGGTCCCCATTACTGGTCCCTTCCTCACCGTTCCCCTCTTCACTGGACCCCTCCCCCTCCTTCACCGGTTCCCCCTTCACTGGACCCCTTTTCCCTCCTTCACGGTTCCCCCTTCATTGGATCCCCCTCACCGGTCCCATTACTGGTCCCACTTTCACTGGTCCCTCTTTTATTGGTCAACCCTTTACCGGTTCCCCTCACTGGAACCTCATCCTTCACCGGTCCCCTATTACTGGTCCCTTCCTCACCGATCCCCCCTTCAGCTGGTCCCTTTTCACTGGTCAACATTCACCGGTCCCCTTCACTGGACCACTCCTCCCCTTCACCGGTCCCCATTACCGGTCCCTTCCTCACCGTTCCCCTCTTCACTGGACCCCTCCCCCTCCTTCACCGGTCCCCCTTCACTGGACCCCTCTTCCCTCCTTCACCGGTTCCCCCTTCATTGCATTCCCCCTCACCGGTCCACATTACTGGTCCCACTTTCACTGGTCCCTCTTTTATTGTCAACCCTTTACCGGTTCCCCTTACAGGAACCCCGTCCTTCAGCGGTCCCCAATTACTGGTCCCACCTTCACTGGTAACACGTCGTCTGAATCCGGAACCCTCGCGCGACATCGGTGACACCTCTCCTGAACCCGGACGCCTGTTGAACAACGTCGGTGGCATGTGTTCTCAACCCGAACGTGCTTTGCGCGATATCGGTGACACGTCGTCTGAATCTAGAAGGCCTTTCGCGACATTGGTGACACCTCTTCTGAATCCAGGCACTGATGAGCGACTTCGGTGGCATGTCTTCTCAAGCCGAACGTGCTTTGCGCGACATCGTTGACACGTCGTGTGAATCCGGACAGGCCTTTCACGACATCGGTGACACCTCTTCTCAACCTGAACGCCCTTTGGGCGACATTTGTGACATGTTGCCTGAACATGGACGCCTGTCGACAACTACAACAGTTGACGATTGGTGACAACTACAACCTCCGCCCCCCCCCCCCTTCCCCATACTTCCCCCCAACACACCCCTTCAGCATTTCTGTGTGCAAACAAACACACACACGCTCACCCACAAACAAACGACCGTTCTCCCTTATATAGTAGGACAAGGGCGCGTGTAGCGCAGTCGGAGGAGGCGCCACTGCTGCGTGCCCCCGATACCAGGTTGCTGGTTCGGATTTCCCGCCCAGGCCAACCAAGCCTTCCATCCCTCCGGGGTCGGTGAATTGGTACCAGACTTGTCTGGGAAGGATAAAACACTGACTTGTACATGGCTGGCCACCGCAAGTCATTGTATGGCCAAATACGCATTCAACAGGCCTCCACGACATCCCGTAGAAGTAGAATGCGCTGGCGCATCCTAGAAGGGATTGAGTAACGCCGTCCTTTATCCTTTATCCTTATATAGTAGGACACTATACATTCACAAATGTAGTCCCTAGTTGGGTATCCACAACAACACACGTAAACTATTTAAAAGGTGCTTCAAGCTAGGATATGCTAACATTCGAAACGGAGTTGGAAGGGCCAAGCAACATGGCTTACCCTCCCTAAGAAGCAAAAGGAAAAGGGCTGATCTGATCATGCTTTTTAAAATTCTCACAAACAGAATATCCATTGAAAGCATAGAGTTTTTTGATGTCCCAATAACGAGGAGTAGAGGAGGAAGACTTAGATTGTATCCCCAAGTGCCAAGGTCACAAGCTAGGTCTAACTTCTTCACTTATCGGAACCTTAAGGAACTCAACCTGCTTATAGACGAATCTGAAGGTTTTCATAACATGTCTGTCTGTCAATAAAAAACAAGTAAGGATATGAAGGAAACAAAGGAGAATAAAATAACAAGAGAGAGAGAGAGAAGAGAAGAAAATAGAGAGAAGAGAAGATTATAGAAAAAACATGAGAAAGGTTCGTTTCTTCCTCCAGACGAACCTTCAGTTTAAGCACGTTTTAACCCGAAGAGATCTTTTGTAGATGGTTTTAGCTGCACATCGTCATATTTGTTGTTTGTGCTAGTGTCTTATACGCGTGTGATTATAATTCATATAATTTTTCGTTGATTATAATTCACGAAATAAATAAATAAATAAATAGTTAGTGCTTCTTCAAAGTGGACTACATGCGCCAGTTTGAATGCGTAGGCGGCCTGTGGACAAGTGGTAGCGCAGTGGATGAAGTCGCCGTCTGTTGCCTGCTCTTCGACTCAAATTTCTCTGTCCGGATGTCCCGCCCAGGTCAACCAAACGAGTCAGCGAATGGTGCCAGATTCGCCTGACAAGCGTGAATCGCTGACTTGTTCATCGGCTGGTCGCTGCAGATCGTTGCGCAGGTCAAATACGCATTCAGATTGCCTACACGCTATCTCGTGGAACTAGAATACGCGGTGCATCCCGGATATAAATTGAGTGACGCCGACTCTCGTCATTTTGTCTTTCATGTGACCTATGTAACGCACTGTGCTTGGTACCAAGCAGTTCACGGTCATCGAAGAGACGATGACGGTGTATGCTCATATTCGAGCCTAGAATCCACTTCTTTCGCCCCCCCCCCCCCCCCACGTCATCCCGTGCTTCCCGAATTAACTGTGAGTATTCAGAAGCATGGGTGCGCGACGATATGATGGTCGTGTGATACGGTATAATACGAAAAAAAAGGCGGTTTATTATGACCCGTACTGCTTGGATCCGGAAGCGAATGTTGGGGTACGGCTGGTGCTCACAAAAACTGCACAGAGAGCGACCTCTCAGCAGTAGCCGCCCTTATCGGAGAGCAACGCCTTACAAGTTTCCTCTGCCGTTGACAACCCCAAGCACAGCATTTCAGGTTCTATTTAAGCCCGTAGTCTCGGTCACATTATTTCGTTATATGCATCACATTATTGGAAGGCATTCTCAGTGATCCAAATTGTCGTCGAAAAACAAAACAACGAACCAAAGGAAGCGATTTATAGTTCTATACTGGCATATGAACACACAATATACAAACAGACATCAGCACATATAGCACAGGTTTAACAGTATCAGTACAATGTGACTAATCCCGAAGAAAACTAAGCACATCTACTACGTCCGACAGGCTTCCATGTTTCCGCGACAGTACAAAATAAAACTGGGCGAATTTCCGAGAGGAGAAAAGCTTATTCAAGGAGGTAAAGATCACCGACGGTTAGAATGAAGAAGGGAAAGGCAGTAGTAATTATTCATCTCACAGTGGAAGTGAATCACTCATAAAGTAACATTTTGGTAACAGCAGAAGAAATCCTGCAACAGTGTGCGGCATCCCCCAGGACCTAGACAGACTCGGCAACTTTCAGGAAACCGACGTAAAACTGCCCTACAGATCTGCACGGAAGTGGCAATGAATGACTGCTCAGAAGCAGTTGTTCGATGAGCTTCAGACAACATCCCAGTGGCACGTCCACTAGACCTACACTCGCATCTTCGCCATTTGCGCGTGGGTCACTGAAATGTCTCGTCCGACGAGAAGATAATACGAGATGACCAGGTAAAGGATAAGAATAAATTACGGTGCTAACGAGTCTCTCTATGAGATGCGCCGGGCATTACACTTCTACTGAATATCGTAGATGCAATTTAAATACTTATTTGTTCTCCAGAACAACCTTCAGTGGCCAGTCGACGACGAACTCAAGAATTAATCATTCCCAGGCAGTACTGGTACCGACCACAGAGGAAACCTGGACTGGGCAGGAAACCCAAACCGAGAACATCCCTCCGGAGTGCATCTTAGCCCTAGTTTATACTTGCACCGCCACGCGGCGCGGCAATACGATCGCCATATCTATCGATTTTCGCGCCGGCCGATCGATATCTACTCCGACTATAGCGCCGCGCCGCGCAGCGGCACAACTATAAACTAGAGCTTACAGCTTATGCCTCGTCACGATAAAACCACGCTTTTTATAGTTGCCTTAGAAAGCAGGTTAAAAGAAATGTCGTATATACCATTTTAGATGAAATTGGACACTTTTATTATGAAGCTCAAAAATTCAGCAATCCTTTAGTGCAATAGAAGAAGAGATTGCGCCACGCACTCGAATAGGTCGTCGTGATTGTTGTTTGATTGATAACAAAAATTCCGTTCGAGTGAAGGAGCACGGATAAAAACGATACGACTAAAAAACTGCTGTCTTTTGCACACTGAAACAAGTTCTAACCATATTTTCTCCTCGAATGATATTTTCTTTTAAATTTCAAACAGTATACTCAGCTCTCCTATTGGCGCAGGTGATTTTTTTTAATTCAAAAAAGAAATACCACTTTTCCTTAAAAAAAAAGTATTCAAACCATCTCGAAGACTTTGTTTTAATGTCAAGAAAGCTTGCTTTGATTTTTAAGATGTTCAGCTTGATTTCAAAAACGTCAAGCTTGCTTGGAAGAGTATCTAATTTGATTTAAGAGGTGTCCAATTTGACATGAAAATGGCATACATCTTAGAGCTTGTAGATCAACCCTTCAATCCTACCAAAATCGGTTTTGAGAATTTTGACGTTCCGGCAAGTATTCAACAGTATTTTTATAGCTCAAAGCCCTGTTTATTTTAGGCTGGTTGGGGGTGGGATCACCTAGGCGCGTCACAGAAATTTAGGAGCTAGTCGTTAATGTGGTCTACATTAGGAAGGCGAACCAACAAGTGCAATCAGGCCGCATCACATGATGAAGCCACCCTCACAGAGCGCGCATGGTTGGTCCTCTGACTCTCGCCTCCTCATATAGACCACATTAACGAGTAGTGTCGGTCCGCTTTAGGTTCGACCCCAGTAAGCGCACCTAACAGGAATTTTGAAAGCAGTGAATATACTCACGTCGCAGCGCTCTGTGCATCGAAAACCTTGTAAAGCATCTTGACAGCAGGGAAAGGCTGGACCTCATCTAAACAACATTCATTCAGTACATTCTGACGCCGGTCACAAATGCTTCAAATCACCCACTTAGTGTTTCCGCGTTGTTGTCATTACGCAGCTCACCGGATGCTGCCACAACATACGAATCTAACAACCAGATCTGAAACACGTAACGTCAGTTCGGCGATAAAAGGCGTTGCCTCTACTTGTAGCTGGATACGGAAACCTTTTCGACCGTTACAGGGTGAAAGAAAGAGTACCACGACATTAGTCCATCTATTCACGTGATGCGCCAAGCACCCTATTTTTTCTAAATCAGGCGCCTGGTGGCGCAGTCACAGGAGGCAGTTGCGCGAATCTAGGTCTTTAGCTCGGATCATGCTCCGTATAACCTAGCCTTCTATTTCTCCAAGGTCGCCGATTGGTAACAGACTAGTTTGAGAAATGCAGAACAGTCACTTGTCCACATCAGATTGAGGGACATATAGTGATTCAAACTGCTTCCATGACATCTCGTAGAAGTAAAATGCATGGTGCATCCCACAGAAGGACTGATGGATGTCGCCCATTTCCAAGCCTCTAGCCTTTGTTACGGATGCACATTTTTTCCACGAAACTTCGTTTTTAACCCATTGTATGAGTAGCAGCAGCCAGCCGAAGAATATGCTAGCGTTTTGTGCTTCCCAGACAAGTCCAGTGCCAATTCTTCGACCGCAAAACGGTGCATTCGGTAACTTAGATGCGGTCGACTACTAAATCGATTCGGTTTTGCCGCGACCAATCCCAGCATCACGACACCCACTAGGTTTCATATTCACCATCACTTAAACTGCAGCGAAGACCGATGATGTGGGACAGGGGTGCGCGTAAATGAAATATGAAGTTTCTTAAATAGTAATTACTAAAAACCGTCGTAAATCGTAAATCGTAGACCGTAAATCGTAAGAATCACCCGACGTGTAGTGCAGTACAACTAAATTTCCAGAGGTTTTTTCTGCTAATGTTAATCAGATCTGGATTTACTTAATTGCCGTGCTATTTTCAGCTTAAGCTCAACAGCTTCCTTACCAAACTATTTCTTTTTCACGCCTTCTTGCTAATAGTAACACATCTTTTAAACCAAACTTTACACGTTCCACGAAAGTTACTGTAAATTCAAAAACTTAAGTCTATGCATGGTATTCCAACAAAAAGCCTGCATCGTTTGAATATGCATTAAATTCCTAACTTATTACCAATTCTTTAGCTTGCATATAAATCTAGGATCTTAGCAGAAACAACAGCTAAGAAGCCGGTGTCAAATATTAAAAAACCATTTCACCACTGACCAATGCGCCGGTTTCCTACTCAAACCCGCACTGGTAAGATTTCGGAAACCTTATAATATTGCATTACTATTTAATAATTCTCCGCACTCGCTCAGGCAACCCTTCGCCAGCCTTGTAACGAACGTTTGTTCCACCGAGAGTCTGCAGCATCGCCATAGGACCAGACAGGGTGGTTTACGATAAACTTAACCACATCACCGAAGATGGAGATCAAAACCAGTTCACCCGTTCTTGAAATGCTACGCGCTCAGTTTTTATCGCACTTTGTATATCAATTTGCTCCGCCTTAATGTGTACAGTGCAAACCGATAGAAACACTGGTACATGTCGCGAAGGAGAGGAGCAATGGTTGGTGGAAATGCGCCAGCCAATAGTAACCAAACAGAGCACAGACCGAACACATGCCAGCCGATCAGGGTTAACGCCCTCCCTGAATGGCACGCCCATTCAATGCTGTTTGATTGGGTGGCATTCCCATCCCACAATACTGCACGTCTTCGCGACATATACCGAAACATTTATTTATTTATTTATTTATTTATTTATTTATTTATTTACATTGATGGTTTATCCTTTCTACATGAGTGTAGCACATTCTAGACCCCGCTTCCAATCACGAATGTCGTGGATTCGCGTCACTTCTGTTTGGTAGGGTCACCATAAATCTGTTATGAACAAAGTGACTAGACCTTATTACCAAACTGGACGCGGATCTAAAATACTCGTCCGTTTTTCTCTAAGATACTGTCTCCAATGTCTTTCTGTGGGCTGGAATGCAACAACTTTCGGCAGTAGGAATGCGACGTGCCTTGTAGCTCTGGAACGGAAACGGAGGAGCCCAACCTCCTAGACAGGATCTTATTTTTTAAAATATTGTATAGCACTTGTTTCTCCTCTTGAATCTGTCCAGTTCCAAACGGCTGCCCTTACATGTTAGAGAAATGGAAGAGATAGTTAAGCGAAGAAAACAGTCAGATTCGAGAAGCCTGTGCACAGAACGGTATCGTCTACCACAGTAACACATCGCAGCATCAAAAAACAACCCTTAAGGAAAGTAGGAATTTTTCTAGAGTGAGCACAACTTTATAGCCCAGTCCATATAAATTTGGACGCCAGTTGGTTGTTGATCAAAGATCAAACCTAAGAAAAAAATCGACAAGAATAGCCGTAAATCGTAAAATCGTAATCATAATTACGAACACCCCTGGCTTGGGACACTGTGGTAGCATCTGAAATTGATTTATCATTTTGCGATGCCGGAATGAGTTGTGGTTTCGTAACAACCCTTACTTAATTTACTTTTTCTCAATTCCTAGCATTGTGTTTTAATTCTTGTTCATGTTGTCTCGTTTGGTTCTTCTTGAGTTTGTTTTCTCGTGCCGATTTCGGCACCCACAATAAATAAATAAATAAATTTATAAGCGCAGCAAAGCGCGTGGTAGCGCATTCAGAGGAGGTGCCGGATGTCTCACACGCCCGACTCTAGGTTCCTGGTAAGGATTTGCCGCCCAGGCCAACCAAACCTTCTACCCCTCATTGCTCGATGAATTGGTACCACACTCGTCTGGGAAAGATGATCACGGCAAATCATTGTATAGGCCAATGCGCATTCAAATTAATTTACGCATGGCGCATGAAAGTATTGGGTTGTCCCATAAGTCTTCGCCATTTTTTCAACGATTCACTGCAGATTTCGCCGGCGGTCTCCTGCATAGCGCTACATAGCTTTCGAAAGAGAATGATTTGCTCTATCAGAACATGTATTGCATTTCTTTTTTCATCATGAATTTTGTCAATTTTTAGGTCGTTGAAGTGAAAAGTGAAAAGGTGAAAAACTAGCCATTTGCGCACTTGTTGTCTCCGCTTAGGTTTGTAATTTTTTGCGCAGTTTTTTCGAGCATTTGGGAGACAATGTTCTGTACTACAAGAATATGTGCTAGTGCTATTTGCTCATTTGTCCTTTATTGATTTTTAGGTCATCAAATTGGGACGTCCGAAGGATGATGGTTATTTTTGCCGACAGCTCCTGCTCTGTAGTTGGACTTTTTGGGTTGGTGTTATATGTCATTCGAAAGAGAATGTCTTCCTCTATGACAACATGTGTCGCGTTTATTGATTTCTATTGAATATCAACAAAATGCCAAAAGGAGAAAAATCGTCTTCACCAACAACTCCTTCACCTTCTTCAGTTGTTGATATTCGACAGAAATCAGCGTGAGCCAATAAACGCGACACAAATTCTTACTGAGCAAGACATCCTCTTCCAAACGACATATGACACCAAGCAAAAAGTCCAACCACAGAACCGGAGTTTTGGTAAAAATTCGGACGGAAAAGTCGGAATTCCCAATTTGATGGCCTAAAAATCAATAAAGGGCAAGTGAGAAAATAGGACCAACACATATTCTTGTAGTACAGAACATTGTCTCCCAAGTGCTATAAAAAACTGCGCAAAAAATTACAAACCTAAGCGGAGAGAACAAGTGCGCAAATGGCTACTTTTTCACTTTTCACTTCAACGACCTAAAAATTGACAAAATTCATGATGAAAAAAGAAACGCAATACATGCTCTGATAGAGCAAATCATTCTCTTTCGAAAGCTATGCAGCGCTATGCAAGAGACCGCCAGCGAAATCTGCAGTGAATCGTTGAAAAAACGGCGGGAACTTATGGGACAACCTAATAGAATGCATGGCGCATGTACCAAGCTCCTGTACCCTAAATCCTCGTATTGAACCTCTATCCTTTCACCTATTTATAGTAAGTTAGCAACAAAGAGAACTAGAGTTAGTGGCCACGATCCCAAGAAGGTGTCACATAAATCACCCGTCTTAGCCTCTCTTACAAACCGGTCGTCGCTATCACATAAATGGAACGAGCACAAACGATAAAAGGAAAAAGGACGGCGTCACTCAATCCCTTTTTCAGTTGCGCCACGCATTCCATTCTACGGAATGTCGCGGAGGCGATTTGAATTTGTATTTGGTCATACAATGACTTGCGGTGGTCAGTCGATGAACAAGTCAGCGCTTTATCGTTCCCAGACTAGTGCGGCACCAATTCACCTACCTCAAAAAGATGGAAGGTTTGGATGGCCTAGGCGGGAAATCCGAACCTGGAACCTGGTATCGGGTGAAGCGGCGGCCGGCACCTTCTCCGGCTGCGTTACATGCACCCGGAACAAGCATAGGAGGGACGAAATTAACGTATTTTTTACGCCGAACTAATCTAGGACATTAGATCGAGCACATGCTCTTTAGAGCGCCAGTTGAGCTCCAACGTTCAGCAATCTGATGCCGGCGTCTTTCCAGCAGAGATAAAAGGATGAAGCTCGACAATAATGCATGCTTTTGAGAGATACACCATGCATTATAAATATTTTCACGAAATGTCGTGGAGGGACAACAGTAACTTCTTAAACAAACGTATATGGCACCAACACACGATCCCGGATGGATCGAAGTACCAACTGGCAGGGTGAGACTCTAATCGAGAATCACTTCGGGGGCTCTAAACTGCCGGCGCCTCCCTCGACTAAACTCTGCTGCGCGCCCCTTACTTTAAGTTATTTTCAGTTTTAGTAGCGCATCGCTCTGCATCACGACGTCACATAGAGAAGCTCGTTTTTAGGTTCTCTCAAAAGGCGTTATGCGGCGCTTCTTCGGACGTGTTACAGCTTAGAAGATTAAACGGTTTGGACATAAATTTGAACCTATAAAAGCATTCAATCGCACTTACCAGAAGGTGTGGAGTCTTATTCAATGATCGTACGACAAGCTTCAGACTAGACTGCGCCTCACACGACGATAAAACAAGTTGGGCGAAGAACACTGACATGGACATAAACCTGAAAGGGATTAATTCAAGACAGGACTTGAAACAACCCTGAAATGAATACCTCGTCTTCAGGAACGGTTTCGCGTTAGCAGTGAGAGTGCAGACGGAATGATGGAAGATGAAAATATCGTGACAGTCTGAATAGTATCAATAACTCAGTGCACAAACTGTGGCAAATCTGAATGCTTGTAATTGGTTATTAAAACCTCCACCAGGAAAGCAATGCGCGGAAAACACAGAGTCCTAAAAAGCACAAGAGAATGAGATAAGTTGTATACTACATGTATGTGTATGTGACTGTACTACGTGTGGAAGTCAGCTAATGTGTGGCGCCGTTTTCTTCTTGTTTTGTTTGCTTTGTGTTCTTATGTGTGAATCATATTCGTGCCTTCAAATTAATAAGGATGAAAAATCAGTAAAAACAGTTGGAATAGGCCGAGAATTAGAGATCATATCAAAAGTGATACAATAATTCTACTTTTGACAACACTGCCGAGCTCTGCGTTACATCCACAACAAAGTAAGACTCGATCGGCCCGACAGACTCCAGTTTCAGACACAGTCTGAAAACAGAACACATTAGGAGTAATAGTAAAAGTAAAGAGAGAATGGTTTGAAGAACCTCTCTATGAACAGCAACGTAGGAGTGGCTCAGTAGAATCCGCTTGGAATTGGGAGACCAGTCTGAGTGCATCTGGCCGGATTCGGTACTGTCACGGTGTTTGCTATGCCTAAATATGTATTACCATCGTCTGCCTAAACACGTATACCAAGCAATTGCCGTTAAGAAGGTACCGTTCGGGATCGCAGCCGGCTCCGCAGGAATCACGGCAGTAGTAGTCAGCTGAAGGTGATGTTTCGAGCCAGTCGTCACTAGGTAGATACGACAGAGAGATGCTGCTGAAATATAACGTTTTAATGACATTGTTCTATTTTTTCATAAAAAAAGAATGCAATGCTAATGTAACGACTGGCGCTAATCAATTCTTCCGCAGACTGCGCCACGCATTCCACATTACATTTACAGGACACCGTGGTAGTCACTTAATTATTTATTTAGACGAGTGCTTGAGCTATACAAGGACATGTGGTGGTCAACCAATAAACAAGTCAATGTTTTAACCTTTCTGGGCAAGTTTCGTACCAATTCACCAGCCTCGAAGGGATGGAAAGCCAGGTAGGCGTGGTTGAGAGCCGAACTAATAATCTCAAATCAGAATGCAGGATAAAGCCGGTCTCTGCTCCAAATGCGTTAATTTTCCAGCGCACCTAATTTGCTCTTAACTAGTAGTCGGCTATCGATAATCCTCATTAATTATGAGACTTGCTTAACCAAACAACACATTCACATTCACGCGTTCCACGCCTTGAACAGTCAACTCTTTCCAGAGATCGATAATAAGGATAAGAACAAAGGACGGCGTTAGGGTCCATCTATACTTCGACGCCGAGCGCCGCGACGCCGGTAGCGCGACACGCGACAGTACACCCGTCCCTTGCTGGAAGGCGTGGCGTCAGGAGGTACAGCCGCTGTTCTGCCAACCGGAAACTTGTTTTACATGTCAAAGGTTTCGTAAGGCACCCGCTACTCTCGGTGAAGCCTAGGGGGTTGGGGGTGGTTGAGCAAGGGGAATGAGGCGAAGAGCGCACGCCCACAGCAGGGGGCTCCTGACCGTCCCCCCGCGAAGCCACGTATGATGGCCACAATGATCGAGCGACGCGGTTGATCAATTTGGCCACTGTACATGCCATCTCGTCGCTCGGAGTCGGAAGTACAAACGGGACCTTAGTCAATAATCCCTTTGGAATGCACCACGCATTCTACTTTTACGGAGTATCGCGGTGATTTGAATGCGTATTCGGACTATACAATATCTTGCAGTGGCCAGTCGATGGACAACCCAGCGCATTGTCCTCCCAGACACAAGTCTGGTTCCAATTCACCGACCCCGGTGGTGGAGGGCTGGTTGGCCTTGGCGGGAAATCCGAACCAAGGATCTCGAATCGGGTGCAAGCGACAGCCGGCGCTTTCCCCGACCTCGATATAACGCGCCCTGACCAACAATATCGATCGATATTGATTGATCAGTCGATGTTGCTCACTTGCTATAAATCCTATCTCCGCTTCACGCTCATGAAAACCAATAATACCTCACCTGTGTTTAATTCTGTTAACGTGCTACGAAGACCTTCAAACGGCCACTAATTCTGCATGGATTGACGGAAGGAGGGAACGTTAAGCCTTTCACAAAACGTGTGCACAGTTTGTCGACTTTATTGTTTGACGAGGAAGAAACGGAAGACGATGAAGACGAGGCTAGCTTCACTCCTCTCGATCTCTGGAGCCACTCGGTGTCAAAAAGACGTATTTTGTCGAACTTCTACGAAGTAATAATCCCAAAACGAAGATGAAGTGACGAAAGACTAATAGTTTTGACGACAGGAGAACTGCAACATAGGAAAAAACACAGGAAAAACAGATGAATCGCTAGAAAATAACGCACCCAGCCTTGGCATCCACTATAGGGTTTCCACATTGACAGCACAGGAGAGAAACGTTGGCACCACCCGTGTCTTTGCAATACTCTTCTAATGGCTCCGTGTCGCAAATATCACGGGCGAGACGGTGAAAAGTCTTCGGCACTGAAACGCCGCGGAAATAATTTGAACAGAGAAAAGAACAAATGAAAATGGAGGGCGATTCCTGAAGAAAAAGCAGTGGGATCCAAATGACCTACCAAACGGCATGCCTTCCGCTTCAACGTGCAGCTTACACATAAAAAGGCGTTGATTGTCTGCCCAAGTGGGAGCACAGAGTGACTGTGGATAGAGCGTCAAACTCGATATGTTGGCCCGATATCGCGGCAGCCTTTGCTGTAAGTCCAAGCTCTCGGCGATGATCGGAGGAGTACCTAGTTCGACGGCATGTTCGCTGACTCGCACCATGTTCAAGCCATCGTTCCTGAAGCAGCACGGCGTACCAATTTGTGCCAAGCGATGAGACCATTCGACGCTAAAAGTGTACCATACTCCTTATCATTTCCATCTTCGTCCACGCCAGCCTTCGGAAAGTCGTCCGGAGGACAGTCGACGAATAACGACGCTAGTTCAGCACGCGGTTTCACTTCCAGGAAAAACGAATGCTCGTGCCATTCGGTACACATGAAGAAACAACCTGTTGAAGAGTCAAGTTGTTGAGGTTATTTCTAAAAAGCCATAGAAAGTGAATGGAGACTTTATCCAAGTACTCCAATCTTTACTGCATCACATGTATTAACTTAAAATTAGATTAAGATAAAAGATAAAATAAGAATAAGCCTAACCCAAATCGAATTTGTGGCACACTTCTACACTAGAAGTAAAGAATAATCGCAACTTGACAAGCTTCCGATTCTGGAATTCTTTGATCCGCTTCTACGAGATTTTTTCTTCTCCAAAAACTACTAAAATGTGGAAATTGTGAGATCCTGCTATATGTCCCATAATAAGATGACAAAGTTGGTCATATATGTAACAGTGAAGAACAGGCTCCAGTAAACCCACTCCAGGTTCAGTTTGCAGGAAGGGAGACGAGATATTCAACCTCTCTAAAATCGGTTATTTGGACAACGCAAACCTGAGAAGGAAAGCATTCGCATGAACACCTTTCTCCCCATCTCATGACATAACCTCGAAGTGGCTCGAAAAGGACGAAGACATAGGATGTCTGGCGCCTATCAAAAAAGGATGAACTCCCACTTGGCGCACTGTGAACAGCTAGAGCCTATCAAATTTCAAATAACACCCTTTAGACAAGT
This sequence comes from Heligmosomoides polygyrus polygyrus, assembly GCA_947396885.1. NCBI lineage: Eukaryota > Metazoa > Nematoda > Chromadorea > Rhabditida > Heligmosomidae > Heligmosomoides > Heligmosomoides polygyrus. The sequence goes on along the minus strand of OX377203.1, from coordinate 22,303,557 downwards.
TCTGTGCGAGTATTCAAGACCTTAAACTACCTCCCCTACCTTAGTCGGATAAAACTGCAAAAATGGACTTCAAATTCGTGATGACCATCCAAAATAACCCTTCCAGCGCAAATTGGGGTGAAATTGGAGACCACGGTCCCTCCACCCCTACTCTCTAAACTCCTAGGATAGGTCGATTACGGCTACTTCATAGCTACCGTAACCGACCTGAATTTCAAAAACGAATATTGCACTCGTGAAAAACCCCTCCGTGAAGGTTGGGTGAAATTTTTTTGACCTCGCCTCGACGTTGAGCGCCCAATCCAATCAGCCCCCAATCCCCCATCGGGGGAGGCTCGGAGGAGACGAGCATAGGTCCCCTGGATTCGCGTAAGTACAATACCTCCATGAAATGCAATGAAGGTCAATTGAAAATTTCAGAAAAATGGCAATTACAACCCAAAATGTAAGCGGGGGTCGAGCGTTCTACCCCCTCGCCGTAGTCCGCCCACCCCCAACCACTTGGACTTGCTCAAGAGTCCAGTGGCTGCCTTAAGGCCCCCACACGTCTGCAGCAATGCCGCTCGCCGATATGGTTAAGGATAGGGCCGCGGCGTTGCCGCAGAAGTGTGTGGGGGCATTTAGGAGATAGTGGAGACACAGATATTTGACACGCCTCAGTTTAAAGGGCGGGGTTAGAACGCCACTCTACTAATGTAAGCCAGACGATAGCTGGACGTGTATGTAGCCCCTTTTTAAGGTGAGCTACAGAAGTTTAGCGTAGATGGTGGGGGAATTTTTTATAGTAACTAGGTGCTAGTCTAAAACAGAGGGTTCACAGTCCACCTCCTTCATGATATCAATACAAATCGTAGAAAAACTTTTAGAAAGGACATGCTGTTACAGGATGTTTTGTTGCGATTAAAACTCTTGCGCCAAGCGGGATCGAACCCGCATCTTCTGCTTTCCGGGCAGCGATGTTCGCCTTACAGCACCGGCGCTGTCTGACCGCACGTAACATCCGCGATATCCTGGTGTAAGGCGAACATCGCTGCCCGGAAAGCAGAAGATGCGGGTTCGAGTCCCGCCTTTTGCAAGAGTTTTGATCGCAACAAAACATCCTGCAACAGCATATAGCTTCTTTACCAGCCGCTCCAGGCTTAAGCAAATGGGTTAAAACATTTTAGAAAGAATACCTACACGCTGAAGAAGTATACCTGGAACATGGGCTTGCAGCGGCTACGGTGGAACTAGCGGTTAAGGGGAAGACACAGCGTGGACCTCCCTGTCTAGACTACACCCGCAATTCAAACAGCGATAACATCTTCTGAGACACCTTGTGCGAGATTCGTCAACGACATACAGCAATCTAACGGAGAAAATACTGTCGAAATCCCTGATAGCGCGACTTATCGACAAGCAATATGGAGGAATGTCTCACTATATCGCTTGATAAGCAGCGCTATCAGGGATTTCGGCAGTATTTTCAGCGTTAGATTGCTGTAAGTCGTTGATGAGTCTGGCCCCTTGTGCATGATATCCCTAAACGGTCACGTAAGCATGTTAGGAACAGAGCACCAGCTATGAACAGACAACCGCGCTCCCTTTCTATGCACAACCAATACAGCACAATCTCTGAAATATCTAACAGTTTCAGCTGTTTGCTGGTTAGGCAGTAACACTTCCAAGAATAACTGCGTTTATTTACAGTACGGATAGAACGAAATACACGGCAAGTACGTACCATAGAGCTTGAACAACAACTTCAGCAGTAATAAAATCAAAAGATCAGTTCATAAATGGTTTTTTCGCTGTACGGTACTGAAAGCAAACGGGAAGAAGAACATCAGTGTGGAGAATAATATCTAGCAAAAGACGGAAAAACTGAACAGACAACATGCTTATCACCGAGAGAAGTTCGCAGCCTGCTCTCTCGAGGAACAAAAAGGTGGTCTACAGAAAATCATGAAGACGATGACATGGACCAGCCATATTTACCGATAGAAGAAGCCTTATAGGCATACTGGCAGCTGCCCGCCCACTAAACACACCTTCGACGAACCCCATAAATATGGCCCTGCGAACTTTTGAACAGACATCGGTCCATAATTGCATGGACTGGGAAGTCAGGAAAACACCTCAAATCCAAGAACATCTAAAACACAAACCCACTGTGTGACGTTATTAGGAGCGCACAATACCAACTCAACACAGCTAGTACGGCAGTTAAAACATACAAAGAAAGGAACCTGCTCAAGGTCAGTTAGTAGCATGCAGAAATATGTAGAAATTCGCAATCACTTAGAACAGGCAACTATGACGAGTTAGATGACTAAGGTGAAGAATGATGATGACTTAAATAGTGCAGACGAGTAGATACAGATCGCATGGGCAGACATCGAGCTGTGGAACACCCGAAACTTAAAGAGGAATGAGAAGAAAGGGAACAGTCGACGCAAAGAACTCAGACTTGAGGCCGCAGACCGCGTAATCTGCTCATCGATCGTGTGATAATCGTACGAGAAGTCGTGGGAGGGCTCAGTGCAACGCTCGATCTCCCCCGGTTCCCAGTCCGTCCTGAAACAACAGCACTTCTCGAATTATCTCGCAACCCAAACCAGACAAGTAGAAGGTGCATGAGGTGAAAAAATCTTACTGCGAGGGCAATCTCGAGGGACAGCAAAGCCTTCCCCTTCTCTAGGTCAGTTTATGGTATCAGAATAGTCCTGATAAATGCGCCTTGCCATTAGTTATGCGCTCTAGACCAGTTTAAGGAGCTATTACTTTGCAAAACGGATTGCAACCAGATCCAGATGTCTTGTTTACAATAAACTCATCAACGAGCCATCTCATAGGCACTATGCACATCAGGGTGATCGCTTACAATTTTTCCCAAAAACCAAGAAACAATGAAAATAAGCCAATTTTACTACAACTAACGATAATGCACCAACCATTGGGAAGGGAAGAAGAGGGTCACCTTAAGATTTATTAAGACATTATTTAACTTGAAATAGAACCGCACCGAAACACCTTGTCTGCTAGTCGCGGAACCACTCTTTTAATTGGAAAGCGAAACACCATGAAAGTCTAAAGGACAGAGACAGACGATAATGTAGTTCTACTCACGATTGGCCACGCATTCTTTTTCTATATATAAAGGCTGCTTCTTTAGCGCGTACAATGACCTGCAGTAGCCAGCCGACGGATGAGCCATTACTTAACCGTTCATAGACAAGTCTGGTACCAGTTCACGAACCTCAAAGGAATCTAAAACCTTAGTGGACCTCGCCAAGACCCGAGTCATGGATCGACTCCTTCGACTACACTATCACGATGCGTGCTGCGAAATGACATAGTACAGTCTTATTCTTTTCACCTTCCTTATTCTTTCTCCTTATTAACAATGTAACACTAATAGAGCTACTCCTATAAATTACCCGTTTCAAGTAGTATGTAGATGAGAAAACAATGGTAATATGAGAACATTGACCCTCAAAAGAGAAGTTGAGGGACACTAATACGTACTGCACATGACAAAAAATACCTTTGCATTCTCTAAGCTTTGTTTTACATTCATAACGCTTTCACAACCCTCCAACTCATGCCAGAAACCTCATTAGGTTCACAGGGATGCTTGGACGGATTTAGCCCTCGTTACCTATTTCTGTCATCTGCCGTTTGTCCTTTGTCATTATGTTGGTGCAACTTATGACAACATAGCATATTATCACCTAATTCGCATATATGAAACAGTAGGAAGCGTTATTTATTTGATTTTATACGGTCCTCTAGAACAACATATTCAGACCCCTGACCTCCTGCTTCACCATCGATGACCCTGTACACTCAACCAAATGATTGTTGGCACAAGCACGATGCAAATGGGTTAGCTGCCGAGGCGATATTTAATGTGCGTAGCTGAACTCGGTGGACTGATCGAGAGATCTTATCAATCCTAACCATGGAAGGGTCTCAAGCGCACGTTTGAACGACGAAAACCAATACCAAACTTGCGAGAATCTCCATTATTCAAACAATAGAAAAACAGTAGATTCCCTTTTTGCACAGTCCTCGAACCTCCCGAGCTAGGGGCCCTGACAAACTTCATGCTGCTTCATAGGCACGGGGGCAAAATGTTCGACTCTTTGAACTTGCACTATTTTTGCATTTTTTTCTGCAAATTCAATGTTCGGGAGGTGTTGCCTTGTGTCGCTGTGAGATTCCTAGTTACCTTGTCAGAGCCACTAGCTCTACTGTGCAAAGGGTGAGGATTTTCGTGGAGGTATCCGTTTTCGCCGTCCAGTCATACGCCTATCTTTCCCTAATAAGATAGAGATGCTCCTCCCCTGATACACCAATTAGAGATGCTCCTCTCCATATACACCAATTCGTCAGTTCGGACTTACCGTTCAAGTAGCTCCCTGATTAGTGATAATCTATAGATATCTAGGCTGGCTTACGCGATATTCGATGTTCAGGGATTCCGAAAAAAGGATTCTAGTTCATTTTCAACAGCTGCGCTTAGTTCATGCAGACACAAATGCTACCGGCTGTAAGATGACCTTCAGTTCAAATTGATAAGCATTACGGTGTTTGTATCAGTACTTTGCCGATTAGAACCCGACACTCCATAAAGCGAGGACGTTAAAGCACAAGGTGAGACAGGTCAGAGCACACAAACAGCTAAGCTTTTAACAGCATCATTCTAGAGGAAATGGGCACCGACCGCAATCAAGTCCTAGGGGCCGCGACGCGACCGCACTCGTGCTGGAGATCCACCTCGCCCAAGTCGGGGAATTGAGTGCACCTAAAAGTACCAAAATGAGAAAGTAACTGGCCGCCTACCATTCCCTCCGTTGCCACATCGAGGTTCTCGAGCCCTTTCTTTTTTCGACGCCGCGTTGCTTCTGCGAGTTCGTTCCGCCTCCATCTGCTTGAGTCTCTCGCGTTCCTCCTTCTCACGACGAAGTCTTTCCATCCGCGCCTTCTCCAGATTTCGACGTGACATATACTCCTCTCTGAATTTAGGTCGGTGAAGTGGACATGCACACAAACTGTTCAAATAGTGAAAACGTACTGCGTATCAGAATCGCCCTCGTCTTCGTCATCATCGTAGCTTCCCATCATATCGTCATCGCTCCATCTTTCGGAACTTGAGTAGTCCAGACCAGAGCCATCATCGTCGTCTCCTTCCAGCTGTTCCTCCTGTGCTTCAAACGCATCTGAGTCCCCACTCTAGAACACTCACTAGTTGCGCATCCTCACAGATAAGACGGTGAGATGGATTCTTGGAGACGATATCTCTCGGTACAGGGTTTAGGGCTACCCTCACAATAGAAAATATTCCCCTATGGGTATCAGTACAAGTCGTAATAATGTGGGAAGTAGGGAACACCAGTCAATCCCAGCCAATAATCGAGTACAGAACGAACGCGCGCCAGCCAATCAGCGCACCAGCCAGCTGCCACGCCGCTTATGGTTGGCTCGGCTATTCGATGCCCCCACTAATCTAGTGCGTTCCATGTAGGCCACACTAGCACTAGACTAGCACCGCTAATTCTTCGGTATCAGCGAAATGTTTTAGTCCTTCTTGTGCTGAATGCAATATTCAAGGAAACTATCTTAGGCACACTGGAAACTTGGATGCACTAAGGAGTTGGGGTTGGCTTGTGATGCTTCCAAATATCAAGGCAAATCAATGAGTTAAACACAAACAGATATGCCGAATTCTACCTCGAAGTACTGATCTTCCATGTCGTAATCATAATCCCCATCATCAGAATCATTCTTTCGTTCCCACTTCTCCAAATGATCCAATTCTCGTTCGTCGAGTTCGATCAATTGGGCAGCATCTCTTTTCTTCTCTAAAAATTATCTTTTATTAAAAATTGGGCAATACATAGAATAGGTAACGCGTCAGCTATTCCATCCGTGCGTCTCCGTAAAATTAATAGCCCTCGGACGGTATCTGCAACACGCAAGGAGCAGAGACTCATTAAATTCGTACCACGGAAATGCAGATATAATTGCAAATGGGCAAGTCTCACAGGATGTAACTGGAGATTAATGCCGTTTGCCATTACATTGAGTACAGGGTAATGAAAATATAGGAGTGTTAGAAAGCGCAGGTGCGAACTTAACCCTTAACGCGTACGGAAAACCGACGCCTTATCGACTGAACAGTCTCGGAGTCAATATAACAGCGAAATATTAGATGCATTGAGCGAGCGTTTCCCATCAGTGGTGAAAAAGCTGTGTTTTTCCCCATGTTCGGAGGGTTATGAAGAGCTACAGACGTCTACGATATATTTACGACAAAGAAAATGTACTTATTTTAACATTTTCCGTACTCAGGAAAGGATAAAAGTGGAACAAACTGGTAAATACGCTATTTCTATTACACAAAAACTAATCTAAAATCCGCTGCCACCTCTTCCGTATACGTGCCTGCAAAAAGGCAAAGCCGGCTGGCCAGTCTGGAGCAAGAAACAAGAGTGAAACGCGGATGATCGAGCTTATTGGAAATTAAAACAGTTGATGTGGACTTATCGAGCCGTTAGCCATGATCGTTATCCACTTGTACACGGCTCACATTTGGCTAATGCGACGGAAACACAGAAAATACTCCCAGACCAAAAATCACCTCAAAGTGTCGTGTATTGATCTCAAGAAAGCAGTGTCAAGACTTGATATCACAGTCGCCAACGGATGCCAAAGAGCACCATCAATCATGAGTAGCTAGACGGTCCTTGGTGTTGTTGTCTACCGTATCTTTGCTGTTGAAGATGCATACGGAATCACGACCAATTCTCTACCCGTTTGGTCACTACGGCCCACACGTTCCACTCTTTCAAATCTAGCCACGTCCTGGTCAACCTCTGCATATTAGGAACGGATTCTAGCGACGAGGAGCTCAACACGAATGCAGCCGTGTATTTGCCTATTTGCCTTTATTTGTGTTTGTGTCTTTAACTATTTGCCTCACCATTTTCGTGTTGATTTGTCCCCAGCATAAACTTGCTCCTTAAATGCCCCCCTCTCCCGTGAAATCATTATCAGATGGTCTGTTTCTGATAGAGACGCCGAGATTTCCAGCAGAAATTGAGCGTCAAGAGGAACCATTTTACAGCAAAAGATCTGTATACAGGGCGCCAGTTATTGGGTCACCGCCACACCTCTTCAGGTTGACCTGACGACCCTTAGGTGTGATCCAGGGCTCAGGTGCCTTGGAGGCTGAAGTTCACGCACACAGATTTATGTTTATTCGCTGATGATTGGTGATTGTCTATGTGGTCCGAAGGAAAGATTAGACGTCCGTTTCCAAACCATGACATCGGACCTGCCGATCGGTGGGCTAGCCCTGTATTCAGTGGTTGTCGGCCTTTGTAAAAAGATAAATCGATATTCAATCACATCAGAAGTGACCTCATTTCTTCACAAAGGTAGAATACACCAGCACCGCATAAAATGTATAATTTCTTGCAATAAAGAATGTCGTATAAAACTGCACTATAAGGTTATCGTCGTTTTCAGGCCCTGAAGGGAAAAATCCCCGAAATCTGTGCTGGACAAAGCGGACGACAATCTTGGTCAACAGCTCCAAAAAGTTCCGTCAACAGTCCGATAAGGTCGCACCAAGCTTTATATGAAACCGAACCTGATTAGTAATGAAAAATGCTTCGATAAGCCTGCTCAGACTAGGTAGTAAGACGTATGAACCTGCATTAGTCTAACAAACGACATTGTTCTGCGTTTAAACCCTTCATAGCATCTTTCGCCACACCTAGTTATGGTCCAAACAGGTTTGTCGCACACGACTTGAACTGCGTCCAAATCTTAACATTCACTGACCTGGAAACGCTTCGAGGAATTGTTCGATGAGCGCGTTCATTGTTGGGTCGCGTGTGATATCCGCCGCGCTCCAACGGCACTGCAAGCACAAGTTGTTGAGAAGTCAAGAGTGCAACCATTGTTGCTTTGCTGATTGGGAAGTGAACATACATAATAAACCCTTTTTCTTATTACATTATAGGCTATCCTGTATAGGGCCCAGAAGTGAAAAAGGATATAATTATTACTATGTCCACATAGATTTCTCCCTTAATGTTTAATCAATTTTTATAGAAACGTTTCAAAGGTACTCAGTAGTAAAACATGACAGTGGAGTGTATGATTTAGCAAGCTTAGTGACGGTAATCACTGTTAGTTGGTCCTTTGTAGGATGCATCACGCGTTCTACTTTTACATCGTGACGGCAGATTATATGCATATTTGGTCTATACAAGGAATTGGTGTGGGTAACAATGACGAATTCGGTGATTAAACTTTCTCACGTAAATTTGATATCAATTCACCAACCCATGGGGACGGGTGATACGGCTGATCTAACAAAGGAACTGTCTCAAGGGCACGTCAGAACGACTAGAAAAAGTACTATTAGAAAACCCTCTATCCAATAAATAACAACAAAACATCTTCAAACATCTTCAAAACAGATCTTTTGTAATCGGACGGGCATACAGTGATTTGTATCTTTATTTCTTCCCTTGAGTTTCTACGACAGTTTCAGCAGCTGAATAATGACGTAAGGGCTTTTATTTAAATTCAGCGGATATGGTTGTGTGGCATGGGATGACGTCTCGACACTTAAGGTTGCCCCTGACAGGAGAGTCACAAGCTCCTTCCTTGGATCTCCACGAACGACACTGATAAGTATTCTTTACCACAACCAACTGCAACACACAGTAGAGGTCATGCGGAGGGAGATAGACAGGGCTTGGGAATGGAACCGTTGACGCTACAATGATGAAGCAGCACCTTTATCTCAGCGCCAAGCAATCCATGCTAGCGGCGAAACAGGAACTGCTTTGTGTGCTCTCTAATACTTGTCAGCAGTGAGAAAAGTGTGTCTTACTTGTTTGCCTCAAGGATTCGCCAAAAACAAACCATGCTCTCTTACCATTTATACGATGAAGATTTTTTGGGATCTATTCTAGTCCGGGGGGGGGGCACATAACTAAAAAGTATTATATGTGACAAATTCACTCAAGACTTGCAGAGCGGCTCCTACAGAACAACACAGGACCTAAATAAGAAAAAGTCATAAAGGACGAACGAAAAAGTTGCATTTTACGGTTGTAGGAAGGCAAAGTTGTGTGCCCTCCTCACCATGTCAGATCTTGGTTATAACATGTCATGCGACGGTCAGCACGCGGCATGCGGCTTCATGCGCCCTCCCTACCATGATAGGTCCTGGTTATAGCATGTCAAGCGGTGGTCAGCACGCGGCATGACTCTATTCCGTCGCTCTTTGCCTGCCTAGACGGTTGTTAAACTGCGGCGATTTTTTATTTTTTGTTTGTTCGTCCGCATTTGGTTTCTTTTAGGTAAGGTTTCGTTTTTTAGGAGCGGCTCGGTAAATTTTAATTCATTTTGTTGCCTAGTTTTTAGTTATGCGCCCCTCGGACTAGGATAGATCCGAATTTTTCCTAAAGTAATCGCTCTTGCCGAACCGGCGTACCGTTGAGGCGGTTTTCTTGTAAGCATAAGCCAAATCTTAAATCTTGATTCGGGATGTGCACGAGAGCCTTCGCCTTCTAAGATGTGGTACGCCACACGCCTCTGATAAAACATCGCATGGAAAATGCTCACTCCAACAGACACAAATGGCCGAGATGCGGCCTATCCACAACAAGTGTCTCACCTTCGGGCATTTCGCGTTTAACGAATTCCACTCGTAAATGCATCCAGCACAGAATTTATGATTACACGGAGAGACGCTGAAATGCAAATGAACTGCAAATAATAAGCGACGCCGGTAGAAGTTGAAGTCGAGCAAACCCACTTCATCGCATTGTGCATGATTTCCAGACAAATGTCACACGTCAGCAGAGACTCATCAAAGAAGCAAGCGACCTTCGAAGGTTTGTTCGTTTCGCGGACTATGTGAGACGACATGAAACGATTCGGCTCTTCTTGGTGAATGACAGCAGATTTCCGCTTTGCAGCTTTCGAGCGACGAGTCTGTAATATTTTGTGATTCATGGAAAAGTATTGTTATTTAAAGAATATTCGGTAATTTTAAAGAAACTCATAGGATCCAGAACGTTCTCACTTCAGTCTTGAGTGTATTATCTTTACCGATGTACTTGCAGAACACCAAAATCCGACACGCGAGCCCATTCACAATTTGTGACCAATGACAGTACTAGTGCTAGATGGAGGCGGACCACCAAAGTGACAGATGCGTCCTATGCAGCGAATGGGAGTCACCGCTGTCCATAACGAACAAAACACTAGCCTTCTTAAAGTCTCCAACAGCTTACTGTACCAATGAAATCAAATTTATTCCTCAAGAATCTCACGAAAATAGAAGAGAAAGCCCATTCTAGAAAGGCGATTAATGCGGACCCGAACCTCTCCATTTTTGGATAATCGAGAAGCAGAGGGTAGGCGGTGATTTGTCCGTTGATCCCCTATCTCTCTTCTGCCGATGTCGAATAGGTCGAGCGAAAACTTCGCCCGGATATGCGAATAAACAAGAGGTCTTGCCGCTCATTAAACTCCACTACACCCTCCTTAGTACGCTAAGTACACGTAGAGCTGCCTATACAAGTCCTTCGAGGTCGACCATTAGAACAAAAGGAAAGTCGCTATCTAGACGACATCATAGATAGACATCTTGAACGTCCAAACCTTCATTCGATATGAATGAACCGATGTGGCTCCATAACTGTGGGTGAGGTATACAGTAAACGGGAGAAGGCAAGGCATCTGCTTACGAAAATGAGGACAACGAAGTGTCTGCCCGGCCGGACGTACACTTTTCCCTCTGACTTTCCCAGCCTTCGCCACGGATGATCAGAGAATTTGATTTTCCAATGTGTCAGCGGGCGTGGAGCGCAGTAGGAGGAGGCGACGGCTGTCGACTGCACCCGATACCAGGTTCCTGGTTCGGATTTCCCGCCCAGGCCAACCAAGCCTTCCATCCCTCCGGGGTCAGTGAATTGGTACCAGACTTATCTGGGAAGGATAAAGCACTGACTTGTATATCGTCTGGCCACCGCAAGTCATTGTATGACCAAATACGCATTCAATACGCCTTCACAACATCCCGTAGAAGTAGAATGCGCGGCGCATTCCAAAGAGGATTGAATAACGCCGTCCTTTATTTTTATCCTTTTATCAGTAACACCTTTGCCGAATGAAAGCAAGCATGCCCAGCCAGCACTGCTTTGGGGTAAATCCGCTTGGACATAGTTTTCACTTGATCACTTCTCTATCACACCCAACGTAAGGGGTCAAAGCTAGAAGATTTTTGAAGTAACATCACACCACCTCGCGGCATGCAAACTTCAGGTCGCTCACGACCTGCACTTTGGTGGTGGATTAAACCAATGCATCACCGCTGAGGTCAAGGATGCTGCACATAAAAACGTGTGCTGGACGTGGATATAACATGCCGGAGATTATATAGGTGTAATCTTCCTCTGAACGGATTATGTTCTGCTTCGGATAGACAACCGCACTCATGGAAACGGGTGAAACCCTGGTTTGGGTCCCTTTACAAAACTTGATCCAAATCTCCAAGGTCGATACAAGTTTGCCTCACCTATCGTGAAATTTATCCAGCGGCCGGATTCATCAACGACTTATGTAACTTTAACGGAGGAATGTAAGCGAAAAGCTCAGATAACGAGGCTTATCGCTCACCATATCGCTTGATAAGCCGCGTTATCTGAGCTTTTCGCTTACAATTCTCCGTTAAAATTACGTAAGTCGTTAACCCATTGACGACCGCGCGGCCCAATTTTAGCCCGCGGCTAAAAAAATGTTCGCTGCGGCGCACTTCCTCGATTTTTCGTAGTTTACTAGTATTCATTAGATTCGTTGGATCCTACTAATGCTACCTGCACAGTGGTCTGAGAATCATTTACTTCTAACGAAAGCTTTGATAAAAAAAATCAGCACTACACACTATTCAAACCTCAAATAAATAGATACTACTCACGAGCAGCTACGTATATCTTACAAAAATGGTCATGGTTAAGACATCTAGTCAAATTTCTTGGGAAAACTTGAACCCAATATAGAAAAAATATTTCAAACACTTGCTACATATTTGCATGATTCGTGACGAACGTGCGCCCTTTTCTGTGCTGACCTTTTTGTAGCAGCAAATACATCTTCTACGTTTTGCTTCGAACCTGTTCCGGCCTTTTCCAATATGTGGCTCACCCATTGGAGAGGGAGCTTCATTTGAAATACCGTGAAGTAGTGAGTGCACGAGATTGGAGCCTCAAGGCGGTCCCAGCGCGCGGTCCCACGCGCCCTCACGCGATTTGCCGCGCGGTCGTCAATGGGTTAAGGAATCCGGCTCCAGGTGCACTTCACCAACTCAATACTCATTTCCCTACTGACAGCCACCTTGATTGCAAGGTGACCAAATCTGTCTAGAAAGCCTACAAGCGGGAGCGAATCTCAGAATATTCAGTCCACGCCCTACACATGTGTTGAATCCAGAACTAAGGCACGGATTAAATTCATGTGAAACACACGACTTCTGGATGCCAACCAACGGTCGGATCGGTGTTTCTCCTACAGGAGTAACATCACATGGATGGCACCTTTTCGACAACTGCAGTAGGATTGAAAGTGCACCATTTCACAGACACTATTAGCTGGGCTAGACCACAACGGAACCTTCCGATGCGATTTCCTATTACAGACATGTCATCCTGTTGGAGCTTGATTTTCTTTTCTAGCGGATTCCTTCCCCCCCCCCCCGGAATAGGATAGACCCAAAATTCAAATATCAAAAGTAAAGTTCTTAGTAAAGATTTATTAATCACTAACCGTGACTGGAGCCATCTCTGCCGAGAAGTACGACCTGTCCAATTCCCTAAATCCACTGTTATGAAGTCAGTCACATAATTTCATAGGAATACCAACACGTACAACGTGAACCAACCGAGTAAGGTGAGTAACTGCGAGACAATGAATGGTTATTGGACATAAATGAACTCAAGATAACCGCAAGGCTCCATACCAAACACGTAAAAAAACACTACACATTCCAAAACTTTATGGTTGATATGTACAGTGCGATACACCACTTACAGATAATCTCACAGAAACACAAATAACATCAGCAGTATTCTCAAAAAAAATGAGGATCGAAAAAGGAAGAAAGTGAGAAACTCACAACCACTTCAAATTTATAGCTCATAGTTAGTCCATAATTACAATGAAGAACAACAAAGTTTTACTTAAAGGTGAATAGGAGATTATGCAACGACCGGTGGTCCAACATAGGATTAGGTATTATGCGGGATTAGGGGGGGGGGGGGGGGGGGTTGGAGAACACTCACTGACTGGAGTATCCTGCGACAAGATATCAATTAAAGTCGAAGATCTATAGAACCGTCTCCCGGGGGTAGCGACGTGCGGTGTTGAGTGCTGGCCTGCGACGATTACGGAGGCATGGAGACGGAAAACCGTCTGATCGCAATGGACACGAAGATGCTCTGCTGGACCGCATCCAAAACTATGCTATTCGGCAGAAGTTCGGTGTCGCGCCAATAGCTGACAAGATGCGCGAAGTCGGCCTGCGATGGACACATGTGCGCGGTAAAGATAACCTCGACACCCTGGTGATTGGGAATCGGCACAGAGGACGCCCGAAGCAGCGGTGGCCTGACACGTCATACAAGGATTTGAAGGTGGCTGGTGTCCACCCTGATCTTGCACGGAATCGGAAAGGATGGCGACATGGCACCAGAGAAGCGGATCACGAGATGAAGTGGAACCAACACTGAAGAAGGAGAGAAGGAGAAGGTTGGGGGGGGGGGGGGGGAGAAGAACACTCCCTCTTAGGCGTGGACTTCTTCAATATACAGCTCACGGTAGGACAGAATGTTGTACTTTGGAATACGAAACTATAGTAAGAAAAAGAGCGAGAACAGCCACCATCACGTCACTGCATCTAATAACGTGCACTGCGCTGACGATTGCAGGTACCTAAAATCACGGAAATACGAACTCCGGGACTGCTTGGTTCATCGCAACTAAACATCTTCTATAGTGCATTGGAATTCTACAAACTGCACAAACGTGGACCATTAATTTATTCCACTTCGTTCTCTATAATGAAAGTTTATTTGGAGCAAGAAAAAGTTCTGAAAGAAGTGGCAACATCGTTTCCTTTAACACATAGTCTATATTGGTTCATTACGGCTGTAATGTCCCGACGTTAAGATTGGCTGAACTTGTGAAAGGACTGGAGCAAGTTGTGCTTTCTTTTATTGGGTTAATTCGAATGAAAATTTTCACGTTAAAAAAAGAGGATGGCGGTACTCAATCCCTTTTCGAATGTGCCGCACACTACTTCTACGGCATGTCTTGCAGACGATTTGAACGCGTATTTGGCCTACAAAATAACTTGCGGTGGCCAGTTGATGAACAACTTGATTTTTATAATTCCCAGGGGCGCGTGTAGTGCAGTCGGAGGTGCCGGCTGTCGCTCCCACCTGACAACGGGTTCCTGGGGCCGAATTCATGAACGCGGCCGGAGGTAGATCCTACCCTATTTACCTCGACGGCCACTTACCCGCTACTTTCCCTGAACTTACTGATTTGATTCATGAGGGCCAAAGCAAGGGTTTTGCCTCACTGCCAATTTCTGACCCAATGCAACCCTCCACTGGCCCGTTGCCAGCGGAGGGATGCATTGGGTCAGAAATTGACAGCGGAGCAAAACACTCGCCTTGAAAGTAAATGTTTCCCTACGCGCTGACGAGGTAGCATTTTCCTCGACACTTACCTCAGGTTTTCCCCGCCGCGCGCTGATGAATGGCGCGTAAGTGGGGAGTGTGGGTAAATCTTGCACTTAAGGCACGCACACACTTGTGCGGCAACGCCGCTCGCCACTGTGGTTAAGGATAGGGCAGTGACGCCGCCGGCGGCGAGCTCTGCGTCCCTGCCTTATGGTTAAGGATAGGGCAGCGGCAACGCCGCAGAAGTATGCGGGGCCTTTTATCCGCAGGTAAGTCGTTCATGAATCCGGCCCCTGGTTCGGATTTCCTGCCTAAGTTAACCATGCCTTCCATCGTTCAACGGTCGGCGACTAGGTACCTGACTTGTCTGTGAAGGGCAACAAATCATTGCATAGTCAAATACGCATCCAAACCGCCTCCACCATATCCTGAAGAAGTAGAATGCGGATCCCTAAAGGGATTTATTCTTTAGTTAATTTTGTTTTTCAAAATTTCAATTCCCAGGGAAGTCTAGTACCAACTCGCAGCCCCGAAAGCCAAGTGGAAGGTGGAAAGTTAACACTCGCGTGCACCCGATTCCAGGTTCGTGGTTCGGATTTCCGGCCCAGTCCCAACCAAGCCGATTCTCATTCCAGAGCTGCGAATTGGTAGCAGGCTTGCCAGGGAAGAAAAGACATTAAATGTTCATCGGCTGGTCACCAGAAGTCATTGTATTGGCAAAATAAACATTCAATCTGCGTCCACGGCATGATGTAGAGGTAGGTTTATAGATAATATAAAGACTGAGGACGACATCCAGGGTTACCTCATAGGTTATTGCGAACACTACCTGTATTTGGCGTGTAATTTTGGAGCAAAAGAAGGAGATATAATAATAAAAAAGAGTTCTGAGATGTATCCATACGATCTGTGATATACGGCTAAATGTGGATATAACCACCTTTATCAGAAATTGCTTTAAATGATTAGAGTCACTCGCTATGTAGCAAATCGCCCTTCACGAATTAATCTTTGAAAAAGAAAATTTTTGAAAATCTCTGAACACTCCCTGAAACAGATTTCAGCCAAACCTTGTCATTCACTGCTAGAGTGACGATTGCCCTAAGCCCATGCAACAGGGACGACATGGGCACTGAGAGAATATTCCGCACTCCTTTCTCAATATCTTAATATTATTGATTGGTGGCAGGTCTTTCAAGGATATAAATCTCTCAACGACCTTTATGAAAGATTTTGTAGAGCGATTTATTCTGCTCTTTCTCTATATGTTCCTTTCAAACATTTCGAGTACAGACCTCCACGGTATCCAAAACATATTTCCAACCTAATATCCCAGAAAGTGCGCTTATTTCACTCCATGCGTGATCCAATATCCAGCCCGAAATTTAAGCGCGTGTGCAGTGAATTGGATTTTCATCTAAGGCGTTTTCTATGTAATCATGAGAAACATCTTGCCAAAAAGCGTTTTGGTAGACATATGTTTTCTCTAGTAAAGCTCAAGATGAAGGGCCAAGGCAAAATCCCAGTCCTAAAGGATGCTTCTGGGAATACATTCATAAATGATACTGAAAAAGCAGAGGCTTTAGCAAACTACTTCGCTTCCGTGTTCACAGCAAACGATGGCTCAAGATATGAATTCAGTTTCAGCGATTCCTCCGATGCCCTGAATGAGATTTTAATCTATCCAAAAGACGTGTTAAAAGTTCTTGCATCGTTGAAGGATTCCACATCGTTCACATATGATGGTATCCCTCAAATTATTTTTAAAAGATGTGCTTTATCACTTTCTAAACCACTGTCGATAATATTCAATAGCTCTCTATTATTTTGTGAAGTTCCTGACATTTGGAAAAATGTGCTGGTCACTGCCATTCCAAAAGTGCAGAGTCCTTCTCTCCTCTCGGATTTTCGTCCTATAAGCATCTCGCCAACGCCAATCAAAGTACTGGAAAAGCTTATAAGAGATAAATTAGTATCTTGGCTCGTTAAAAATAAAGTTATTCCTACTGAGCAGCATGGATTCACAAAGGGTGCCTCTACTACAACTCAATTAACTGATTGCTTTTTTGATTGAAGTACTGCGGTCAATAAGGGTGATTGTGTCGACATAATCTATTTCGACTTATCCAAAGCTTTCGATAAAGTCTGTCACAAAAAGCTTATCACCAAGCTATCAGAACTGGGTATCGGAAGACGTTTACTTTTGTGGATAATGTCGTACTTAGAGAACAGGTACATGTTTGTTAAGGTTGGTAATTCCTTTTCGGAGCGGCTCCAATGTACCAGCGGTGTCCCGCAAGGGGGAGTTCTATCACCTATCCTTTTCATGGCTTACACATGTGATCTCCCGGACAGACTCAAGACGCACGCTGCTATTAGCGTTCAAATGTTTGCAGACGATATCAAAGTTTATGGCACATATAATGCTTCAAATCAATCGTTAGTCCTGAAGGCTTTAAATCAATCAATTCTTAATATGATTACGTGGGCTAGTAATTGGGAGATACCAGTAAATCTTGCCAAAACTTCCGTGATGCATTTTGGTCCTGGAAGGGCACCTGATTACAGGTTCGGTAATATTACTTTAAGGCAAGTTGACGCGATCAAAGATCGTGGTATTCATATGAATAAACACCTAAAGTTTGATGCCCATGTTGATATAACTGTACGTAAAGCCTTTTCAGTACTTTATGGCATGTTGAGAAGCATCTTTGATAATGATTCTGCTACACTGCTGAAGCTGTACAAAGCATATGTGCTACCTATACTTGAATATGGATCACAAATCTGGAGTCCTCAAACAAAAAAACTTCAAAACAAAGTTGAAAAAGTACAACAAACGTTTACTCGAATACTGGTTCGCAGATGCATACCAGATCTACAATCTTTAAATTACGAAAGTAGATTGAAATTTTTGAAACTAAAATCTCTTAGATACAGACGTATCTATAATGATTTGGTCTTCTGTTTCAAGTTACTAAAAGGTGATTTAACCTTGAGAGCTAGTAAATATTGGACATTTAGGCCATGTAGAAATCGGACTAGTATATTATCGCTGCAGTTTAAAAGCCCTGGTAACAAATTTCTTCGTTGCAATGCCAATTTTGTGCTCTCTCGCGGAGCAGTTTGGTTGCAGAAACTACCTGATCATGTTTTAGAAGCACCTACCGTTGCCATTTTCAAGAGTAGGTTAAAAAAGATTGATCTTCTGAGTATTCTTGAATTGCAGAGCTGACTGTTGTATCGTGGCGTTACCAGGACATCTGAGTGTAGCTTCATAAATGGAGTGTATGTCATCTTGTGGAAACTCTTCTGCGCCATGGAAGACACTATGGTTGCCGAGCGATTCGTACCCAAAAATGGATGTCTTGTTTCCTTTTCTTCCTCACATTGTTCAACGAGTCATTAGGCCTGCGTTGGATATTTTTTACTGAGTATTAGTGGCTGTTCAGAATTAGGGTCGTTCAAGAGTTGATGTTTTTCTTGCGTTTTCCTTCTTCTCACATGTCCTACAGTGTCAGTATGCCTGCCTAAACTTCTTTTTTATCTCCTTCCTTTTCTGATTTCTGTTGCGGCTGCCAGAGCTTAGGTACAGAGGAGCCGATTAAGACCCAGATGCTTCTACTCTTAGTCACATATTTTTTATACCGTTTCATATACAAATATAATCTATAGGTTGCTACATTTAGATATGCTTTATTGCAAGTTGGTTAGGCTAGCTCAGTTCCTATGGAAGCAGCTTCGAATGGAAGCGTAATGAAGGCCTGGGTATGACCGGAATTAAGACCGGACTCCCAGGTGCTTCCTTCTCATAAGCTGCTCGAAAGTGGTTTCCCTATTCAATCGGAATCATGCCATAGCTATACTGGTTGCCTAACCAACCTCTGCACCGTTATACCAGAACAAAAATAATTATAAAACAATTACGTAACTTTGAGTAATTAAAATACTTATTACTATATTCTCACGCTACGACTACCTATTGGTTCAGGCTCCTTGTACTTGAGCTTGTGAATGGCCGGACAACACTGAAAAATTACAGAATGCAGCGCATAGTGATACTACGTTTCTCATTGTTGTTCCGCGTTAGATAGTTGCAGTTGTAAAAGATTACTTGTTCGTTATCTCCTCGTTTGAGCGCACTTAAGCTGCAGTTATAAATAAATAAATAAATAAATATGATTAGTAGTCCGAGCAAGCTTCTTCACTTATAGGAACTAAGGGGAGGTCAACCACATTTTGAGCGCAAACCAGGAAAACTTGGGTCCATCTTTGCGTGGATTCAAGAAACGAATTCTTCGTGTACAACGAGTGCCTTCAGTTGTATTTATTCCTTTTGATTGAACTTGCTGGTATTTTATTTCAACCGCATTTTTACGTGTCGCCTAGGTCCACGACACGGATCGGATAAATAAATGAATTTGATTGTCCACTACCTATTTATCCCTCGCACATGCTCAAGCTGAAAATCTCAAAAACAACGGCAAATCTGAAACTATCAAGAAAAAACGACCTCACAGGTCCCGCAGTCAACTGCGGATAGCAGGGGTGGACTCTGCGCTCGGGAATCTTGATTTAATAGTAATCAGCAAATAACAACCCTCGTCAGCACTGATGTGCTTAGACACGTTACTGCCGAACGTACCTTGATGGCAGATAGAAGTGCGGCTTCAGAGACAAAATCATAATGATTTTCACATGGAAGCTGCTATTCACTAGTATTAGTATGACGTTAAAGAGCTGCTGTACAGATATTTTCGCAAAGGAATTTATACGAACACTTTAAAGAATCGAAACGGCATCAAGCTACACCAAACACAGCTGTAATCATGGTTGCCTGAATTAAATTCTGCACAAGTGTCATACTGTACACTTGATAGGTATTTGTACCAAAACGGTGTTTCTACTTGTGAAGAATAGCAGAGAATAGCTTGCAAAAAATAATAATAAAAATGCCTGGGAATCGAACAACTCACCGCGCTCAGCAGCACTGGCTTAGTACTTCAAGACACCTCGCTACTCCTAAAATAACCAAATTTATTCAATGTATACTTCGACAGGTCAGGACTGAGAATGCCAACCTCTCGCTATTATTAGAAGCTTACGCAACCACGGTGTTGGCATTAATCTATGAGTGAGTTTATCTCTCCCTCCTAGGCTTTTAGGGTTGGTCGTAGTTTAATATCAAACCGCTAGAGCAGATAAGACGCTTGGCGGTATAAAGCGCATAATTTGAAAAAGAAGAAAAAAGATTAACCATATTGAGGCCTCTGGGGACGACAAATCAATCAAAATGTGAGGCCGAAGTAAACATTTACCTCAAAACCTCGTGTTGGCACATTACTGACAATGGGACAACAGCAAGGACTAACAATGTCGATGTTTCAAGAAGAGAAAAACTGAAGCTTACGGAACCCTTCTAACGAAGGTCCAGAGACCGAATAAATTGTAGGCTGCATAAGCTCGCTAACAACTGTGTTAGAAGATGGTGGATGATAAGGGTCTCAGTGGCCTTTTGCCTGGGACGGGCCTTTTTCAATTTACCTACAATAACCACTTTTTTCGTCAAACAACCGCTGGCTTAGGACATGAAAGTGTGACTCTTAGGGTACTTCTAATCTCTTCAGTTGACAATTTAACGCAATTGTGAACATGCAACGCACAATTCGCCCACTCTTTTGTAATTGTCCATGGCTCTCAGTTTTCCATCATTTTACTCAACCAAAAAAGCTGCATTTTTGTCTTACATAATGACATAAATCAACTCGTCTTATTTAAGCCTCTAGTGGAAGCTACTGATGCAATAAACCGCTGCAGTGGTCTTTGGTTGCGATCAAACTTATCCCGTCAGGCGGAACTCGAATCTACACTCCTCGCTTAACCGACAATAGGTTTTGCTTCATAGGACAGGCACTGTTGAGTTTTGATCGCAGCCAAACATCATTACAACGGGTAATAACACTACTGATATTTTGTCAATAAAAAGGCCGGAAGAAAGATTTGATCGAAACGCCTTTTTCCGAAAGCATTAATCAAACATAAAATCTAAGTCCCTCTTGTTAAGAGGGATCTCCGGTCGCTTGTAGTGGGGCCACATTGCGCGTCCCCGAGTGGTAGATAAGGGAATGAAACGCGAAATAAACAGTGTACTACTCAGAGACGCAGGTGGGATGCAGGGGATGGACTCCTTGCTCCTGCTGTGTCGTGTCGACGCGTTCCTTGTGCGTGGGAGCGGCATGTTCGTGTACAGTGTGCGTGGATGTGTTTGCGCCTGTGCGAATTGTAACTGTGTCAGCTGGGCCAAAAGCTTGCACTCGGTAGACTGGGAGTACATGTAGGGCAATTCGAGGCCGCCTTAAGTCTCGCCCCCTCATTTCGGGAAGTCTACCTGGCTGCCCGGAGTTCCTCGCCCGCACGACAGAGCCTAACTGGCTACCAGTGTGTACACTCCAGTCTACCGAGTGAGAGCTGAATAATTGCCTGTTTTGCGTATTCCAAGTATCAAAGCATCCCCCAGCAGCACTAGAGGGTCTCATTCCCCTGACCACGAATGAGCCCCATTTCTGCAGCGATGGGAAGGACGAGTACGGAGAGGCTGCTAAAATCTCAGGGCTTAACCAGGCTGTGCAAACTGAGAAGGACTAAGATGACCGTCTGTACTTACACCACCCACACGCTGGCATCGAAAGCATGTGTCGAGAACCTGATGATGTATGCCAGGAAGATCAAGTTCAACGTCATCGGACCGACCGAGACGAGAAGACACCACCCCCTACACACCGCCTACGACTCCGGAGAAGAACTGTTCCTCGGAACATGCGACAGCAGGGGAGTAGGCGGCGTTGGTGTCCTCGTCAACACGCACTTGGCCATGAACATTAGTACGAGTCTTTGACAAGCCGAATCGAAGTCTGCGACTGAAGCGATGTGGCTCCGTGCCAGCGTTGACTGTGCTCGTCACGTATGCCCCAACATCCGACTACGACGACGATGAGGTCGAAGCCTTCTACGTGGAGCAGGAGAAGTTCTATAAGGAAGATCACACCTACTACAAGGTGATCGTCGGCGACCTCAACGCCAAGATCGGGCCACAAAGGACGCGGAAGGAACTTCACATCGGTACCGACGATTTGGAGTGGAACGAGCAAGGAGAAAGGCTATCTAAGTTCATCATGTCGACTAAGACCATCCATGGAAACGATGTTCATGAGATGTCTTCTGATGGAAGAATTTCTGATGCCCCATTCTCACTCAACGGAACGAACATCTACGAATGCTCCAACTACGTGTATCAGAGTCGCGAAGTCAACATGGCCAACGACCTAGCGCCAGAGCTGAGCTGGAGGAAACGAGCGGCTTGGTGAGCTTTCAGGAGCGTCGAAGAAGTCGCGAACAAGACGAAGAACGTCCGACTCCGTGCCCACCTATTCAACTCCACTGTTCTTCCTCCCTAACATATGCCGCAGAGACCAGGGGTATGCGAAAGCAGAATAAACACACGATCAGCGTCGCGCAGCGTGTAATCGAGAGAAGGCCTTCGAAGTTCCGAGCTTCGTTGACGTCCGAAGATCAGAGATGCTGTCGCGTGGGCCAAGTTGTCGAAAATTAGGTGGGCCGGCCACATAATGCGTTTCGCAGACAGCCGCTGGACGAGAGCCGTCACCGACTGGATTCCGCGGGATGTCAAGAGAACACCAGGACGCCCACCAACGCGTTGGTCGGACTTCTTCGTGAAAGCCCTGAACGACCGCTATGACGCTCTTCGTGTCCCTCGAGCGAGGAGGATCCATTGGAGCACTCTGTCACGCGACAGGGACGAATGGAGACGCTGCTGGCGACCGCTCGAGCAAGTCGATGATCAACGGGACGACAGCTGAAAATCTAAGCCACTAAGAGAATTCGGTGGATTCGATAAACCGACGGTAATTCTGTATGGGAAGTAAGTATTCCGTTCAGTATAACTATTCATTGTGCACAAGCATGTCCTACATCCAGGAAGAACCTCAACAACACGATGTATTTAGAATATGTAGGAGTCGATGCTCAAGCTTCCGCATGCGGCAAGACATTTCTGTCGTTTCTATGTAGTGTTTTAGCGCTTGAGAACTCTTCTTAGCGGATGGATCCATAATTGATCGCAAGAGAGAACTGAAGATTACTTGCCCGATTCTCGTGAGTAGCTCATCAATCGCTGAGATAATCCTATCCCGGTACTGCGGTGTCCAACTCTCACGATGCTCCTGAACGATTTCGTGGCGAGGGTTGTCTGGAGTCGAGAAGAAGACATCTGAAGACAGGTGGAAAGAGGATACTTCAGCAGAAAGAGAAAAGATGTGTTCTACCCTGCAGAGAGCTGGTCACTGAACTCGAAGACATGGAAGGCATACGGCGGCGTTGAAAACCGAAGATGTGCTCCGCAATGTAGTGGTCATCTAGGCTTTTCGTGTACCGCTCCGATGGCTTCACTTTGTCGAGTTTCATGGAGATGCAGCGGTCGTACAGGTGGGCAAATCGTGGCGAAAACTGCATATGATCCCTGAAGGAGGAGAACAATTGTGTGATAGAAGGGATAGTTTATATAAGTCAACAAAGACTGTGCTACCAAGGCTGCTTCTTAAAGAACGCTAGTAGCACTTAAGAGTGTTAAGATCAAAATAATGGAATCAAGCTTCACTAATAGACAAAATTCGCAGCCCCCTTCTTAGAGGTTGATCTCATATCAGTAAGTAATTACAGTCAACGTCCAACCTTACCCACTAGTTTGCCAACCAGAAGCTGACCAACATCTCTATCACTCTAAACATCAGCCCACCCAAAAACTCTGCATTCGACCTAGGGGTCTGCGTTCCTCGAGAATGACTTCCTTAAAATGACCAGTTTTCATGACCACCAGAATTGCTTTAAACTACTTCAGAACCCTTGGAGAACTAAAAAAGCGAGGAATCATACGTTCACTGGATCTTTAAACAACATCATGGATAGAAGACCTGCAATTCGCTTACTCGAACAGATCGTTGGAGATCACCACACCGTCACTGCTATAGGCCATTTCCAGCGCCACAACGTCGTCGAGCGTGTGGCTCTCGGCCAGATAGATTAGGCCCATCTTCTCCAGGTGCTGGAAGAAGGTCAAATTGCGGGTGGAACACATAAACACATGAGAAAACTAGGGAAAAAGACTCACGTCGACAACAAATCGGTGAGAAACCGTGGCCTCACGAGTGTACTTCCACTGCGAGATAGCAATGACATCAAAGTCATTCTTAAAGAAGTACCTCATCACAGCCAACAGACCTGCTGCACTGACCTTTCCTTGCCTAAAGAAAATTTAGTGAGAGTACAAATGACATGACAGGTTGAGATGTTTTCGGGAACACTGAAAGAACTATGTTTCAATTAGAATAATAGCGCTTTCCTAACTTACCAACACCACGATGGAATTCATGTCTATGGCCTTCGTCATCTACTTCACCTGATCATCCGAGTTGGTGAAGCACGCACTACCGATATCTTTATTCGTACCCGGTGTATGTCAGAGTGCTCCAATGCTCATCGATCGAGGGACACGAACACCGTCACAATGTTCGTGCAGGGTTTTCACGAAGAAGCACGAGCAATGCCTTATCGGGTGCAGCAGTATTCTTGACATTCACGGAATTCAGTTGATGGCGACCCATTGGGTGTCTGCGAAACGCATTGCGTGGCCGGCCGGTCCACCTAAATTTCGACGACTTGTCTCATGCGACTCATGCTAAAGCGTCTCTGATCTTCGAACGTTGACGAAACTCGCAGCTCCGGAGGCCTTCTCACATTCACTGAATCTTGTCACTCCGAGCGTCGCCTGCATCGCGCGACGCCAATCGTGCTTTCGTTTGGCACAGGCCTCTAAGGCATACATGAGCGCAGGTTCTCAAGCCGCTCGCTTTCTCCTGACCAGCCGCGGCATCGTTGTTGACCATTCTGACTTCGCGACCTATATACAGCTGGAGCATTCGGAGATGTTCGTTCCCAACAGAGAACAACAGAAACTCCTCCGTTTTCATTAACGTGGTCGTCGTAAAGTCTTCAGCTGCAGACCACAGTTCCCGCGTACACAATCTAGGTCGGTCAGCATTCGCTCCGCCTGGCTAATACTCCGTGTTATCGTAATGAATCGCTTCTTGAACAGCGCGACCGCCCTTCTAGTCTTCCACTGAGATGCAACCTTGCACTCCGACAGGTAGCGTAGGAAGATGTGAGGTGTTGATGAGCGCTAGCGAGAGACTCTTCAGGTGTTCGAGTCTGATCCTATCGGGACCTAATGCTGTACGCTTCTTCACCGACGAAATGGCGTGTCGGATCGCGGAAGGGAGAACAGAGGGGATGACACAGTCATCCTGCGGAAGATGGCCCAGGGCAGATGGACGTGGTTATCGAATAGATCGGAGAAGAAATCGAGGATTACCTTCTCCACTGCCTTTCTGGGAGAGTTGACGGTTCTATCAGGGCGTCGGAGAGCGGTCATCTTGGTCTTGAAGGTTGGCGAAGTTCGGTGGGCATTGCTCATACTCGTCTCTGCAGCTTCAGCCAACACTTGCGCTCTTCTCTCCTTAAGATCCTCCTTTAACGCCAGTTGTGTAAATTGATTGGCGGAATTAAAGCAAAATGCAACTACAGTGGTGGGTTCATTTCATCGCTTCGGATGAAGCGCGCTTTCTAGTTCCGCCTGCCTCTTTGAAAAATCTGAATCTGTCTATCCAGTTTAGCTCTTCGACGGTAACTTTCAATTGGTTCAAAAAGTCACACGAAACTCAGTAGAGGATATCAAATCCTGTGAAATTCGCTGCTACTTGGAATGCCCTGCTGGGATGAATGATCATGGCATGAGAAAACACTTGAAGAGAGAACGCAAAATGCGACCTGGAGGGGTAATGGGGAGTTCGCTGTGTAACTCCCACGTACTTTTTAGCCTTTCTGGCATATAGTCTTACATTCTCCCACGAAGTGAATATTACTTCACAGATATTAATAATACTATAAATGAATTAATTAATATAAAACCATAAATAGAATATTTTATTTATCACTAAGGACACAACGAGGTCGGTAGATAGACACAGGAAGTAGACAATCGCCGCGCCCACCTAATCGGAGGAGGGAGGGAGGGGGGGGGGGGGGGGAGGATAAGACAGAAGGGGTGCCTCTGCTGCCCCTAGCACTGCAAGGGGACGGTCAAAAACGCTGCATTCCAAAGATGTAAAGCAACCGGTGCTCTCCTAATAGGGAAGGGGTCCGCCTTATACGCACATTCAAATAATATTTGAAACACATAAAACATAATGTACAACGTAAGGCAGCCGCCAGGCCCTCGAGGAAGCCCAGCAGTTGGAGTAGATAAGCCAGGAGGACGACGGGTAGAATGCACGTCCTGTTATATAGCTGGAACCCCCTTCATTGGGATTGCACCAAGCAACCACTGGACTCTAGCATAAGTCTGAGGGTTGGGTGCTCGTGGCAGGGAGATGAGTCGCCGTTATAGATGAAAAGATGAGCCTGATTAATCAGTTGGAAGGAGTACAATTTAGTTTCACAAGGAAAGCTCTATTAAGAACCGGCAATTTTGACTACAGAAGCATACCCGGTGGTACGCAACGTAATGTTGATCTAGGACTACCAACTCTGGAATGCAGAAGGAAAATCTTTGATGTAGCAATGGCACGAAAAATTGTGACTGGTCGTATTCGTCTCAGTGGCTCCTTCTTCATCATGCGTAATTCCTCTACTAGAGGCGAGATTAAAGAGATCTTCCTACCCCTGGCTAAGACTTCAGTGAGAAAGGCCTTCTTTATTCACAGGGCGGGAGCAGAATACCAAAGGCTGTGCAAGCGGGGTTCTTTTTGCATTTCGTCTATTCATGAGATTCCGCATATCTAGCTCTTGTTTTCATCCTAACACTGTTTTATTTTAATTATAATGCTATAGTAAATGCTGTTGCTGGTCAGTTTTCTTCCATGGTTCTGTGTTACGCAATTTTTCTCCTTATTAGTCTCACATGTGCTTGTAACATGTAATAAATATCAATATCAATATCAATATGTCAATTTGGCCGCAAAAGGGTGACTTCTTCCACCACAACCTCCCCACTTCAGCACATGATATTTTGCCCTTTAACTAACATGGTGTCGTCCCTCGTTAGGGAACCATATACCGCTAGAATTCTCTTATTTATGGGACAACGTCCTGCTGGTGTCATATCATTCCAGATTTAACGCTTTAGGGAACAGCTGTAAAGTGCCCCCACTGAATTGTAAAAGACAACAAGAATTTGCTGCCACCTTAATCCACTGTCTGATCGGGCACGTTTGCTGTGCTTCTGTGGCTCAATCCAACCTCGTTGTTCATGGCGGATTGTCGCCAGACTTCTAGTGTATCCTCGAATGTTCACCACATTCTACGACATTTCTGTTTAGGTACATTTGAGTTCCACACGTGGCTGCTGTAGAACCGTACGTACTTTTGTTAGAAGCTGGTACAAAGAATGATATTCTTTTAGCATTGCATGCGATCATCGCTATTTCGGCGCAAGCAGGCTCGGGGGCAGGTCACGATGGGTGTTCTAAATATTGGGCTGTTGTTGCCTCTCTCTGCTGGAAGGCCTGCTGTTCGGCGGGTGCTTGAATTTTTGCAAGCTCCGTGGCGATGTTTGGCTTAGTAACTTCAATTTATGTCTGGACTTTTTCAGACTGAAGAACGCGACATCGCCGAAACGTCAGTCGTCAATGAAACGTGTACTATCTCGATTTTGAGCTCAGCACTACAATAAGCAGATGGCCAACATGTACAAATACATCAGAAATGGCCTAGCTCAGTTCATCATGAGTGCGGAACACACAACTGTGGCATAAAAATTTTAGTTCCATACAACACAAAAAGTCATGTCTAGGGCTGTCCTACGTGATGCCAAACCCCCTCCCCCGACCTCACTTGCACAGCTATTTCTTATTATGAAACAGGGACGCGGAACAATGTTGGAGTTTTAAAATGAGGAATGCGGAGACTTCCGGAGTGGGTAGGGAGACTGACGGCTTTCTAGGAACCTCTAAACACAAGGGTGCTAGCTTCACCTTTACATTTACATTTCGGGTGTTCTGTTGTAATTAACCAAGGAATCTGCAGGATGTGCTTCACTGTTTAGATCCTTTTCCTGATATAAAGAAACACGCCTCTGAAGGGAAAGAAAATGTAGTCATGGTCTGGTCAATAACCTGAATGACCTCACGTGAGGTCCTAAACACTGCATTGAGGTGGAATCAGGTGCGCTCCAACAAAACAAAAAGTGAATGAAGATCGGAAGGAGCGAGCGCAGAAAGAAAGACAAACTCAAATGAGTTGGTACGTAAGAGTAAGAAAGGTTTGAGACGTAGTGCCTACAAAGAGTTGACAGTACAATTCGCTCGAAAACTCGAACGAATTGATCGAATAAGTGCGGAGAAACGTTGAAGTTGCCTACGCAGAAGTCAAAAAGAATGTTCTGGCAGATCTTGAACAAGTCTCCATGATCGACTGCCATAAAACCTGGACATTTTGGTAGATTAGTTTGAAATCTCCTGTGTCCATTAGATTTGTCAAAATTTAACTTTATTACGCTTCACGTTTCGATGGTATCGTCGTTATCAAAGGCCCGAAAAAAGTTAAGTGCGGACTATTGCATTTATAGCACCCCAGTTAATCTTGTTCAAAATAGGTCTACTAGGGGTAATCTACCATGGGAAAAACGAATATCATAGTCGTTACAGGATGTTTTGTTGCGATCAAAACTCTTGCGCCAGGCGGGACTCGAACCCGCATCTTCTGCTTTCCGGGCAGCGATGTTCGCCTTACACCACCGGCGCTGTTTGAACGCACGTAACATCCGCGATATCCTCCAGGTCTGTCAGCACCCACCCGTGATACGGGGATGGGCCGGCCGCTGATATCAGCATGGAACCGGTTAAGCTGAAGACCTTACTAGTAACAATGCTTTAACACATTTGCTTAAGCCTGTAGCGGCTGGTAGAGAGGCTATATGTTGTTACAGGATGTTTTGATCGCAACAAAACATCCTGTAACAACATATAGCCTCTCTACCAGCCGCTACAGGCTTAAGCAAATGTGTTAAAGAATATCATAGTCGTTTTTTGCGGAAACGCCTTATAAGCCATAGCATGCCGTGGCGTGCAGGCGCGGCGACTAGCTACATACAGCTGATGTAAGTGCAGTCTTATCTCCTCTTTTCGATTACAGATCTGTGTTTTATCCGCTTCCGAATTGGGCAAGGGAGGGAACTGCAGGATGAAGGCAATTTTAACACGGGTGCGGTAGTGGGCCCACATCCCGGAGTCCCTTCCTATGCCCAATTCTGTGCTCAGCTCGTACAGAAAAGAGCGGTCTAGGCTTTTCGAGATTTCAAGGCTTATGCCCTGGCTAACCTCTGCTGCAGGCTGGAGGCAGCGGAATAGTGCGCATCGATAGGAGGCGGAGTCTCCGCGTATCTTACAAGCGCGCCTGTTTCGCAGGGCCTTAGGCAATTCCAACTTAATATAGCAGGCTTGTAAGGCATTTTCGCAAAAAAACGACTATGATATTAATTCTTTCCATGGCAGATTACCCCTAATCGACCTATTTTGAACACGATTAAGTGAGGTACCACAGGTACAATAGTGCCAGTTGCTCTGATTTTCCCAACCTTGCAACGCTACTGGAATCCCAAGAGTGTCAAGAAGAAATTACTCCACTACGAACGCAACTCGTCGCTGCTTTATCTTTATCAGTACTGAAAGCCCGCCCCACTATGCGACAGCCATTTAGGAAGTGGAACATCCTCGGTACACAGTACTTGCTAAATGACTGCCGCATTGTAGGGCGGTCTTTCACTGCTGATAAAGCAACGAGTTGCGCTCATATTGAAGTAATTTCTTCTTGACACTCTTGGGATTCCATCAGTGCCGTAGTATTGGGGAAATTAGAGCAACTGACGGTATGAGAGTACAGTCCGCAAAACACCGAGCTTCTTTTAGGCCTTTGATAATCACGACACCGTCGAACCGTCAGGGTGGAGATAAGGGATAGAGATGAATGCTTCATCGTGGGCATCTCTGCCCTTTAAACCCGTGGGTTAGTCCTTGATGAATTCGGCCCTCGTTCATGGTGGCAGCAAATTCTGGCTGATTTCTATAATTCAGTGTCCCCCCCCTCCTCATGGTGGCTGTATCCTCTATGTTAGCACCTTTCGCCAGTACTTAATGAATGCCTTTCAATCATTCCAGGGTCTTTTGAGATGATTGGCCTTTCCCACTCTTCCTTTATTGCTTGGTGAGCGGGGACGGCCTATAGTAGTTTGGCTGACGCAGCAACGAGAGTTGGTCCTTATAATTTCGTTGTATGATCAATCCACTGGAGACTAGGCAGTAAAACAGGGTTTTCAGACAAAGGGTTACTGTTTGCTGGAGGCTGTTAACACCACCGTCTCTGACCAACGACGCTCTTCAACTGAGGATCATTACCAAAGGTGTGCTAGAACTCACTCACGGTCTTTTGCGGAGGTCATGTGCATGAGGTTCGGAGCGTCGAGAATAACGTAGCGATGGACCTCATCCTCCGAACGTGGCGTCAAGAAGTCGTTCTGGACCGTCAAGTTCGATACGGAGCACATCTGAATATCACGGACATCGATTCCAGTCGAAGACGACACGCGCTTCAGTGGAGCAGGCGTCAAGCGTCTTAACAAGTTCTGGAGAGCGGATCGAAGAGCGGAGATGCTGGGGACAGCGGGGTACGGGCTGGTTGGAAGTGTCGATCGCACACTTACTGGTACACTGTGTGCTGTCCGGAATTTGGCCCGAACCTGTTCAGCCAATTAGCGGTGGAGCGCGGAATCCTCCTGCAAGCACGACCCCTCGTGACTTATTCCTAGTTCCAACGGTTCAATCCCTTATGAACGGCTCCACATATGAGTCAAATCCGGCAGCAGAATTCAGGCGACTAAGCCTCCAAGGGTGACGGCGAGGTGGCCGATAATGTGGACGAGTTCTTATGCAGTTTCGATGCACAGTTGTGGGACCATGTGGACAACAGGCCCACTCCAATAATGGATATGACTATTGACGAATCCATAGTCATTTGGTTTAACTTCTCTGGAAACCTCCGTGTTGTCCCTGTTTATCAACCGTATTTTTGTGGATGTTAACTACTCAGGCGCGTGTAGCGCAGTCGGAGGAGGTGCCGGCTGTCGCGTGCACCCGATACCAGGTTCCTCGTTCTGATTTCCTGCCCAGGCCACCCTAGCCTTCCATCCCTCCGGGTCGGTGAATTGGTACCAGACATGCCTGGAAAGGACAAAGCGCTGACTTGTTCATCGGATGGTCACCGCAAGTCATTATGTGGCCAAATACGTATTCAAATCGCCTCAACCACATCACGTAGAAGCAGCGTCGTCCTTCACCTTTTTATCCGTAACTAGTCGGAGAAGGCGCCGACTCTTGCACCACTCTGAGCTAATGCTTATGGTTCGAGTTCCGATCAAACATTTAGTGGATTGACACAATCATTAACTGTTTTGAAACGATTTTCACTCATCACTCCTTTGGGAAGTCTAGAAAGATGGGTCCACAGATTCATCTCTGAAAAATCCGGCGATTTCGCTCAACAACAAAGAAAACGGTAAGTAATTATACATAGACTCCTTTATATATAGTGGGACATAGATAAAAACTCCAGCTGGATATAATACAGACCTACTTTAGCCGCGTAAAACTGCCAAAGTGAAACAAAAACGAGGTGGACTTCCTCCCTAGACTTGGGTCCCCTTCTTTTTGGGAAAAAGCTGTGAGATACTTTCTGCCAATTAAGAAATGGATTTACAAATGCAAACAGCCAAAAGAGATGAGGGAGGAAACAAGGAAGATGACAGAAAGAATGGCAAAACTGTCCGGCTCGGTAGAGCAGCTCCGATTTCGAAACATATACCGTGCGACCGCGTGCGCGTGTGAGGACGCTACCGAATGACCGCGTGCGCGCGTGATGACGCAATTTACTGCAGTGCAAGCTTGCACGAAAGCTTTTTGCAAGCTTGCAATACAGTTAGTTGCGTGCAAGTTTAAAATTCCTGGCTGCAAGCTTGCAAGTTAGTTAACCGCGAGCGATAAGTCGCAAGTAACTTGTTTTCGAGGTCTAAACGTGCAAGTAACTTGTTTTGGAACTCATAAGGCGCAAGTAACTTGTTCAAAATTTTCTGAGGGGGTCGCGGGATGCGAGATGCCGGGAGACCGCAGGGGTGATGGGCGCGTGGTCCTGCGACAGTAACCTAAGGCCAGAGCTATGGCCTGAGTTATACTTCCGCGGGAGCATCCGCGGACGGGCGGGAATCGCGCCGGGGTCCTTCATCTGGCCAGTCGCCGCGCCCCGCCACGCCCACCGTTCGCGGTGCACCTTCAGTCTCGACGGGAGTATAACTCCCGCCTAATCTGGGCGAGTTTGCACGGCAACACTTCTTCCACGGATGTGGTACCCGGTACAGTATACCACAAAAAAGAAGTGGAGAAAGAAGAAAGGCAAAAAAAAAATCGTTGGGAGACGTGGAGGATGAAAATTATGACAAAGGTGCGGAAAGTTGTGAAAAATCTCCAGAAGTTGAGATTTTTCGTACAATACATATTTCTTATTAAAAACATCGCCTTTGGGGTTCTTTTTTTTTGGGGGGGGGGTGGGGACGGGGGATCATGATTGTGACATCCGTTTTTAAAATTTCGACCGATTGCGGTTGGTATGGATAAAGGTGGCAGGGTCAGTGCCACTAAATTCGTCGAAACTTCGCCATATTCGGTACTGAGCACACATAAGGGACCAGTTTAAAGTACTATGATGAAGCGCGCTGAGTTCGGTCTAATTTCGGGCTCATGGCCTAACCCTCGCCGTACATAAATCACAGCTCAGTAGTAAACATTGGTTCACTCAACCTCCTGGATAAATATTTCCGAAATCCATTTGCACAAATTTTTCGGTGAGCAGGTGAGGCGCGCGCTAATTTACTCATGTTTAGGAGACTGAAGAACTAAGAAGTGGTGAAATGACGAAGGGACTGCTGCATAAATATTAGGTTGATCAGAAAGCATTGAGCCGATTTTGAGAAGGTTCGACAACTTTCCTTTCTTGATCGGTAGTCGTGATCATCATAAATATAAATATAAATATAAATATAAATATAAATATAAATATAAATATAAATATAAATATAAATATAAATATAAATACAAATATAAATATAAATGTAAAAAATATACGCATATACCATTTTCTCGTCAAATTGGAGAGTTTTTAAATCAAATTGGACACACTTTCAAGCAAGCTTGTCGCTTTTTAAATCAAATTCAACATTTTCCAAATCAAAACGAGTGTCTCAAAGATTAAACAAGAGACTCTCCTACATGATTCGAACAATTTTAGTATTAACTTGAAGATTTTTAAATACACCTGCTTTAATAAGTGGAGGACATATTGCTTGAAGTTTTATAAAAAAATTTTTTTCTAAGGAAAAATAATGACCTAAATTTTTGTTTTAAGGAGCAATTAATCAGCAATTAATTATTGTGTTAAAATGAGAGATTGCAATATGCACTCTACTAGATCACCACGATCTTTATTCGAATAATTGCAAAAATTCAGGATGCGTAGAGTAACACGGATCTGGATGGTACAACAAGATCAGCAAGAAAAACCCATATCCTCACACCCCTGCTTCAAGCAAGCATTTGCAATATAGTCAAATAAAAATCGAATGCATGGCGCGATCTCTTCCTTCAATGCTCGTTTATGATAACTGGTGATCGTTGCCTTGGCGCGCTTGAAAGCAAAGTACAGTTCATTATTTTTCCCTGAAAAATTAAACTTTATAAAACGTCGAACAGTTTTCACTTATTCGGTAAGATGAATTAAAGAAACATCAAAGAAAGCTATACTAAATTTTCCTCAAACAAAAAATTATTCTACCCATGTTGGAGAGTCCCTAGTTCAATCTGGGAAACGCCCGTTTTGAATTGGAAAATGTTCAGTATGATTTCACAGGCGCCAATCTTGCCTGGAAGAGTGTCGAATTTGACATGAGAATGTGCAGCCACGTTGCCCTCATAACTCTAATCACGATGTCAATTCCACAAGAGCACATTCAAGCCATCGCCTTCTATGAATGGCGTCGAGGCAGTCGAGCGACGGCAACCGTTTGACACATCAACAGCGCTCTGGGAGAGGACACACTTCCATCAGCATCGTTCAACCGCTGCTCGCTTCAGTGAAGACACGGACTTCAAGGTGAACCTCGGTTGAGGCGCTCTCACGCAATGGAAGTCTCGGCCCTTTCCGACGCCCTCAAAGATGATGGAGAGGTTAGCTCCCGCAGACTTGCGACGAGACTTGGGTGCCATCCAGCAGTCCTCGGCCGCCTACAGACCCTCAACAGGGGCCGTATGCTCGTCTACCCCGAGTCTCCCCCGATGGGGGATCGGGGTGTGATAGGACATGCTGATATTGATTGATTTTCTCCCAATGGGGAGCACGAGCATACGGCCCCTGAAGAGTGCTGACGTGGTGGGTCCATCATGTTTCTACCACGGCAGACAGCTCACTGGGTATCCATTTGTCAGCCTCTCAGTGTGTCTCCTGCGTCCGCACCGAAAGAAGTTCCTGGAGGACCTGGTTGTTGGAGATGAGAGTTGGGCCCTCCAAGATTCCATCAGGCGTCGTGCTGTATGATGCCGTCGAGGAGAAGGCCCGCCTACGCAGGTCAAATCGAGTCTTCACATCAACCAGTGTCTCATTCTCTGGTTCCAGGATTCGCGAGGATTGTTGTGTTACGAGTCGCTTCCGCAAGGATTCGCCGTCACCGGCAGCATTTTTACGCTAATCAACTTCAGAAACTGGCGAACACTGTTCGAGAAAAACGGCCAAGACGTGCTTCTGTCCGTCTCCTTCACGACAGCGCTAGGCTGCATGTAACTGAAGTAAAGTGAAAAATTAGAAAAGCCGGCCTGGGGCCAGGCCCTCCACCACCATATCCCCTCGATGTCGCCTCTCTTTCTAACGCTTATTTCGTCTCCTTGAGGCATTCCTGGCGAATAGGAAATTCAAAGTGAAGATGCTGAAATGGCGCTGAGCGAATTCTTTGGCTTCCAGTCTTCCCATTTCTGGGAGAGGGAATCGTTGACTTGATCATCAGGTGGAAGATTATAGTAGTTAACCGTGGGGATTAAATTCTTAAGTAAATTCAGTTGTATTCTAAATAAATAAAAAATAAAAATGTTAAACAGCTCAAAACTTTTCAACCAACCTAATAGA
The DNA here is from genome assembly GCA_947396885.1 of Heligmosomoides polygyrus polygyrus. Taxonomy (NCBI): domain Eukaryota; kingdom Metazoa; phylum Nematoda; class Chromadorea; order Rhabditida; family Heligmosomidae; genus Heligmosomoides; species Heligmosomoides polygyrus. The sequence goes on along the minus strand of OX377203.1, from coordinate 22,268,458 downwards.
GATAAAAATGTGTGTTCAATATTTGGGTCACGACACGCATCCCACTTTTACGGATATCGTGTAGGAAGTGTGATTGTTCGGTGTATATTTAGCCACACAATTGCAGGCTTTGGGAAATTCTGTGTTTTATCTTTTGTAGATTTTTCCGGCACCAATTCTCCCTGAAGACGTCCCCTGAAGACTGGAAGGCTTGATTGAGTTGGAAAAATGAATGAAGTTCAAAGTCGAGATCGTACCTTTGGTCTAGGTCGTTCATCTTCGAGTGAAAGATTTCTTTTTTTCTTGGATTCTATATTTTCTTGAACTGGATTCTATAGCTATCGTCATAGATTTGCTCATTTGGTAAGGAAACGAATTCTTTCTAAGGCCATCTCCACCGGTTGGAGAAAATGGTCTCTATCCGACGACTTTCAATATCAATTGAAACAGTACTTTTATTCTAAAAGTAGGGCATTTTAGAGAAAATGATCAGGTGAGCGTGGACGGAACTTGATCTTATTACTATTACTTCACGACGGAGACTTTCTGTAATTTCATCATGTATTCATTGAAAGCGAGTATTTTCCACAAAACCTGTTGTTGCAGATCAATAACATACGTGAAAGTAGAACAAAAATGCTTAAATAAAAGCGTTCCAGTTTTACAAAATAGAATCCGAACTTTAAGTTGTCATAAATGGCTCCTAATCCAAGAAAATTCTATATATAGCACTTCAACTCCAATACGTTGTTGTTCGTTCAAGAATGACAGTGCAGCCCTAGCATGTCTCCGTTGGCATCAGGTCCTTTTCCTCATTATATGTGTGCGCCCATTTCAGCTAGTTTTCCTCCGTCATCGTGAGCTCTGCTGCTCTCTAAGATCGGCTCGATGTTCCAGCGAAATATTAGGGTGGGCCAAAAGTAATGAGACTCTCCATGCCGTGCCCGTATATGTCGTGACTGGAGTCCGGTTTCGTGCTTCTCGTATTTGTATGTTTGATTGCTACTTACTTAAGGTCATCTGAAAAGTGAACACTTCCGCTCTTTCCAGAAGCATACCAAAACTCCAGTCTGTCTCTTGCCTAAACCCCAGGCTGATGAGTCGAACTGTGTCGCACAAATCTCGCCCAATTCCCAACCCCGAGCAGCCTAGACTCAATAGTCACGCAAGACGAGAAGTACGGCTTCCACCTCAACCCTGTCAAGCATCGAGTCTGGGTGGGCCTGTGACCTGTTACCGACCTTCGTTCGCGGGATGTTCACGGCGAGAAGCACGCTCTGAGCTTTTGAGTCTGCGGCCATGAATCGGTATACTGGAAGCTGTTTTCCAAAAGCACGACGATGGTCTCAAAGGCCATGGTGAACGAAGTAGAAGAGATGGACCGGCGACTCGTACCTTTTCGCTCTCAGCGCTTCAAGAAGGTCCTCCTCCTCGACAACGCCGCTCCCCATCGGGCAGAAGTGACCACGGATAAGCTTGCTCAGCTGGGCTGCGTTCATATGTCTCACCCACCGTATTCGCCGGACACCTATCCATACTTCTTGAGCCTATAGGAATTCATGGTCGAAAGGGACACAAGGACCCAAGCAGACCTCGGCAACCGTAACGAGCAGTGAATCAGCACCAGGCCCAAGCAGTTCTGGAAGGACGGGATCAGGAAGCTGGCTGATCGATGGCAGCAAGTTCATTAACCTTAATGGCGAATACACTCCTCAGCACCGTTGAGTTGTAATTGAGTTATAAAGAGATAAACAAATTTGTTGAATTTGTCTCATTACTTTTGGCTCACCCTAATAGGATGAGCCAGTGTTTTATCCCGTCTACGATTATCTGGTAGCAATTCGCAGCGACTGGAGGCCCGGAACGTTTGGGTAGCCTGCGTAGGATCTGGACCACGAACCTCGATTTAGGGAGTCTCAACAGCTTGCGCCTATTACGACTGCGCTTCCGCTTCCAGCATTATCTAAGGCACCTTCTTCACAGTGTTTTACATTTTGTCTTCTGTGGAACGCATAACGCAGTGGGTGAACGAACCGACACAGGCGTGCACTTTGAATCAAAGTGTTGCGTTTTTCGACATTTGATGTCGTGTTTTTCATATTATTCAGAGTGAATTTTTTATATTAACGACAAACATTGATCAATGTTATATTGACCAATTTGTTGGATGACCCTTTGCAGTTTTTCTATATGTTGGAAAATTCCACGTTCGAAGAAGGCTTGGTTTTTAGAAGCGAAGAAATGCTGCAACTTATTTTTAACAGCTTGATAGGAACCAAAAGTTGTACCATTCAAATGGTTTTGAAGTGAGCGGAGCAAGAGGTAGTTTGATGGTGCCAGGGATAAGGGGATATATGTAGAGTGGATGTGGCGTGAGCTCCCAATTGAGCTCTGTTAATTTTTGACGGGCCGACAAAAAGGTGTGGATCTGGCGTCGTCATAATGGAACATCACGCCTTTGAGATTGGCTAGTTCCGGGCGTTTTTTTCTTGAGTTCTTCGTTCCCTTTCGATAGTTGGTGACAATCGACATTCGAATCAGTAGTTTGGTTTCTTGGAAGCAGATCAAAGTAGACTATACCCTTTTAATGTTAATGCGTTTGATGAGGTGGATTTTCGTTAATTCGTGAGGAACCCAAACATCCTGTTTGCTTACGTAACCAAGCTGTTGTGCTGAATAAACGCTTGAGCTCGATAAGTCAAGCTTCTCTGCCTTCCCTTCTCATACGCCGGTTAGTTTCGTCGTCACTAGTAGTGAATTCACGGACAGCATGTGATGCCTCTTGCACATTTAAATTCCCAAAGCGAAAGCGAACAAACCAACGCTGATACTGGCCTTCAGTGAGACAGTCCTTACCATAAACTTTACATAATTTCTTAGGAGCTTGCAACACTTTTGCCCTTTTGGAAATAAAACTTTTTCAACTTAGTTTGCTGTCAGTATGCTGTACCAGACGAGGTTGTAGGTGGATCTTTATTACTGCGGCTTGACGTTTCGACTTTCCGTCGTTTTCAGAGGCCTGAAAGTGGAGCAACAGGTTTATCGCTCTACTCCACCAAGCGCCTTAGCTGCCCTAGCATTTTCGACCCACTCCCGGATCACTACAGAAAGCCCGAATGTAAGAGACGAACTCACGCATAGGATCCACCGTAGGGGCTGGTATTCGCCCACACTAGAAGACCAGTAGAGGCGAATGAGACCCACTCAGTGGGATTGTCGCCGACCAGTCACTTACAGTTCACAATGAGACACAAATGGCAAGAAGTCACTCGTAAGAGAGGCACTCATTTCGGTTGTTCATTACCGGATTTAAACTAAAAATCCAGAACACCTCTAACGCTTTTCTTGCCCATATTTCTCCTTCAACGGCCAAAATGCTACACTTCATCCCAAAGTCTTTCCCGTTGTGCGCATCAATTCGATGTTCACCAAGCGGACTTCTTGGTAATCCACGTCTTTTGCTGGCTAAATGTTCCTTTACACGTAGTGCGAGAACCCTTCCCGTTTCATCTATATATTTTGCATTGTAGGCCGAACACTCGAGCTCGTAAATTGCCCCGATCTTTATGCAATTCCCAGTCTTCCATTTGGACATACAATGCAATTCTCCGACACGTACTGCGTATCATAGAGTCTATTCCGAACTATTTATGTTGTCGTTAGGAATGTTCACTAAGACAACATCATCCCGCAGTTGTGCACTTGCAATGACTCTCTGAATTTCAGCAGTGACCTTATCGGAGGTGAAGGGGAGCAGGAAAGGTATGTTTTTCAACTTAATTTTTTACTAGCTTGTTTTACCAATGGCGCCCAGCGGTTGATAGAACATAGTCCAAAGTCTATCCTTTAAAATAGTATGTAGTAATGTAAGCCACACTAGATTCTTCTTCTTCTTCTTCTTCTTCTTCACTGTCTTTTCTGGTATCATGGCACCAGTACTTTCATGTCCATGTGTAACCGTATCCGTCCAACGCTGCTTCGGGCGCCCTCTAGGCCGCTTTCCTGACACTTCCAACTCAAGGCATATCTTGTTGACGCTGTCTTCCTTTCCACGCGGACGTGACCGTACCATCGCGGGCGAGCTTCGCGCATCTTGTCCGCTATCGGCGCGACACCGAACTTCTGCCGAATGGCATCGCTTCGGATGCGGTCCACGCGGGTGAGTCCAGCCGTCCAACGCAGCATCTTCATCTCCATGACACTGAGGAGCGTTTCAACTTCCTTAATAGCAGGGCAACACTCAGCGCCGTACATCGCTACCGTCCGCACGGCGGCTCTATAAATCTTCGACTTCAGGTGCTCTGGTATCTTTCTATCGCAGATCACGCCAGTCAACGAGGTCCACTTGGACCAAGCTGCACTCACGCGTGAGTTCACTTCAACCATCCGTTTGCCGTCACAGGCTATTGCTGACCCAAGCTACTTGAAAACCGATGTGGGTACAAGCTCAAAACCGTTAATCCTAATGGAGCCGGACTCGTTTACCTCAGTCGTTGGGTACTCGGTCTTCTTGACGTTAAATTTGAGTCCGGACATCGCCATTCGTCAAGCTTGCACCTACCGCACGAGATTATCTTTATCATCGCAAGCGAGCATCACGTCATCTGCCCAGATGTCCATATGACAGGCTTCTGAAGATCTCTCGTAGTGGCATCTATGACTACAGCAAAGAGTAGTGGAGAAAGCGCAGATCCTCGGTGCACCCCAACAGAGAAACTCCATCGGGGTTCCTGCTGCAGCTTGCACTCTACTCCTTGGGGAAGAGTAGAGCATCCGCACCTACTCTATGAGTCCCTCAGGAACGCGGTGTTGTCGCAAAGCGTACTATATAACCTCACACGGTACGCGGTCGGAGGCCTCTCCAGGTCGAGAACGGCGATATGCGGCGGTCTCTGTTTCTCGCGATGCTTCTACACCAGCAGTGGTTCCACAACCAGCTTGACGTTTTCACAAACTCGTTTGTCGAGGATTCATGTTGTGTTGTGCAAAAGCAAGCGAATCGCACGGTAATTGGAGCAGTCCACACATCTACAGGAGTGCCTTTCTTCTTCCAAATCGGAATCGTCGTACTTTGACGCCAACACTCGGGAACACTTCTTCTCCGCTATATCTAGTTAAAGAACTTGGCCAACCATTTAACAGGGTACCAGAATTTGACCTCCATAAATCAGCTTCCAGGCCATCGGGGCCTGTCGCCTTGCCGCGTTTCATGTTCTTCAGAGCCTGTTCTATCTCCTTTACGTGATCTTGTGGACGGGACCGTGGAAGGGATGGCCGGTTGAGGAAATTCTATAGTGGAAATTTCCTCAACATAGTGGCGCCATCGCTTCAACACCTTTTTTCGACCTGCCAGAAAATCGCCGCCCCCATCATTGATGCCGAAAAACTTCTGTGTCCTCGGTCTAGCGATGGTGATTTTTTGCGTGTCGGTAGAGAAACCGCTCACCGTCATGCGTTTACATCACTACAATGAGTGGGTTTTGCAACACCCGCGGCGTTCGTTGCAGCCTTCTTCCCGTTCTGATACTTCTGCCAGTTGTCAGCTGTTTTGTCGCCGAGAAACAAATGATGAAGCGATTTCTCCTTTCGAACCTTTGCTTTCATCCGCAGTAGTGTCTGCTCGTCGACCTTGCGTCGTCCAGGCTTCTTAATGCCGAGTTCCGACTGCAGCCTGACGTATCGCGTCGGTAGCCTTTTTCCAGGTTTCATCGACAGTCGTGACGATCGGTAACCACACTCGAGAAATCGGAGCTACTTCCTTCTCTTTCATTCGCCTCCACTTCGCCGCATCGCCAACTTGCTGCAGCCTCGGAGCGATTATCTTAAAGGTGCAGACCAGGAGTCGGTGCTGTGGGGCGACCTTCTCATATGGCACGATCTTCTCGTCTGTGACAAGACTTCGGTCGTGATCCTTCAAAGGACAACGTTTATCTCAGTTCTGGTATTCCCACTATAGAACGAGACTAGGTGGTAGTCACGTTTACGAAACACGGTGTTCACTATGGTGAGGTTATGCGACTCTGCATATTCAAGGATACGCTCACCATCGGCGTTGCGAGACCCGTATCCGAAACTACCATGGCAGCTCTAACCGTGTTTCGTGGCGCCTACGTGTCCGCCAGCCACAGCGATGACGTCTTTCGACGGTACCCCTGCTGTCGTTTCGTCAAGCAGGCTTCGAAACTCATCATTGGCTTGATTGGAGCAGCCAGTGGGTGGAGCAGACACGGAGAAAAAATGATAAAGTCGCTTCTAAGCGGCGACAACGGTCTTCATCAATCGGTCGTCAGAGTGTTAGACGCTTACAGTCGATCCTGGAAACGTTCGGAGACGATCACACCGACACCACTGGTGGTCCTGGGACTTCCACATAGAACGCCTTGAAACCTCGTCCTGTGTCCCTTAACCTGTGGCACAACCACCTCGTCTCCTGCACCGCACAGAAATCAACTCTTCTTAACTCCAGTGCTTCAACTGCAACCAACTCGAGCGACCCGTCAACGTACCCACATTCAGTGTTGCCACTAGGGTCCTGCTTACGTTACTTACTTACTTTCGGACTAGCTCAGTTGCCCCCCCCCCCCGATGCCGTCCTCGCATCAGGGACCCTCCCATACTTCTCACACTCGCTGGGATCTGCGAGTGCGCGTCGCTCCCGCGCACGCGCACTATCTCGATACTTGACGACAACGTCGTCCTATTTGACCACATGAAGACTTGTTATTTACAGTTTATGTAATTAAATTCTCCTTTTGTATTTGATGACTCATCTGGATAATCTCGCATATGTCTGATCAATAGGCTTTTAGCGTGTTTATGATGGCATCAGCTGATAGTAGGCGGCGGTCGCGGTCCGAAATGACAACATCGCCGCTGCGAGAACTTAAAGGGCAGTCAGCGCCGCTGCCTCAGGGCTCCTCCTCCTCCTCCTCAGCTACAGTTTGCGTGGTTGTCCTCTTCATGGCCGCTTGTCTTAGCTTCGGGCTCTTGCCTTATTGCTTTATGCCTAGTTGTAGTCTCGCGTAGCCGGGTGACAGTAAAGTCTCATCGCGTATAAGGGCTTTAGGGACTAGACCCCAGGGAAAAATCACTTATCCGCATATTACATTCGCTTAAACCCATTTATTATGCCTTGTAGAGGGTAAAAGTGTTAGTGCCTTGTTCGCTTATGGGCAGTATAATCTCATCTCACTTAAACAATCACTGTTACACATTTATCATTCAGTTATTTTGCATATCTTGCGTTTCTCATGTATCACACCACCAATAGCAGCTATTTATTCATGTATTTCAGTCATTTACCAGTATCCATGACTTATATTAATCCAACTGCATTTATTCACTCATTTATCGTGTCGTATATTTTTGTATATTAATAATAAAGGTTTAATTACCCAAGTTTGAGGTATTAACCACCTGTGGAGAGCGTCTAGCTCATTTGGCCAATCCCGCGTAGCAATCCGAACTCGGATTTTGGCGAGCAAACCATCTGGTCAAGTCGCGTAGACGTCTCGTCCACTATACTTACATAACGTCATACACCATTTGATGTGACATGGGATCTTCGAAGGCCGGCCTGTAACAAGGGTCTGTCGCCTGCGACTGAGTGTCCGTGCTTGGTCTAGCTCACAAAGCGAGCAGTTTCCAGTGGTACCACGTGGAGGATTGGGCATCACCACCTAACCACGCTATTACTACTAGATAGAAATATACGGTTCACGCCATCTATAGGAAAAAGCCACATTAATTATTAAGCAACCCAATACAAAGTTCCGATCTCGCCCAGGGCAACGTAGAGTTCCGTTCCTTTCCGCTGGATTTTATACCAGACTTCTTTGCTAAGAACGAAGCACTGACTATAGTTGTGCCATCGTAAGTCGTTATTTAGCAGAACACAAAACAGGAGGAGGGTTCAGGTTTGACTTTCATATGAACCTTGGCATGTTGACTTCAACTGGATGTTGTCATGCAGAGCTACTAGCCAAGATTTTTAAAATCATTTTTATTTAGCTTGGCTTAGGTTTCGGCGACTTCGCCTTCGTCAGAGCCTAAAAAGCAAAGCTGCAGAAACGTGCCCTGAGCTGAATAAAGTTGATAACAATGTTAGCTAGCAGCTCAGCACGACACCGTCGATCATTCAGAAGTACTTAGAGTTTATGTCCGTCTGTATGTCTGGAAGGCTCACGAGAGACACTATTGGTCAGAACTTCGGTAATTGGTCAAATTTGAAAACTCCTTCTTATTTTCTGTTGAATATTTTTCGTACCATTAAGCTAAATTTTATTTTTCTTTTTTTCGAATTTTTCTTTCAAATTTTATTAGAATGGGTTTCATTCAGTGTGTGGCTTAAAATGTCTCAAAGGCTCATGAGGGATTCTATTGGTCAGAGCTTCGATAAAAAACCTGAATGTAACTCGTTTTGTTCAGCACGTACGCTCATCCTTTCCCGAAACACCGCGATTTCGCAGACGCTTAGCGAAACAATGTTTTCTAACATTCTCTGCCCACCAATATTAAAATGTGGGGGAGACGCTGTATGCTGCATTTTACAGGAATGTTGTGGCGCTTCTGTCTCTGGAATGCTGTTGCATTTGCCGATTATTGGAGAATGACGCAGAAAAATTGCATAAAAGGCGCCTCCAGCGGTTCATAAACACCGCTTCCCGTCCGCCGTTAATCGCAGTGTTCAAGAAGGAGAGGATGCGTCGTTGGCTTCATGTTCTTCTTCTTTCATCTGTTGTCGTCCTTATGCCCTCCGCACCAGTGGACTCTACAAATGTGGTGGATTTAGTAGCGAAGTTGAACGACTTCACGCTAGGTGACCTGCTCTCCCTCAAAAGGGTTTTCGACACAACGCAGAGAAAAAAAGAGGTAATGTTTTCAACCACATTCTCTGCAAATAACAGCAGCTGATTCTCACGATGGGAAGGGAGGGGGGAGGAGGGTGAGAGCGCAAAAGAATTCTCAGGTTAATCCAACTTCCTCTAGTTCTTGGCTGAAATGGAACAGCCTTCTGCTACGGCTCGTGCTTTCCTCCTTTCTTTAAATCTAGGAAAGCTTAGACAAAAACATTCTTGTCCTAATCTAACCTCTAAGGATTGTTCCTTCTTATTTTCCCGCGACGACTGCAGGGACCAGGTCTCGACCTAGCGGAGTAAGCGGAGGTTTGGGGCGCTTCTTAGTTATATGCTTTTTGGTTTTGGTTATGGTTATTGGGTTCAAGTACAACAGCAGGATGAAGAGTTTACATTTCATAGTAGTTGTTATTTTTAGCCATCATATTCCTTCAGTGATGAAGCAGAACAGTAGTTCAGATCTCCCATGAAGAAGAGGAACATGATGAGATTCACTCTTCAACTGCACGACGTTGACACTGTCGCTGAAAGCCCTGAAGAAGCAGAAAGCTCGGAAATTTCTGACTACGGGATGGTCCACGATCTTCGGGGTACGGGGATGAGGAAGCCATGTAACACTTTGACTCTACAGCTCGTTTCGTGTCGCTTTCTCAAAGTGCGGTCCTCCATTTCCGAAGCAGGGAAAGAAGAGGTACCTGTTACGATGACGACGTTTCTTACTCATTATAACACGCGGTCCACCCCTATTCTAGGATTCTGCTGGAGTGTGAAATTATCATAAAAAATGTATGAAGAATCCGTCATCACAACGGTGCCCTATTATAGAGAGATATACGGTAGGATTGGTTAGGGAAGTATGCAGGGGTAGGTTGATCGAAAAGTCTTGCAACACTTTACACTACTGTCTGTTAAATCTGTTAAAGTTCTTGCAGTACTGATCTTGTGTGGTGCCGTCAGAGTACATTCTCGAAGCTTCCTCAGGCATACTACATAAGGCCTCGTCGAATACGAATAAAGCAACAACGATCAGCGATAAGCAGCAGCATCCTACGACCTATCGTCTACTACGAATTTCTGCAAGGCCATTCCGCAAGGACTGCAGCCTCCAACATCTGCGCTGCAATCAAGGAAGAAGTCATTCAGAATTCCACAGTTGCCCGTTGGCATCAACGCTTCAAGGCTGGAGATATCTCTCTCCAAGATCAACCTCGTTCCGGGCGCCCCTCTGTTGTACTCAGAAGGCTTGCTTTACTGGAAGTTGCTGGATAGTGAGACCACAGTCACAGCATCTGTGTACGCTACCCAGCTTCGGAGCTTAGCGGACACCATGCACTAAAAACGACCAGAACGGGAGAATGTCTACTTGCTGCTCGACAATGTGCGTCCTCATGTCGCAAAGTGAGTCGCGCGAAAATCCAGGAGTTAGCCTCTGAAGTTCTGCCCCATCCACCGTACTTTCCAGACCTCGCTCCTTCTGATATCACTTGTTCAGAGCTCTGAAGCAGCATCTTCGAGGTAGAGAGTTCGATGATCGAAGTAAACTGGAAATGGAGGTTTCTGAATTTTTTTCCTCACAGCCCTCGATATTCTGGCGGAAAGGAATTGAAAGGCTGCCTGAAAGATGGGGCAGGACCTTAACATATAATATATAACATATAACAGGCGCATCCAAGAGTAGTGTTAAAAACCTTGCCTTACAATTACAATGTATATTCACATTTTTAAAGAATCATTTCATTAACTATTGTAACGTAGTAGCTAACCGAAACAGATCCATGAAAATAAATTCGGCAATTAACAACACAAATATTACCTATGAACTAAACACATTACAAGATAGCCATTTAAAACTCTATTCAGCGGACTTCAAAGATATGTTTACTAACCTGCCTCATAAAACTATTTTGGACAAAAACGCAGTTTTACTCAAAATCTGTTTTAAGAACGCTAATAAAAATTTCACAGCTTGTAATGGCTATAAGACATTTTACACTAATGAACCAAATTTGAATTCTCAACATAAAATATTTAATATGCAAGACATTATGGATCAGGTTAATTTCTTACTTAAAAATAGATATGTAGTATTTAGCTCAACTATATTCAGGCAAAACAAAGGTGTTCCTCAAGTAGGTAACTTTAGTGCACTACTTGCAGACATCACTATGTCTATGTTGGAATACGAATTTGCTAAAGCATTTGTGGCTAGTATTAATAGCATATTTATACCATACAGGTATATGGATGATCGACTAATAGTCCATAACTTAGACGAAAAACATGTAGATGATATTTTGAAAATAGTTTATAAAGATACCCTGGGATTGAAAAAGACACACATCAATGAACACCACTGTAATTATTTAGACGTCACATTAATAGTTATCAACAACAGAATAGAAAAAAGAATGTACAATAAAACAGATGATTTCAACTTTAAGGTTCTAAGGTTTCCACATTTTACGTCAGCGGTCTCCATAAATATCAAGAAAGCTATAATTTTATCGGAAACGTTAAGAATAGCAAACACTTGTTCTAACCTAAATTATTTTCTAGAAAAAATAATTGAACTGAAAAATGTATTAAAGCATAATGAATATGCAGAAGAGTTCATTATTTCAAACATAATTAAATGTTTATATAAACACAGATTTATATATTACAAGTTCAAACTTCATCAAGTCGAAGACAATTTAGCTATATTTTTACGGAAAACATTTGACGGATAAAAATATACTTAAATTAAATACCTTCCAAATCTTTTATTTTGTTGAAACTGTGTTTTTACGTAAAAAATTAATATTACTATATAAAGGAATATTTAACAGTGATAACGATACCGTTTTGTTTTGTTGCTGGTTTTATTGCATTCTGTTTTCGACACTGAGTGTGAGACGTGAAACCTTCCTCAATGATACAACCAGTTTTGCAGTATTTGAATTATAAATGAGAATAGGTATGGATATCGTTATATATACATATCAATTGACTGACACACACTTCCTTATTTATGAATGTGCTACTACGGAGTGCGGTAATAGCCAAAGGGGTAAGTCTTTCAATTTTAAGGGCTGGTGTTAGTAATAGTAATTATATTAGTTATGATAGTTATAATAATTATATTATTAAAAAATAAAAAAATAAAAAAAAATTATATATAATAAATTATATTCCATGTGCGACTGTCCTTGAATCCTGGCATGTTTTAGAACAGTATGGCAGGTAGTCGTCGAGCTGTCGTGCCAAGATTGATATCGAACGTTTATTCGGCTTACGTTTCGGCGTAAGACTGGAAAAGACAAGGGGAGTTAGAGAAATTACCCGTCCAAGAGTCATTTCAAGTTTCAGCCATCTCAAAAGCTAAAGGGAGAAAGAGACGAACCGCGAGGAGGACAACCCAACTGACCTTATGTAAACAGCCGAAGGCTGTGGAGTCACCCTTCAGATGGAGATAAATGTGGGTGAATGAGGTCCTCCCTTCGGGTCAGCCCCTCAGCCACCTTCCGGCTGGCGCCCCCCTGGGTCAAGCCCACAGAGGTCGGAAAATGGAGCCAACTCCTGGGTTATGGCCACCCGTTCCTCCTTCCTATTGATTGCGGGGTTCTTGAACGCAATCCACAGCGCCTCCAAGGCCTTGCGCGCTGCGATGTCGACTTCGCGAGCCAGGATCGTCACCGCCACTCCAACCGCTGCGCCACTATGACTTCGCAGCCTGTGCTCCCCAAGGGTGTGCTGACTTTGCACCTGTTGAGCCCGTCCACATGCTCCTTCACCCTTACCCAAAGGGGTCTGCCCGTCTCACCAACGTATTCCTCCTTGCATTGAATGCAAGTTATGAGGTATACTGTTCCTGAAACCCTACAGTCGCCTTCCCTGCCGAATGGGCAGACCACGCAGGAGGGCGTTTCACAATCGCAGTCATAAAGACGGTTCCTCACCAATTGCGCCTTGAGATTAGCTGGGGGCACCTCAACGACCCTAACGATGTCACCCAGGTCAGCCTTACGAACGCATTCTCGTACTTGAGCACTGAGAGCGTCCGAGATAAAAGGTACCGTGAAGGCGATTTGACCACGCAATTGTGCCCTGTGTATGCGTGCTGGTGCCCGTGGTTGACGGCCTTTGGGCATGTTGTGCGCAACATACCCGTTGGATAAGGCAATGCGAGATGCGATTTCCCTAGATGAGGACTTGAACTCGCTATTCGAGGACACCAGAGCAGCTGTTTGGAACATATTCCGAACAATGGCCCTCTTAGTACTATATGGGTGTGCGGAACGATAGTGCACAATGATGTTCTTGTTGCTGGGCTTCCGGTACCACCTAGTTTGGAAGGTGTTCCTAGAGAGACGAATTTCCACGTTGAGGAACGGCAACCAGTGACTCGTCGGCTCCTCCCTTGTGAGCTTAATGTGCTCAGCCTGATGGTTAAGCAACTCGAAACAGGCATCCATTTCGCTCTGCGTGGGACATACGATGAAACAGTCATCTATATACCGACAATACAGCAAAGGTCTGCGTTCCATTACGGGTCTCTCTATTTTTGACATGTACGCTATAGCTAGCACCGGAGCCAAGCGTTGACCCATAGCTAGGCCTCTAACCTGCCTGTAGTACTGTTTGGACCACTTGAATATGTTGCACTGAAGGCACTCGTCTATGAGCACCATTATTTGGGCAATATTGAGTCCAAAAAGGGCCAGCTGGACCTCATGCTCAATCTCGTGTACCGCTTGCATGGCATCGCCTTTGGAGACATTTGTGTACAACGAGGTGATGTCAAACGACCCCATCACGCAGGTATCTTCTACATTAGTCTCCCGGAGCTTATCCAAAAGGGCGCTGGTGTTAGGAAGGTGAGCTGGAATGAACCGTAGTAGCTGCGTAAGAACCAAGTTCAGCAGCCAAGATATACGGTCTGCAGGACCACCAATGCCACTTATGATGGGCCTAACCTTATACAGCGAAGGGTCGCTAAGGGCACCACCTGGTGGCAACTTATGGGTCTTGATAAGAACGTACAAGACCGGGCAGACGGGATGCTCACACTTCAGCCGCGCTGTAATGCTTCTAGGGAGGTTTGCTGACTTCGCAACCTCAACCCACTTTCGGATTAGACGGCGGAACTGTTTACTAAATTCTTCAGGAGTGGACTGACAGTAGACGGTGCTGTCCTGGAGGTGGAGCATGGTAATACTCCTATCAAGTTCTTGTGGTAGCACCACAAACTCGCCTCCCTTATCACTAACGCCCACTTTAATTGCTCCTGAAGCCGTCAAGTTCCGGATCTCCCTCAGACCTCTACGCTGATCAACTGTGAGATTTGGAGTCATCTGCCCTGCCACGTTTCTCTGCAGAACTGAGAGCAAGGAGGTGGCCAATATGCGGAACTTCTTAACCATCGCCCAATTTGGCTCCTGCGCACAGAGAAACGAACTAGGGAAAGGCGGGGGCGGAATCGCCGCGATGTTTGCGGTTCCCAGCTGATCGCCTTGCGCATCGATTTTTGCCTTGCAGCGCAATTGATTACTTTGTGATGGTTACTTTGTGGTGGTCGTCGGCTGGTGTGATCCATTACAACTTTTTGGCACCAGGTCAAACGATCACAGCAGAACAGTATGGCAGGTAGTCGTCGAGCTGTCGTGCCAAGATTGATATCAAACGTTTATTCGGCTTACGTTTCGTTGTAACTTCTTCAGAGTCTGGAAAAGACAAGAGGAGCTAGAGAAATCACCCGCCCAAGTCATTTCAATGTTCAGCCATCTAAGAAGCTAAACGGAAAAAGAACGAGCCGTGAGGAAGGCTGCCTAACTGACCTTATGGAAATAGCCGAAAGGCTGTTGAGTCACCCTTCGGATGGAGTCCTCCTTCGGGTCAGCCCCTCGGCAACCTTCTGGCTGGCGCCTTCCGGGACCAAGCCTACAGAGGCCGGCAAATAGAGCCAACTCCTGGGTTACGGTCATCCGTTCCTCCTTTCTATTGATTGCGGGGTTCCTGAACGCAACAACTCTACAGCGCCTTCAGGGACTTGCGCGCTGCGATGTTGACCTCGCGAGCCAGGATCGTCACCGCCACTCCAACCACTGCGCCATTATGACTTCGCAGCCTGTGCTCACCCAATGCTGTTGCATCATTGTGCATTATCGTTCCGCACACCCATACAGTTCTAGGAGGGTCATTGTACGGAATATGTTCCAAACAGCTGCCCTCGAGCAGCGAGTTCAAATCCACATCTAGGGGAGTGGCATCTCGCATTGCCTTATCCAACGGGTGTCTTGCCCACAACATGCCCAAAGGCCGTCGACCACGGGCACCAACACTAATACACAGGGAACAATTGCGTGGTCAAATCGCCTTCATAGTACCTTTTATCTCGGACGCTCTCAGCGTTCAAGTACGGGAATGCCTCATATCTCTTCAACAACTATGGCTACATTGTGTGGACCTCTTATCACAAGCCAATAACTACGCCTAACTTCATCACTATCTCTACCGCCAAATGTATTTGGCGCAATAAATGTAATGTAATGCGTTCGTAAGGCTGACTTGGGTGACGTATTTAGGTCTTTGAGGTACCTCCGGCTAATCTCAAGGCGCAACTGGTGAGGAACCTCTTTATGACTGCGCTTGTGAAACGCCCTCCTGCGTGGTCTGCTCATTCGGCAGGGAAGGCGACTCTATAGCGTTTCAGGAACAGTATACCTCATAACTTGCATTGAATGCAAGGAGGAATACGTTGGTGAGACGGGCAGACCCCTTTGGGTAAGGGTGAAGGAGCATGTGGACGGGCTCAACAGGTGCAAAGTCAACACACCCTTGGGGGAGCACAGGCTGCGAAGTCATAGTGGCGCAGCGGTTGGAGTGGCGGTGACGATCCTGGCTCGCGAGGTCGACATCGCAGCGCGCAAGGCCTTGGAGGCGCTGTGGATTGCGTTCAAGAACCCCGCAATCAATAGGAAGGAGGAACGGGTGGCCATAACCCAGGAGTTGGCTCCATTTTCCGACCTCTGTGGGCTTGACCCAGGGGGGGGGGGCGCCAGCCGGAAGGTCGCTGAGGGGCTGACCCGAAGGGAGGACCTCATTCACCCACATTTATCTCCATCTGAAGGGTGACTCCACAGCCTTCCGCTGTTTACATAAGGTCAGTTGGGCTGTCCTCCTCGCGGTTCGTCTCTTTCTCCCTTTAGCTTTTGAGATGGCTGAAACTTGAAATGACTCTTGGACGGGTAATTTCTCTAACTCCCCTTGTCTTTTCCAGGCTCTGAAGAAGGCGGTTACGCCGAAACGTAAGCCGAATAAACGTTCGATATCAATCTTGGCACGACAGCTCGACGACTACCTGCCATACTGTTCTAATAAATTATATTTAAATAAAAATTATAGTTTACAACTACGACGCGTATATTTAGTTTGTTTGTTAAGTTTAGTTAAACTTTAATATTGTGGTTGTTAGTTTATAATAATTTGTTAATGTCACTATTAGAGCCACATTTATTGTAATAATTACACAATAAGTTATAATCAAAAATTATAATTATATATATTATTATAATTATATAGTCATAACTGTAATGGTCACACATATTTGTAATTAACTATGAATAAGCCTTTTAATTTAACCCTTTCAATTTATGGGAACGTGTTTTACTACTTCTTTGAGTAATATCCTTTTGTTTAACTAACATTTTTCTACTCCTCCTATGTCTTCATTTTTAAATTCAATTTTATCAGGTATTGTCTGATTCTTCATTCTATCGTATTCATTCTTTCTCTTCTTTTCTACATCTAATCTACTTCCTTTTCATTCTCCTATCTCTCTTCACACAAACAAATTTTAAAGATGTCTTAAAATATGCTCCTCTTCTTCACTGAAGAGCCACGGGAGGAGCATTACACAAAGGTTCGTCTGAAGATAGTGGCGAAACGAAGCTTTTTATTTTTTCTATGTTATATAATATTTATTTTATAATTAAATAAATAGCACTTTACACATTTCTTTACTTCTTCGAACCTCTATTTTTATACTTTGTTTTGTATTAGACTGTGATGGGGAATATATCGTGGACAGAGTTTTTGTTTTAGCAAATAGGGACAGATTTGAATATTGTTGTGCTAGTGTTGGACGGCTTATCGATCAACCTAATATGTCCAAAGAAAATTCCTCGATTAGTTGAGGAAATAGTACTTTTCGCCTTCCATTACCCGTAGACTCCAGCGCCAGATTCATCCACCGCTTACAGCCCTTTAACGCTGAAAGTACCGCCAAATTCCGTTGCTGATGAATGTCATCTAAGGGGTTTTGGCGGTATTCTCACCTTAGCGGTTGATGAATCTGGACCTAGATTATTCCGTGAGTCAACCAGAACAGCGTCGGCGGTACATAGAGAAGTAAAGATGTCTAATGCGAGGTAGAGAAATCGTCCGTGAAAGGGTCAGTTATAATGATGCATCTGGACTAGGGAAGTCAGGGGCTGGATTCATTAACAACTTACGTAAATTTAACGGAGAATTGTAAGCTTATCAAGCGATATGGTGAACGATAAGCCGCGTTATCTAAACTTTTAACGCGGCTTATAGCTCACCATATCGCTTGATAAGCTTACAATTTTCCGTTAATGTTACGTAAGTCGTTGATGAGTCCTTCCCCAGGTGGTGTTCGCCGTGAAGGGCTTTAACTGGTATTCCTGGTTGATATGCTATTTGAATTATGACATCCATTTGATACGTGGACACGCTTCACCATTACAGAAGTGCGCAACTCTCCCAAAACTCAAAACGCTATCTCATGGTGACCCAAAAACTCAAAAAATCGCATTACGTAAAGATTATTGTATTGCCACTCTTGTCTGCGATATAATATGAAGGACTGAATACGCTTTTAGCAAAATGCGTCTAGTTTGACGGAGCAAAGCGTGTTTCTGCCTTAACGTAAAGATCCGGGCGCAATGCTACTATAAGGGGGCTAGCTCACATGTGAACGAGTTTTTACCCGTTTGACCTAGGCCTCTCTCGCTGCAACTTGCATTACACGTATGTAGGCGTCAGTTTGCGTACAATGTGGGAAATTCCACGTCACCATATCCGACTGCTACGCCTAAGTCGGTCGAAGCCCATGGGCTTCTCCCCCGTGGTATCATTGCGCCAAAATCCGCAGCACAACTGCCAACAATGTGTCGGATTTATCAACGAATTGCATAACTTTAACAGAGAATTCACATAAGAAAACTCACAAGGAAAGGTTTCCAACTCAAGGTGAGCTTTTGCAATGCCATTTTGACAGGATGTAGGGCCCTGTGAGCGGAGCGCAGAACCATAGTTAGTTTTTGCTGAACGTTTTTTCAAAGGCCTGAAAAAGAGGTCTGGATGCCTGCGTGCAACTATCATCAACACGTACGACACCCCACGAGATGTGCCTTGGCGGCGCAGTTGGTAGGAGGGACGCCTCATAGGAGCACACCGGAGGGTTTTTAAATTCGAGTCCGCGTACAGCCGTATATTAGTTTGTTGTTATTACGCTTTCTCATTCTCACAGGAGTCAATTTTAGACCATCAATGGGCACTAGTTAAAAGTTGCGACCCTGCCGACAAGACTTCGGTCGAAAAAAATTTTTTCGCTGAAACTTTGTCTGGGGGAGGGGGGTTATTTGGGGTGCTGATCACGAATCTGATATCCGTTTTTAACGATTCGGTTGGAGACCACCCATACCGTTAACATTGGTGGTCCAGGCAGAGTCACCGATTTCGCGGAAACATCGTTTAGGGGGGTTACTTGGGGTGCTGATCACGAATCTCGCATCAGTTTTCGTTTTACGCTGGAGTACGGTAGGTACGGAAGGTACGGGTGACTAAGGTAATGGTCACCGATTTCGTCCAAACTCCGGCGTAAAACGAAAAACGGATGTCAGATTCGTTATTAGCACCCCAAATAACCCCCTAGGCGAAGTTTGGGCAAAATAGATGATTATGACCTCGGCAGCCTTGTTTACCTTTGGCTACCGTAACCTATCGTAATCGGCCGCAATTTTAAAAACGGATGTCAGATTCGTGATCAGCACCCCAAATAACCCCGAGAGAAGTTTCCGCGAAATCGGTGACCCTGCCTGGACCTCCCATGTTAACGGTATGGGTGGTCTATGCTAGGAATCTATGAAACAAATAAAACACAAGCACTTATATCTCCATAGATGGCGTCCAGGAGTGTCTCCATAACTCCACAGATGGAGTCCAGGAAGTCCTTTTTATGGCATCCACAACCGCAATCTCTCCTTGTCAGAGAAGTGAAATCCGGTGCGAAGGTGGGAAATGGTCGGCCAACAAAACGTTCTGGTGAGAACGACATTTTTAGCACACTTATGTACCAATATGACCCTAGTTCATAATATTCAACCTAAGATAAGCGTATCTGTGCGCAGTTACGGTATTATTGGTGATATGATATGATATGGTGGTGGTGCAGATAAGCAAATTTGAAAAGCTAGCATATATTAAGGCGCACATAGACAGCCTTGTTTTTTAAGCACTTATGGCCCAAAATTGACCCATGTGATCATGAGAAAGCGTAGTAACAACAAAGTAATATACGGCAATACGCGAACTCGAACTCAAAAGCCCGCCGGTGTGCTCCTATGAGGCGGCAGCTCTACCGACTGCGCCGCCGACGCACACATTGTGGAGTGTCGTAGGAGTTGATGATAGTTGTGCCCACGCTTGCAGACCTCATTTTCAGGTCTTTAAAAAGGCGTTCCGCAAAAACTAACTGTGGTCCTGGACTCCGCTCACAGGGCCCTACATCCTGTCAAAATAGCATTGCAAAAGCTCACCTTGAGTTGGGAACCTTTCCTTGTCAGATAACGCGGCTTATCGCTCACCCTATCGCTTGATAAGCCGCACTATCAGGAACTTCGGCTGAAATTTTCTCTGTTATCTTGCTGTAAGTCGTTGATGAATCCGGCCCCAGATTTCCGGCCCCTCCGGAGAATTCACTCTCTGCTGCAAGTTGTGGATGTGCCCTAAAATAATAATTTTCAACCTTCATTGCGAGATTTTTCTCAGCCGTTTTTTGAAAAATTAAATGGACAAAAAATTGGGAGTAGAAAGAGCACAAACCGTAGGGTACTATCAGATTCGTTTAGGTGGTCGAGGCACTGAAGTCTACGGATCCGGATTTACATAGTAAAGCCCAGTTGTTCCTGGAGAAATATGACAGCCTTCCAAACGCCGGGAAACAATTCTTCAAAGAGGTAAGTGCTTGCACTGCGTAGCTACCCTCTCAAGACTATCGCCGCGTCCAGTCGCTGGAGCGATTCAGAGGTATGCAAGATCCCACAGGTCGCAGCGATAGTGTTGCGCGGGTAGCTACGCAGTTCGTAGTTACCCGCGCAACACTATATAGTACACCTCCGACAATGATCTTTTGTTCCCTAAGCCTTGTTATGTTCATGAGAGTAAAAACCTGATTTTATTATATGAAATAGTATAGCGGGATACGACAGGGCAGAATATTCAAAACTGCTCCTATGGATCCTATAGAAGAAGGGCAGACCTCCGGACTGCTCCAATTACCGTCCGATTCGCTGCTTTCGCACAGCATGAAGATCTTCGAGCGAATACTCGATAGAGAATCCGTGAAATCGTCAAGCTCTCCGACAACCAGTGCGGCTTTGTGTCTGGGTGTTGGACCATTGATGCTATACACGCCGCCCTCGTCCTGGTGGAGAAGCATCGCGAGAGGCAGAAGCCGGTGCATATCGCCTTTCTCTACTTGGAGAATGCCTTTGACCGCGTACCGCGTGAAGTGATATGGTACGCCCTGCGACGACATGGAGTTCCTGAAGAGCTCATAGTGGGTGCGAATCCTCTACTCTTGCCCAAAGAGTAGAGTTCAAATTGCAGCCGGAACCTCGATGGAGTTCCCCGTCTCTGTTAGGGTGCACCAGGGTTCTGCGCCTCCTCTTTGTTGTCGTCATGGATGCCATTACGCGAGATCTTCAGCAGCCTGTTCCATGGACGCTGCTTTATGCTGATGGCGTGATGCTCGCTTGCGAAGACAAAGACGATCTCGAGCGGCAGGTGCAAGCTTGGTGCGACCGTCTGGCGAGGTTCTGACTCAAATTGAACGTCAAGAAGACCGAGTAGCTAACGACTGACATGAACGAGTCCGGCTCCATTAAGATTAGCGGTACTGAACTTGCACGCACTTCGGTGTTTAAATTCCAGGGATCAGCAATAGCGCCTGACGGCGGTCTGATGGTTGAAGTGAACTCACGCGTGAATGCAGCTTGGTCCAAGTGACGCTCGTTGACTGGTGTGCTCTGCGATAGGAAGATACCAGAGGACCTAAAGTCGAAGATCTACAGAGCAGTCGTCCGGCCGGTAGCGATGTACGGCGCTGAGAGTTTGCCTGCGACTAAGGAAGTTGAAACGCGCCTCAGCGTCATGGAGATGAAGATGCTGCGCTGGACGGCTGGAGTCACGCGCATGGACTGCATTCGAAATGATGCTATTAGGCAGAAGTTCGGTGTCGCGCCGATAGCGGGCAAGATGCGCGAAGCTCGCTTGCGATGGTACGGCCACGTTCTGCGTGGAAAGGAAGACAGCGTCCGCAAGATAGGCCTTGAGTTGGAAGTATCTGGAAAGCGGCCTAGAGGGCGCCCGAAGCAGCGTTGGTCCGATACGTTACACACGGACATAAAGGTAAGTGGTATGCACCCTGATCAAGCGCAGGATCGGGAAAGGTGTCGTCGTAACACCAGGGACCCCGCGACGATGCGGGACAAACGCTGAATAATAATATTAATAATAATAAGCTCCAATGGATTCCATCCATTCCTCTATCGCATGTACGCGATTCATTCTCCGAAGTACACGTTCTCTGCTACGTGGTGAGGAACAGATTGGTAGAGTTTCAATTCAAAGTGTTTAATCTGTGGTGTAATACACGGGGTTCCTACTCCAGTACACCAGCGACTAAACGCCGAACAGAAGCACAAGTCCAAGTAGGAACAGTTTATTACTACAATAACAAACGGCAGTAGACAGCAATATGAAGACACGTCGATACAAGAAGACGGCGAAGGCGAGGCGACCGGCGAACCGATGGCGACGTCCTCCCGAGGCGATGGCGCTGGCGCTTGGCGGCTCCCTGGTCGATTGCGACGCGTTGCGCGCGCTCCAGCGGCGACTGACTTCGGGGGCGCCCTTATATGCGGCCTAGTGGTGACATGCTCCGCCCTCGCCGCATCCTATCGATCCTCCCCTAATGCGCGCGCCTTTTGGGCTATGGCGCTGACAGTGGAAACATAAATGAAACCAATCGGTATTGGTAGACCACTAGATGCCGTCAACTGTCCGACGGCAATAGTATTCCTTCTATTCCTTTAGTCATGTCCCTACGTCTGGACCACGTGTTCTGAACCCGGACGCATAACGTGGTGTTTGACGCATTTTCTGAACCCCGACGTCTACGACACGTTTCCTTCACACCGGCACACGTGGTACGACGTCTACTGAAGTACACTGGACGATGCTGATCGTGTGAAAAAAACACTGGTCCGCCCTTACTGATTCGCTTCACTGGTTCGCCTTCTCTAGTTCCACTACCCCCTCGCTTTGTTGGTCCTCTTACCGGATCCCATTTACTGGTCTTGCATTACTCGCCCCCCCCCCCTCATACTGGTCGGTCCCCTTACTGGTCCCGCTCCCACTGGTCCCCTCCTCACTCTTCCCTTTCACCGACCTCGCTTGATTGATGCCCCTACCCCATTAACAGGTCTTCCATTAGTGTTCTACCTTTAGTGGTCTTGCCTTTACTGGTCCCACCTCCAGTATTCCCCTTCTTTAACGGTCTCTCCTTCTGTCTCCCTCAATGATTCCTCTTTACCACACCCTCCCCCTTGCAGTCTCACCTTTACTGGACCCCCCCCCCCACATTCAGTGGTCTCTCCCTACTGCCCCCTTCACTGATCCCTTCTTCACTGGTCCCCTTTACCTTTCCGCTCTCCCCCAACCCTCTCTGGACCTTCTTTCAATGGCCCCCATTATTGCTTCCACCCTTACTGGCCTTACTGATCTCCCGCTACTGCTCCCCTTTCAATCCCCTTAACGTTCCCCTTCGCTGGTCCCTCTTCACTGATTCCCCTTGACGTTCAACACCTCACGGACCTTCCTTAGATGGTCCCCCATTTCTGTTCCCTCCTTCACTGGACTCCACTCCTTCAGGGGTGCCACCTTCACTAGTCCCCTTTACCACCACCTCCCCTCCTTCCCTGACCCCCTATCACTAGTCCACCTTTACTGATTTTTCCTTTACTGATCCCCTTTAGTGATCCGCTCTTTACTAGTCCCCTTTACAGGTCTCTCTTTTACTGCCTCCCCCCGGTTCTTCACTGGCACTCCATTAGTGCTACTACGGTCCCCCATTACTGGTCCCCTATTCACTGGTCACCCATCGTCATCGTCACGTCGGCTGAATCCGGACACTATTTTACGACATCGGTGGCACGTCTTTTTAACCCAGGCACCTGTTGAACGCTGTTGGTGAGAAGTCCTGAACGACCTTTGCGCGACATCAGTGACACGCCGTCTGAATCTAGACACCCATTGTACATACGACATTGGTCACACGTCTTTTTTACCCGGACACCCGTTGAACGCCGTCGGTGAGATGTCTTCTCAACCGGGACGTCCTTTGCGCGACATCATCAACACGTCTTCTGACGTTAGCGACACGACGTGGGTGACATCTCGTCTAAACCCGGACGCCTGTTACTCGACGTCGATGGAAGGCCAGGGGCCGGATTCATCAACGAGCAACGTAACTTTAACGGAGAATTGTAAGCTTATCAAGCGATATGCTAAGCGATAAGCCGCGTTAAATGCTCAGATAACGCGGCTTATCGCTCACCATATCGCTTGATAAGCTTACAATTCTCCGTTAAAGTTGCGCAAGTCGTTGATGATTTCGGCCCCAGATGAACCGACGGAAGGACAGAAGGACAGACACAACCGCCTACTCTTTTATATACAGTAGAATACCGAGAACGACCAGTCTGAATAGGTAGCTCTTGAGATTCGAAAAGGTAGCACTTGGGATTTGAAAAGGTAAGCGACACAATTGTGTACGGCAAAGCCAACCTCTTGGCATTGCGGTATGGAACCTTCTCTCCATGACTGTCGGGTGCTCCGTCTCTCAAATGTTCACATGTCGTTTTTCCGGGCGATGGTATACTGCAGGGCGATCCCGTAGAACCTAATACCTGTACCCTTCCAGAAGAGAGTGTAAAACGGAGGAGGTTTGAGGAGGTGTGCTGGCGTTAAAGGTACGAAGCATTTAGCAGTCTCCGTAGGTGCCGTCTTCTTGGTTCAGAATCAATGACGCCCTTTTTAAACTAAGATTTCTCAGCCTTCCACCAGTTGTCATACCGCCCGTCGTCAAAGCCAGCAGCTTCCATTGTGTAAAATGCTGCGCCGTCGACGCAAAAAGAAACCGCGCCAGAACCGCCTCGTCAGAGCGCTTTCGGGGAGCAGTTGTGGCTTCGTCTTGCTTACGAAAAATTGTCGAACTTCTTCTCAACCTGAGCAAGCTTATTGGGTATTGAAAACCTACGCGATGCATCGCATTTCGGCTCCAACTGTCACCTCCACATCATGACCAGGCGCTGAACCATATGAGGGATAAAGGATTGCTTGGCGTGCTTAAATTGCCAGGCTGAGGCAGCCTTACTCCTCCTCAAGCAGCAACGTCAACTTTTGTTTTCCACCAGTCAAGAGCTCAGATAACATGCGCTTGAGACCGAATAGGGATGTACGACTTGAGACAGTCTAGATTTGAGCCCATACCTTACCGTGTTTTCCCCACTGAATCTGTCGCTTCACTCTTTCCTTCCTTTTATAGTTCACGATACCATTAGCTTCAAAATGGTGAATTTTAGCTATACCGTCACTTTGTTCAAGAAATTTCGTCTTCGTTCCCGGCATCAGATGCGTGGAACAGGTTCCAGCCTCTTCATTGCTCATATTTCCTTTATTGCCTTCATTCAAATAATAGACCTGTTCCAGTCTAAAGGAGCGACACGGTAGCATGAGTAGATCCGACTGTTCCGCGCTCTACAAGGCTTTCCCCGAGTTGTCGAGCACTGGTTGGTGACTTACGTCCTTTTCAACTTTCCAGTGCCATAAACTGCGGTATCCAGAGAGCTATTTGCAGGACTCTGCACAGAGTAGACATTCGTGGAAGCTGCTCATGATGATGTTTAATTGCGTTGCTGTCCTATGCTACAGTTATCAGTAAATGAAGGTCTTGCGCAACGTTGAATAAATGTTCATGTGGCTTCAATTATAAATGCAGTTACGTTAGTGGCGAAAATATTAGGTGAGAAATAGGTTGTTGGACATTTAAGAGTGTTTTCGTTCAAGAAGATTTGTTTTCAGCGCTTTAAGCTATGACCTGAGCCTAAAAAGAACATTTCCACGGTGGAATGAAAGCCGAGCAAAACCGTCTTCAGCATTCACGTCAGTTCAGTTCCTAGTTGACATTATGGGCTTGTTAGGTCGTTACCTAAGTTCTGTCGCTTTTTGACCTCTAATTTCAAATGTAAGTATCTCGACTCAAACGTAACTTCATTAGGCGAAATAAAACCATTACAATCTACACATCTTTGCCAACGACATACTATTTTATTTATTCCAGTAGCATAGAACTCCGAAAATCTAGAAGCCGTAAATTCTTCGAGAGCAGATTCGCTCTTCGAGCTCGGCGTTTGCAAGTATCGTCAGCGCTCCTTCTACGCAACAAAAATGACCCGTTTCTGGAGTGAATTGTGACTTTTGACAAAAAAATGAATTGTCTACGACAATCGACAACGAAGTGCTTAATGGTTGGATATCGACGAAGCACCTAAACACTGTTCAAAGCCGAGTATGCCCCAGGAAAAGGTGATGGTGACCATTCGGTGGTGTGCCACCGGTTTAATCCACTATAGCGTTCTCAAACCTGGTGAAACAATCACGGAGGAAAAGTATTGTCAGAAGCTGGACGAGGTGCACAAGAAGCTCCAGCAAATCTATCCAGCGCTGATCTACAGAAGGGGACCGATACTTTTGCGCAACAACGCTATGCTGCAGGTATCGATGATTACCAGCAGATGCTCCATTCTTTGGGATACGAAACACTCTACCATCCACCATATTCGCCCGATCTATCGTCTATAGACCATTATTTTTTTCAAACATCCCGACGGCTTCCTTCGCGGAAAATACTTCAGGAACCGACGTGATGCAGAATCTGCTTTCGAAGAATTCATCGCTTCTAGATCTCCGGAGTTCTAGGCTAGTGAAACAATCAAACCTGCATCTCGTTGGCAAAGATGTGTAGATTGTAATGGTTCTTATTTCGACCTAAAAAGTTATGTTTGGGCCGAGATATTTACATTTGAAGTTAGAGGTTAAAAAACGACAGAACTTAGGTAACGACCTAATATTTAATTTGTTGCTAGATATAACTAAAAACGATGTGGCATCATAACATGGTAATAGGGCTTGTTCAACCCAACTGTAGGTAAGAGGAAGATCTGAAACTCTCGTAAGTACAGGTTACACCGGGGTATTTCACCCGGGGCAGATGTCTAGGGATGTGGACAGGACAGGAGAATCAATTTATTTGACTACTATGGCACCATCAGGGGGCGGTCCGTCCACCTCTGCTGTGCCCTGCTCCTCCGAACTGGCCTCTCGCGATCCTGCACCGAGACAGCAATCCAAGACAGGCTGCTCGCTACCTCGTACCAGGTGAGGACTGCCAAGACCGGCCGCACACGACCTCGACACCAGTCCAGACTGAGCCCGGCGCGCCTGGGCCCGCTTTAATAGGGTTGCGCGGGGGGAAGGCTGACCCCCTGGAAGGCCCATGAAATTTTCCCCAAAATTCTCAACGTGACCTATATGGTCTTGTAGGGCATCGGACGAGGATCACAGAACTGTGCTTCGTTTTTGCTACGGGCCACTGGTTGGTCCGAAAATGGCAAAAATGATACCGCTTCAGGGCGGGCTGGTAAGGCAAAGGTGACACCTGGAAAGGCCCTGTCGTGCTCCGAACTTACAAAAGTATTGGAGCTTAAATAAAAGTTTGATTACAGTAATATCCTACGTTTCCTAGACGAAGCTGTAGTGCACATTCAAGTGATTCATTCGCCGCCACTTGCGTCAGTGACTGGATGTCGTTGTGGATAGCGAGGCGGACTTGCGGGAGGGGTCGAGGGTTCGATTCCGGGAGTGAGGTTTCTGCGTCCCTAGGTAGACTGTCAGCGTTTTTGCAAATGAAGATTACATTTTGGCTTCTGTAGTGCACATTCTCCGCGTCCTAACCCCGCTTTCCTCCTGTTGTCGGATGTGGAAGAAGCTGGTTTTGTTGCCTGGAGCGATATCGCGCATCCATTGAACTATGCTTGTCTCGCAGAGGGAGGTTCCGTTAGGTGCTATCCCAATATGTCCTTTTTGGTATGCTCTCAATTATTTTTGGAAGTGTTTCCCTACTGTCACCTCATTCATAAACAAGATCGACAAGCACTGATTTGACCCATCATCCAGACACGCTCATCGTTCTTCGGATTTCTCCATGGATCTTTTTATTCTTCTCGCAACTTTCACTATTTTAGCTAACTGTTTCCAAGTACTGCATATTTTATCCAACTCGTGTGATTGGTCGCCTTGATGTGTGTTTCTTCTTCACCATTCTCTTACACGCGGGAGACGGGTCGGGGACATTGCAGATAGGACCACTTGCACTCACACCCTCTACTCTAGAGGTCGAGAAAAATTTTTGTCCAAAATTCATTCCTAGGGTTATTTGGGATGGGATGCAGAAGACCAATGTGGCAACCAATTTCGGTGCAACGATAGATTATAGAAGGTTACGATGGGTGTATAAGTAGCGGGTGTACACAGATTAACCAACACTGCTGTTTTTCACGACTCCAAAGGTCGACGAGAGATCAAAAGAAAATTTTTCGCTCAAACATTGCTCAGAGGGTTACTTGGGGCGCTGATCACGGATATGATATCTATTTTTAAAATTTCGGTCGATTACGGTAGATTAGGGTAAATATGGGTGACTAAATCTGTGTACGTTAGTGGGATCGCTTCCTTCTCCAATGTTGTCAGACATATTTTCCAACCTTCGACTTCGACTTTGATACAAGCAAACTGAAAATTTAGAAAGGGTGACAGATTCGTGGTCAACAGCTTAAATAGTTCCCGACAGGACCATTCCAGAGGCCGTATTCATGAAGCGGCGGGAGCGGGAGATAAGCGATATCATAGCGATATCATCTCTCGCCACTCTCTCCTGCCTAGCCCTCTCGCCTTGGTCGCTTCCCGTGAGAAGGAAGAATCCAGGAATGTTCATGAATACGGCTACAGGTGTCACCTATGCCTTATCAAGCTCCGAAGTGCTGGCTCTGAAGTGAAATCATTTTTGCCATTTCCGGACCACCCGTGGTCCGTAGCAAAAACGAAACATAGTTCTATGATCCTCGTCCGAAGCTCTACAAGACCATATGGGTCACGTTGAGAATCTTTGGGAGAAGTTCATGGGCTTCCCTTGTAAGTGAACACACGCGGCCCCGCCGCCGAATGGCCGGCGCTGGGCACAGGCGAGACGGACGTCCGTCCATCGATCGATCCCGCTGCTGGGATAACAACAGATACACTGGAATAATTCACAGAATTACTATCAGTACACTACACAGAACAACACCAATAACCTACAAATACATTACCACACCAGGAAGATCACTTCTGCAAGGCCTCGTGCCTCGCCCATTCTTCGCAGTAAGAATAAAAAGGCATGCAACATGTTGCCCTTGGGTTTCGCGAGGGATGTTGGCTTCGTGTTACTCTCGCAAAGACAGACTGTCATCGATAATATTTATTTTTTCATCGGCAATCAATGATAAATCAATCAGTGATGATGATGATGATGATGATGATGATGATGATGATGATGATGATGATGATGATGATGATAATGATGATGATGATGATGATGATGATGATGATGATGATGATGATGATGATGATGATGATGATGATGATGATGATGATGATGATGATGATGATGATGATGATGATGATGATGATGATGATGATGATGATGATGATGATGATGATGATGATGATGATGATGATGATGATGATGATGATGATGATGATGATGATGATGATGATGATGATGATGATGATGATGATGATGATGATGATGATGATGATGATGATGATGATGATGATGATGATGATGATGATGATGATGATGATGATGATGATGATGATGATGATGATGATGATGATGATGATGATGATGATGATGATGATGATGATGATGATGATGATGATGATGATGATGATGATGATGATGATGATGATGATGATGACGAGGGCTCCGCGGGGGGTGGGGTGTAATACTTCGGCGGCGACGACGACACTAGGGAAGGAGACTCTTTAGAAAGAAAAGAAAAAATTCACCGAACTTCGTTAGTGTTGAAATATTCGTGTCTTTAAATATCACGCACTTTAGACGAGAAAGGGAATAAAAAATAATAATAGAAATATTAGGTTGTCCGGAAAGATCTCGGCGCTTTGAGTGCTTTACTTTGAACTGCCATAACTTTCTCTAGTCTTATCGGATTTAGTCGAAGAACTATGCGTACGAACTGTAAGAATTAGCATTTTTTGGCAACTGGCCACCTGTCGACTTACTGCAGCAACGAAAAAATTAGATGGTCGAGATTCGACAAAATCCACGAACGCTGTTTTGGCTTGGTCCTGATTGGCGAAGGTTTTAGCAGAACTTCAACCCTCAATTCGTTCAGTTTTAGAGTAGTGATTTGTGAAACGTGTGGGCGGGCGTTATCGTGCAATCGAATCGAGCCTCTTCTGCTGACCAGTGCTGGCTGAAGTTGACGCAATTTTAGGTGCATTTCGTCGATTTCCTTACAGCAGGATTCGGTTGTAATCTTCCATGTGCGACTGTCCTTGAATCTCGGCATGTCTTACAACAGTATGGCAGGTAGTCGTCGAGCTGTTGTGCCAAGATTGATATCGAACGTTTATTCGGCTTACATTTCGTCGTAACCGCCTTCTTCAGAGTCTGGAAAAGACAAGAAGAGCTAGAAAAATCACCCGTCCAAGAGTCATTTTAATGTTCAGCCATCTAAGAAGCTAAACGGAAAAAGAACGAGCCGTGAGGAAGGCTGCCTAACTGACCTTATGGAAATAGCCGAAAGGCTGTTGAGTCACCCTTCGGATGGAGATAAATGTGGGTGAATGAGGTCCTCCTTCTGGTCAGCCCCTCAGTGACCTTCTGGCTAGCGCTCTCCGGGATCAAGCCTTCAGAGGCCGGCAAATAGAGCCAACTTCAGGGTTGCGGCCACCCCTTTCTCCTTCCTATTGATTGCGGGGTTCTTGAACGCAATCCAAAGCGCCGCCAGTGCCTTGCGCGCTGCGATATCCACCTCGCGAGCCAGAATCGCCACCGCCACTCTAACCACTGCGCCACCATGATTTCGCAGCCTGTGCTCCCCAAGAGTGTGGCGACTTTGCATTTGACGAACCCATCCACATGCTCCTTAACCCTTACCCAAGGTGGTCCGCTCGTCTCACCAATCTATTCCTCCTTGCATTCAATGCAAGTTATGAGGTATACTGTTCCTGAAACGCTATAGAGTCGCCTTCCCTGCCGAATGAGCAGACCACGCAGGAGGGCGTTTCACAAGCGCAGTCATAAAGAGGTTCCTCACCAGTTGCGCCTTGAGATTAGCCGGAGGTGCCTCAAAGACCTAAATACGTCACCCAAGTCAGCCTTACGAACGCATTACATTACATTTATTGCGCCAAATACATTTGGCGGTAGAGATAGTGATGAAGTTAGGCGTAGTTATTGGCTTGTGATAAGAGGTCCACACAATGTAGCCATAGTTGTTGAAGAGATATGAGGCATTCCCGTACTTGAACGCTGAGAGCGTCCGAGATAAAAGGTACCATGAAGGCGATTTCACCACGCAACCCTGTGTATGAGTGTTGGTGCCCGTGGTTGACGGCTTTTGGGCATGTTGTGGGCAAGACACCCGTTGGATAAGGCAATGCGAGATGCCACTCCCTTAGATGTGGACTTGAACTCGCTACTCGAGAACATCAGGGCAGCTGCTTGGAACATATTCCGGACAACGGCCTTCTTAGAACTGTATGGGTGTGCGGAACGATAATGCACAATGATGCAACAGCATTGGGGCAGCACAGGCTGCGAAGTCATAATGGCGCAGTGGTTGGAGTGGCGGTGACGATCCTGGCTCGCGAGGTCGACATCGCAGCGCGCAAGGCCCTGAAGGCGCTGTGGATTGCGTTCAAGAACCCCGCAATCAATAGAAAGGAGGAACGGATGACCGTAACCCAGGAGTTGGGTCCATTTGCCGACCTCTTTGGACTTGACCTCGGAAGGCGTCAGCCGGAAGGTCGTTGAGGGGCTGACTTGAAGGAAGGACCAAATTCACCCACATTTATCTCCGTAGGAAGGGTGACTCAACAGCCTTTCGGCTGTTTACACAAGGTTGGGCTGCTTTCCTCACGGTTCGTCTGTTTTTCCGTTTAGCTTCTGAGATGGCTGAAACTTGAAATGACTCTTGGAAGGGTGATTTCTCTAACTTTCTTGTCTTTTCCAGATTCTGAAGAAGGCGGTTACGACGAAATGTAAGCCGAATAAACGTTTGATATCAATCTTGGCACGACAGCTCGACGACTAGCTGCCATACTGTTCTGCTGTGATCGTTTGACCTGGCGCCAAAAAGTTGTAATGGATCACACCAGCCTACGACCACCACAAAGTAACCATAACCTTTTTTTGGTGGAGATTCGCCTTTTTTGCCTAGGAGGATCGTTGGTGTCCAACCACTGTCCTAACGTTTCTTGTTATCATACAGAATCCACTTTTCATCATAAGTGATGATTCGATCCAAAAACGGATAAGTCTTGCTGCGTAAAAGTGGAGAAGAACAAATCTTGAACCGTGACAATTTTTGCTTCCCACTCAACTCTTGGGCACCCCTCTTCGAGCTTTTCACCTTCCCAAAGCGTTTCAAAGCATCCGAAACAACAGTTTTACCGACGTCTTGCTCTCCCGCGATTCCACGAACTGTTTGGGATGGTTCAGCTTCAACTAATTCGTTCAACTCGTCGTCCAGGATTGCTCTAGGACGACCGCTACGAGGGTCGTCCTCGAGGCCGAAATCTCCGGTCCGAAATTTACTGAACCACTGGCGCACTGTGCTTTCTTCAACACTATTAGGCCCCCGCACTTGCTTTATCGAGCTGTCCCGGCTGCGGATTGTCCCAATTTGAGGTTAAATAAAACACTGTAGACCCTAGAGAAGATCCGCCACTCAAGTCAAAAAGAGCTTCCACCCCGAGAAGTGCCTTCTTTGCTACTTTCGAGTATCGGAAGAAATATTGAAATACGAGCCGCTCTGCCAACGCACTCCATCCCCGGCAACATGCGCGATTAGAGGCGATTTGAAATTCCGTGTTTCATCTTTTGCAGATTCCTTCGGCACCAATTCACCGTCCCCTGAAGACTGGAAGGCTTGGTTGAGCTGGACACGAATGGAGTTCAAAGTCGAGATCGGATTTCTTGTCTAGGTCGTTCATCTACAAGTGTTGGATGTTATAGCCATCGTCATAGATCTGGTCATTTGTTAAGGAAATGAATTCATTCTAAGGCGTTCTCCATCGGTTGGAGGAAATGAGCTTTACCAGACAGTTTGGACATCAACTGAGACATCATCAACTGAGACTAAGACCAGGGCATTTCAGATAAAATGATCAGGTGGATGAGGAGAGGACTTGACCTTATCACTACTACTTCAGGCTATTTTCATGCAACTTCCCGGACTTTCATTTAAACATATACTAAGGGCGAGTATTTTCTAGAAAACCTGCTGTCGCAGATAAATGATATATAAAAGTAGCAAAATTAGCCAAAAAATGCTTAAATAAAAGCGCTTCCAATTCTACACCATAGAGTCGCGAAATTTATGTTGTCGTAAATGGTTTTAATCCAAGAAAGGTCAATGTAGGACACCACTACTCTGATACGTTGTCCACCAGACTTGTCTGGAAAGGACAAAATGCTGACTTGTTCATCGGATGGCTACCGCAATTCGTCGTATGGCCAGATACGCACACAAATCGCGTCCTCGACGTCCCGTAGAAGTAGAATGCGTGGTGCATCCTGAAGGGAATTGAGTAATGCTGTATTTATCATTCATTTCAGTGACTTTTCGTTCTTGACCGTGATCTCTGCTGTTCACCAGGGTCATTT
Organism: Heligmosomoides polygyrus polygyrus; assembly: GCA_947396885.1. Lineage (NCBI taxonomy): Eukaryota > Metazoa > Nematoda > Chromadorea > Rhabditida > Heligmosomidae > Heligmosomoides > Heligmosomoides polygyrus. The sequence goes on along the minus strand of OX377203.1, from coordinate 22,235,263 downwards.
TGAAGTTCCAGCGAAATGGAGTGAGCCAGTGTTTAATCCCTCCAGAATTATCTGGTACCATTTCAGAGACACCGGAGACACGGAGCGCTTGGATGGCCTTATTTAGAGCACTTTCTTTATAGCACTTATTTACTGTCAGTCTTCTGAGGAATAGTTGGGGAAGAACCCGACTCATGAGTGCATTCTGAATCATAGTATTTTAAAGTTCTGATCTCACCCATGTCGACGAAGTCTTTCGTCGCTCTCGGCTATGCAATTGGTTCCAGATTTCTTTAAGAAGGGCTTAACACTGAATATATGTAGTTTCTCCACCGTAGATCATCTTCTAGGTGTTTTCAAGGAACCTTGGCCCATTAGCTTCAGCTGGATGTTGTCTTGTAGAGCTGCTAGCCAAGTTGTTATCATTTTTATTTAACTCTGCTTAGGTTTCGGCAACTTCGCCTTCGTCAGAGCCTGAAAGGCAAAGCCGAAAAAACCGAACTAAATGAAGTTGACATCAATCTTATCGTTAGCTAGCAGCTCAATAAGACACCATCAATCAGTCAGAAGTCTACTATTAGGATTTGCGACGTATAAAAAGAATAAAGGAAGGCTTTATTTGATCCCTTTTGGGATGCTATTTTTACAGGATGTCGTGGAGACGATCTGAATGCGTATTTGGCTATACAATCACTTGCGGTGGCCAGCCGATAAGCGCTTTATCCTTCCCAGACAGGTCTGGTACCAATTTACCAACCCCGGAGGAATGAAAGGCTTGATTAGCTTGAGCTGGGAATCCGAACCAGGAAGCTGGTATCGAGTGCACGCGACAGCCGGCACCTGCTGCTACTGCGCTACGCGTGTCCAAAATTTTTTTTTGGAACACTTCATGAATTTGCGTGTCATCCTTGCGCAGGTTAAATGCCAATCTTCTCAGTATGTTCCAGTGTGTTTAGTGTATGTTCAGGAACGAAAGTTTGCGACGTTTTTGATCAGATTTGATAACTTCTACTTACTTTTCGTTAAACACTTTCTATATTATTTAGCTCCAACACGTTAATTTTATTAGACTGATCTCATTCAACGTGTGGCCTAAAATATTTGGAAGGTTCATGAAGAATACTCATGGTCAGAACTTTGTAGAAAGGCCTCTTTTCCCGTAGATAGCAACTTTTCCCGAATCACCTCAATTTCGCAGAGACACAGCGAAAAAACGTCCTCTAACTTCTCTAGCCACCAAGACTAAAATTCAGGGGAAGCGCAATAAGCAGCGCCGTGGCATTTGTTGAATATTGGAGAATGACGCAGAGAAATAGCATAAAAGACGCCTTCAGCGGTTCATAGACACTGCTTCTCGTCCACCGTTAGTCACAGTGTTCAAGAAGGAAAGGATGCGTCATTGGCTTCATGTTCTACTTCTTTCATCTGCTGTCGTCCTTATACACTCCGCATCAGTGGACTCTACAAATGTGGTGGACCTAGCAGCAAAGCTGACCAACTTCACGCTAGGTGATCTGCTCTTCCTCCGAGGGACTGTCGGCGCAATGCGCAACGAGGAAGCGGTAAGATTTTCCACCACGTTCTCTGCAAATAACAGCGGCTGATTCTCACAATGTAGGGAAGGGATGGGAGCGGCAACAAATTCTCGGGGTGATTCAACTTCTTCAAGTTCTTGGCTGAAATTGAACAACATTCTGCAATGGTTTCTGCTTTCCTCGCCTTCTTCAAGCGCTATTGCCCTAATCTCGCCTTTAAGGATTGTTCCTTCTTATTTTCCAACGAGAGATTGCAGGGACCATGCCTCGGCCTAGCGGGGTATGCGACGGAAGGTTTTTGAGTCTGTTTTTATTAGGGTGTCCCATAATTTTCTGGGCTATTTGAATCATAAGTGTTTAGCGCGTTATAACTTCTTTATACCGGATCCAAACGGGATGTTCTCTTAGCAGAAAAAGGCGATTCCAATATGTTTCGCAATAGGATATTGATTACCTCTATCGGCCTGCTGCCCGCACTTTGGCAATTTCTCAAAATTGGAGCAGAAATCGACGTATCGCGACTTGTTTCTTCATCACTTCCGTTCTGGACAGTCTGCTCACAAAGGTATCGTTGCTTTGTTAGGTCCTGACGTGCGCAGCAAGTTCACGTGTGAAACTTGGCTCAATCATTTCCGGAAGGGAATGTACAGCATTACGGACAAGAAGCATACTGGAAGAGCGATCGGACCGAACGAACGGCGAGTGCTTGCAGCAGTCAGGAGGCAACCTGCCAGAAGCGTAAGGACGATATCTAAGGCTATCAATACTCCACGTGGCACTGTTCATCGTTACCTGAAACAAAGCGGAAGAAGGGCAGTCTTGCCAGGATGGATCCCGTATGCACTGACTCCTTCTCAGAGGTGAGAGTGAGTGGTCACCCCTGTCAGAATAATCTCAACCGCGCAAGAACGAATGCGTGGTTGAACACGATTGTGGCACAGGACGAGAAGTGGTGCATGTACGATAACACCACACGGGTGATCCAGTGGCTTCTGAAGCATACAAGACCAGAACGAATTTCGAAGCCGTCACCACATGGGAAGAAGATTTTGCTTTCATTTTGGTTCACGAATCGGGAAGTCCTGCACTACTCGCTTTTGCCGGATGGGCAGGCGATTGCAGCAGACTTGTTCACTGAAGATATGCTGGACACGAAGCGTAAGCTGCTTGAGAATACCCAAGATTCGGTACTATTCGTGTGTCAATGTATAATGCGCGACCGCATCGAGCGAAACGAACGCAGGAGGCGGTGGGAAAGGAGTCTATCTAAATCGCGGCACATCCTGCGTATTCACCAGATATCAGCCCTTGTGGCTATGCTGCATTTAGAGGTCTTGCTCCTTTTTCCATGAACAAACGATGCTCGTAACGTCAAAAGGTTCAGTGCGCAATCGACGAATGGATCGGCAGCAGGCCAGCTTCTTTCTGGTTGAATGCAAATAACTCTCTGCTCAATCGTTGGAGAAAGGTTGTGGCCACAGATGGAGAATATATCATTTGACTACCCTTGATCATTATCTTGTTGTAATAACTTTTAATAAAGATGGTATGATAGCCCAGAAAATTATGGGACACCCTAATAGTTTCACATATAAAGCAATAACAACAGCAAAATGAAGAGCCTATAAATCTATAAATCACAATAGTCGTTAGTTCAATCCTCTATCTTCTTCAACGATAAAGTAGAACATGGTGTTGATACGGTCGCTATTCAGCAGTGTGGGACGTGTGACACGATGCCGGATGGTCCCACGCACCGGGCGAAAATCGTGCGTCCGATAACGTGGAAACATTCCACCGACTGGCTTTTAATTGTATCCTTTTTTGATCTTCTTGTACTTAGTGGCCTGTGCCCGCATCGAAATTGTATATAGTCGTCGAACAGTCAGACAAAACGGTTTCGCAAAGAACTAGGAAAGGTGGGGGGGGGGGACTCCGGATTCTGCCTGATCGCAAATTTTAAGATGCCTTGTCGGTGATCATCTTCCATGATAATTCCATAGCTGATCTTATTCCACACCCTGTAGATAATTTGTTACTTAAGGCTTGTTTATTTTTCTACATTTGTTGATCTTGAATTGTTTGTATTACATTGCAATGTTGCACTCCATTCCTTGAACTTTAGCTGTTGAACTCTTGAAGTGGAAACCTATACGATCTCCTTGATTTTTTCACTTGAAATGAGGGTTTGCATCTATTTTGTATTTTTAACGAAATTTAACGAAAATTTTCCGTCAAAAATTTAACGCACAGAACTTTGTGTGCACCCTTGCTCTCCACCAGCGAGGCAGCGAAAGGATGGCACGTAAAAATACCCCCCCCCCCGCGCAATCGACTGGGTCTTCGCGATGGGACGCGCACCGTGGAGGGTACGGTAACTGCTGAGGAAGTTCACTTTGGAACCGCTCTTACGGCACATGGTTGTGGAGTTCAGTTGCTTACTGGGTGTTTGTCACATAGTCAGTTTTGCTCATACAGTTAGCCCTCTTCGAACCCACATTTTTTGAGGAATCGCTTCCATTGTTGCTGTTCTACCAGCTTGCTCCAAAATGACGGGTTTAAGGAGGTACCTCCGCTCAAAGTTAATCTTAATGAAAACTAAAAGAATCTACTTGCTGTCGGTGATAATGTCTGCGGTAAGAGTTCCACGATTATGAAATGTAAGGCTTCTAGGGATGAGACATGGGAGTTGGAGTTGGCTTCATCATTTGTTCAATAATTGGCCTTACAAGGAAAGGTTCCCAACTCATGGTGAGCTTTTGCGATGCTATCTTGACAGGATGTAGGGCCCTGTGAGCGGAGTCCAGAACCACAGTTAGTTTTGCTGAACGCTTGTTTAAAGACCTGAAAAGGAGGTCTGAAGGCATGCTAGCAGCTGTCTCAACCCCTACGACGCCTCGCGAGATGGTGCTTCCGCGGTGCAGTAGGTAGGAGGGCCGCCTCGTAGGAGCACACCGGCGGGTTTTTCAGTTCGAGTCCGAGTGCTGCGGACACTTTTGCACGTTTTATTTTGCTGCTGTTTTGCACGCTTTTATGATCACAGGAGGCCGTTTTAGACCACTAATGCTTACAACAAACCAAGGCTGTCTAATTGCGCCTTCATATTTGCTAGTTATCCAACTTTTCATATCTGCACCATATCATTTCCCTGAAATAAAAAGTCTTAGTCTATTATCAGATTAAAAGTCTCATATTTATTGTTTCCCTTTCAGTCAACAGCTAGGGTACAAAACGATGAAACAAGTAAAACACAAGCGTTTTTCACACCAGTAGCATCTAGTAAAAGCCAGTGAGGAACAGTCTTCTCACTGGCAAGGAATGACCACTCCTTCTTTGTTGAACGTGTAATCTGTGGGCGTAGAGAAGGGTCCTACGTGGACATCAACATAACCAGCTGCCACTCACGCGTATGACAGACACACGCCGAAACACTGGAGCACAGAAGTGTCGATAGGTCTGACTTATTATCTGCAATCAAAAGAAAAGTCATGAGTGGTACCCAGCTCGCATAATATTATATACTAGTTACCTATGTACTTTCAATATACCACCTCGGTTGCTGTATATTCCGGATGGAAAGTAGTCGGCAGACAACACGTTCAAGTGAGGACGACATTTTTAGTACACTTATATACATGGCCCGTTTTCATAATATTCAACCGTAAGATAAGCGTATTTGTGTGCAATTACGGTATCATTGGTGATACTGTATGATACGGTGGTGATACAGATATGAATAGTTGAAAAACTAGCTCATCTAAAGGCGCAAATAGACAGCTTTGGTTTGTTGTAAGCATTGATGGTCTGAAATTGACTCCTATGATCATGAGAGCAACAACAAACTAACATGTGCAAAAATATTGGCAGCACTCGGACTCGAACTGAGAAACCTCCTACGAGGCGGCACTCCTACCGACTGCGCCACCGAGGCACATCTCGTGGGGTGTTGTAGAGGTTGATGAGTGCTGCGCAGCCGCATTCACATTTTCAGGATTTTAAAGGCGTTCAGCAAAAACTAACAGTAATTCCGGACTTCGCTCGCACAGCCCTACTGACCCACCCCCTCCCCCCTCCCCCTCCTCAACTGCCCTAGCGTCCAGCAATCTGTCATCAACGTTTTCCTTAAGGCCCCACACAGTTCTGCGGCAATGCCGCTGGCCGATCCCCAACCATAGGGCAGGGACGCAGAGCTAGCCGTCGCCAGCGAGCGATAATATTGCCGTCACCGCTCCAGCGGCACGGGCAGAGACTGTCTAGCTCTTCGATGAGTCATTCCGCTCAGTGGTTCCCGTGGCCGCCGCTGAGCGGAATGACTCGTCGTTTTCGCCCTCCGCAGCCCGTCCCGCCGCAAAAATGTGCGGAGGCATTTAGAAGCTGATTAGATGCTGCCACTAATGTTGTCCAAAGTTAAGATACTTCTTCAAACATTCTAAAGCGTTCCTTACTCCCTCCCCTGAACGAAATTTGAGCGAGTCGATGGGTAACCCGTACCGACCATAACCTACCGTAATCAGCCGAAATTTTAGGAACGGATGTAAGATTCGTGATCAGCACCCCAAGTAAGCCCACGGATGAGGTTTGGGCGGAAAATTTTCTTCGACCTTTCCTTTACCTCTGGAGTCCCGAAAGTACAATAGTGCCGTTTTTGAATGTATTTGTTGCCTAGTCGCTAGTAGGCGTCTACTGTAACCCTGTTGTTATCTGTTTTGCAGTTTTTTCTGTTCTGCTTGAACGTGTAGTATTCCGATTTGATCGTTTTTCCATGATGAAGACCAAGTGCGCTTTAAGGGCCTTTTAAAATAAATCAATTCTGACAAGTATCTCGCCTGGGCTTCGGCTTTTCTTGACAAATTCAAAACGTAGGGAAACCATAGTCGATTATGTATGTCGCATTGAGGCATGTTTGTGAGCACTGCACCTCTTCTGAATCTTCTGTGAACGTTGGACGACGTCCGCGGTGCATCTTCTTGGTCCATACGCAACAGTCGGCTAGCACACGATGCCTTCTTCTTTGCCCGCACATCGCGTGGGTTACTGGGTCTCCAGTACTACTGAGTGGCATGCTCATAAGTACTGCACCAAGAAGTGTTGTAATCCCTTTCATTGCCCTCGAAGCTACGAGACCGCGTCATTGGCTCTACTGCACGGTGCGCAAGCGCGGCTCATCACGACGCATTGACTATACTTATGCTCTCCCAAAAATTTCGAATATTCGAATGGTTTCGAATACCGAAAATTTTCGAGCATTCGAAATCGAATATATTCGAAAAACGCGATTTTTCTGAACATTCGAATTCGAATACATTCGAAAAACGCGATTTTTTGAATATTCGAATTCGAATACATTCGAAAAACGCGATTTTTTGAACATTCGAATTCGAATACATTCGAAAAACGCGATTTTTCGAATATTCGAGTTCGAATATTCGAATTCGAATAAAAATCATTCGAATACCTATTCGAATGGGTCATTCGAGCATAAGTATAGCATTGACCCATTCGATTGCACAGGCGGTATTTTTAAGTGTCATCCAGCGAGGACCATGCCCGGGCAACGCACGCGCGCGCAACTGCACGCGTCAATTTGAGTATCGCTGCCGCCTCCCTCCTGCTTTGCCATACCTGGTTGCGATATCATATGAAGGGCGGGCCATGCTTTTAGCAAAATGCGTCTAGCTTGATGACAGAGGTAGATGAAAGATGATGCTACTGTCTTAACTTAAAAATCTGCAACACAACTGTTGACCAGATTCCTGCTGCGTCTCTGAAATATTCACTTCATGAATTGATACAAGCAGAATATGCGTGGATGCGTCCCAAAACGATAGTCTACACTGCAAGATTTTTTGCAGTTTTTTTTGAAAATTTCATACGATGAAAAAAATGCGGAGTAGAAAGTCTGGAGAGCATACACAGTAGGGCAATATCGGATTCGTTTAGGTCTTCGAGGCACTAAGGACGACGAATCCGGATTTACATCGTAAGGTCCAGTTGTTCCAAAGCAAATATGCAAGCCTTTCAAACGCTGGAAAACTATTCTTCGATGAGGTGAGTGCTTGCATTGCAAATTATTTCTGCATGAAAGTAGAGTCCGTTTTCCGAACAAAGCCGTGCATTGGCATGGTGGCTGAGAGTTCATTTTTAGTTGAACGCTGGACGGAGGAAAGAGAGAATCATCCGGAAAACTTTAACCATAGTAACCTGTGCTTGCCTCTCGCACTACAAACGAATGGGTTCCAAGATGGGTGTCTAATCGGTGCGACTCCGAGCCATGAGCGGCTCCACAAAGCACTAGTCGTGTTTTTGTCTGATCTCGTACACTCATCTGAAGACCTATTTGCTTAGCTTGCTTACTTAATACTTACCACGGTTACACGACCGGTCTTCACCGTCGTCGTGCGGGTCACACCATCGTTTCTATTCGTTTGTTATTTTGTCCCATTCAACCAGATGTTGTTTCCATTCGTGCTCTGAGAGACGCAGACTAGAAGCTTGATTCTTCCCAACTAAAATGGCACTGCCACGCGACGAAAGTTTCGGCCCACATAACCGAAAGAAACCCGGCTTGATGCTGAGTTCGCCGGTTTTACATCAGAAGACATCGCTCATTAGAGTCCTTGATGTGGTTGCAGTGTCGGCTCACGCCTCCGCCTCGTAAAACAGAGAACAATTGAATCGAATAGGTTTGCTTGGAGGTCGGTGTCCGTCAGATGGTTTGTAGCCCCCGGTGTAGCCCAAGGTCTGAAAGCGGTACTTTTTCGCCTCGTGTACGGTGCATGCTAATCGAACTTTCGAGGTACACGTAAGAAGACGCCTCAGTGTGCTGGATTCTGCCAGTTGATTTCCTTCGCAGGACCTTTCCGTGAACTGTGTCTTCCTCCGTTTTACTTGCAGTCTTATAGTTTCTCCATCTTTGTTTGCACCGCTTCCGCTTCAGCTGAAAAACTCCAATTCGAGAAGAGCACGACATCATCAGCAAAACATGATTCGAGAGGAATCTTATATCCACACGCACACCGTTTTCGTCTCAATCGAACGCTAATGATCCACGTCTTCCGATCTTATACCTCTCCTCGACGACCATCTGAGTTTGACATTCTAGCCTCCTTTGATGGCCTTGTAAGGCTGTGAGTAACTTCTTCCAGCTCCTCGTAGAAAGCGTCGAGTTAGTCCTCGTCAGCGGCTGACCTCAGTGAGTAGGAGCTGATGATACTGATCAGCTTCCTACGATGAGGATGATGACGAAAATGTCCAGACGAGGTGGCGGAATGTGATAGGTGTCGACCAGGTAGGCGACAGATGGGCGTTAAACAAGCTTACCCCCTCTGACATTGCGGGATGGAACCTACTCTCCCCGAATGACGGGTGCTCCGTCTCTCAAGTGTCCTATGCTGTTTTTCCAAGCGTTTGTCTCCTGCAGGGCGATCATGTGCAGCCTGATCCGTCCTACCGCTTCCAGAAGAGCGTGTATAACGGTGCTTGAGGAGACTGTCCTTGCGTTGTAGGTACGAAGGGCTTAGCAGTCTCTGTGGCGTGTCGTGGTCGCGTCCTCTTGGATCAGAGTCAATGTCTTCGTATACAACCTGAAATTTCTCGCCTACTCCAAGGACGACAGAGTCCATAATTCATACATCACCTTACTTCCGAAGAATTGTCGAATATCTTCTAACCTTGAAGGACCCTGCCAGATATTGAAAATCTCCGCTGTATATCGCATTTCGACACCAACTTTCATCTCAACGCCACGACTGAACTATGAGACGAATAAAACCTGTTTGGCGTGCACAAATAGTTGCCAGGCTGGGACAGGGTCACTGCGACACAAGAAGTCGAGCCATATTGTAACTTAAACTTTTCATGTTGTACCAGCCAAAAGTTCACATAACATGTTCGAGTATGAACGAACGACTCGAGGTGGAGTTCGAGTTCGAGCCCATATTTCATCCTGCTCCCTCCACTGGATCTGTCGTTTCCTTCTTTACTTATTTTATTTACAGCTAAATAATCCATTTATTAAAAAACCGTTGCATTTCAGTTATTCCAATACGTTGTTCAAGAAATTTCCTGGCCGTTCCCGGAAACAAATGGGTGGAACAGGTTCCTATTTCTTCTTTGTACACTATTGCCTTCATTGAAATAACAAACATGTTCAGTCTAAAGGCTCGATACGGTAGCATGAGTAAATCCGACTGTTCCGCGCTCTACAACACTTTTCCAGCGTTGGCGAGCACTGGTTGGTGACTTACCCTTTTTTCCACGCTCTAATGTCATAAACTGCGGTATCCAGAGAGCGATTTGCAGGACTCTGCACACAGTAGACATTCTTGCAAGCGTTTGCTCATGGTGATCCACTGCGCTGCCGTCCAATGCGAAGTTCTAAGTCAATAGAGGTCTTGGCCGCAATAAATGTTCATGTCGCTTCATTTATGAATGCTAGTCGTTACAATATTAATGTTACACATGGGTATTTGTAATTACGATTTTACGATTTACGGCTGTTTTTTGCGATTCACGAAATTTTGGGTCGCAAATTGTGAATTTTCGTACTATCTCGCAGTACAATCCATTTCCCCCATTCATACCTACCCCTAAGACCCTTTCCTGGTGAGTATCTCATTAGAATGAATCGTCGTTGTACTTACCCGTGAAAAAAAGGCATGTGCCAATGGTCGAGAAGACGACTGGACATTGCACGAAGCACTGTCTATAAGCTTATTAAAGCCTCTTTCGATACAACGTGTTTCAAGAAAAGAAGATAGCTAATCATAAGCCTAAAGAGAAGGCAGCATTCTACAGGTGCATAAGCTCTCGGATTGGAAGGGATAACGGGGTGTCTAGTTTGACAAAGGATGATGGTGAGCTAGCCTCTAGAAATGTGACGAAACTGGCTTGTTGGGCGAGGTTTTCCACAAAGCATACAATGAGGATCACATCTGGGGAAGGGATTCGTTGGATGAGATAGGTGAGGATCTTCCCCATTTTTCTCAGATGAATAACACAGTTTGGTTCCTAAAGGATGAGATTATTGATGTATGCATTGAGTGAGCGGCCCAAATCCTTTTCATTCACCCCTAACTTGATTCCTCCAAAGTTTATTAAAAAAATTTTATCCATTATATAGCCTAATCCTTAGGAACACATATTCAATCTGAGTTTTGTAAGAGCCGCGGTCCCCGTCACCCATTTATAAAAAACATCACTTCATATTCGCAAGAACTTTTAGAAAGATTCTCAAGAAGCATGTTTTTGCCTACATAGAAATGCACAAAATAATCTCAGACAACCAGTACGGTTTCCTCAATAGCAGATCCGTAGATATTGTGCTCCTGGCGTCTCTAGCTTATGATGAGATGATGTTATTCGACGAACTACCTCGTAGTCCTCAACGATCTGTTTTTGGTCTTTCGTCACCGAGAAACTGAAGCTGAACTGCCGACCTTCTCATCATGTACAAAATCCTTGCCAACAAGCCTTCCATCAACACACTAGAATTTTTGATGGGACACTGACGAGATCCGTAAGGGTGAAAGTCAAACTCCGAATTTCGATAGCAAGGACGCGAGTTAGGTAAGACTTCCCAACGTATTAGGGGGGGGGGGGGCAAAAGTAATGAGACACCCCATGCCGTGTCCATACATCTCGTGGCTGGAGTCTGGTTTTGTGCTTGTTGTATTTGTATGTTTGTATGCTACTTAATGAAGCCCATCTGAAAAGTTACCACTTCCGCCCTTTCCAGAAGCATGCCAAAAACCCCAGCCTGTCTCATGCCGAAACCCCAGTTTGACGAGTCGACCTGTGTCGCTCAAATCTCCCCCAATTCCCAACCCCGAGCAGCCTGGGCTCAATATTCACGCAAGATGAGAAGTACGTCTTCTACCTTAACCCTGCCAAGCAGCGAGTCTGAGTGAGGCCTGGTGAATTGTTACCGACCTTCGTTCGGCGAGATGTTCACGGCGAGAAGCACATTTGGAGCTTTTGGGTCTGCGCCCATGGACCGGTTTACCGGAGGCTGTTTCCCAAGAGCACCGCGATGAACTCAAGGCCATGGTGAACGAAATAGAGGAGATGGGCCGGCGACTCGCTCTTATTCATTCGCAGCGCTTCAAGAAGGTTCTCCTCTTCGACAACGCCGCACCCCATCGGGAAAAAGTAAGCACGGATAAGCTTGGCCAGCTGGGCTACGTTCACATGCCTCACCCACCGTATTCGCTGGACATCTCTCCATGCAACTACCACTACTACTTGAGCCTACAGGACTTCCTAGTCGGAAGGGACACAAGAACCCAAGCAGTCCTTGACAACCATATCGAGCAGTTGATCAACACCAGGCTCAAGTAGTTCTGGAAGGATGGGATCAGGAAGTTGGCTGAGCGATGGCAGCAAGGTCCTTGCCCTTAATGGCAAATACATTCCTCAGCATCGTTGAGCTGTAATTGAGTTATAGAGAGATAAAGATTTTTTTCATTTTGTCTCATTACTTTTGGCCCCCCCCCTAATACAGGATCCTGAATGATTTTAATTTGCTGCTTGGTGGGTATGATGATCTGGCGAGTGTGTCTGCGCATACCTGCAGAACGTATCTTGCTTGACAAATACTTCAATGCTATGCTATATGACATGAGTTGAACACGTTGCACAAGAACTGATACCTAACTGAGTTGTTCACGTATTTTAGTTGTTTTGTTCAGCTCTTTTATTAGTTTTTAACGCGTAGACTCATGCCTATGCCCAGAATAAATGAATAAATAAATAAATAAATAATAAAGGAGCATAAAACAAGGGCATAATGTTAGCATCAGGCAGAGACGTAATGGAAATATGTAAATGTTAGGTGTAAAGGAGCAAAACCACGAAAACTAACGAGAACTCGGCAAAACATCCGAGAAGGGAAACCTGAAATTATTTGAAACCAGCTTTGACATATTATGTACTTCCTGCCCTTCTCTAGTGAAGAAAAAAGGCAGAACCTGAATTAACCACAGACGACAGTAAGCCGTTCCAAAGTAAAATCACCCTTTTGCGTGAGTCAGTCGCGAAACTCTTCTGTCCTCCTTTTCTCCCTCAGAATTCTGTAATTATGTCCATGCGTAGCTGATCTTGCAAAGAGCGGGACAAAATCTAATTTAACTTGTCCACATAAAATTTTGTAGACATATTCATTATCCAACAAATTTATTCTTATTTCTAACGTGTTTTCGCCCAAATAGGGCAGCCGATATTTGTCCGACATGAAAAAGCTCCTTTCTCGTGCAATTTTTTTGTGGCTTTTACTTGAACTTTTTCAATACTTTTAAGCATAGCGCGGGAGGAAGGGCTTCACACAAGAGGTGTGCGTTATTTATTTCTGTAAATTTTTAACGACCATTTTTAACTAAATTTTTGTTGGTCGGCGGTTCGGCAACGTTTACTGTACGACTGCAATAGTATCTCCAAATCCCACAGTCACCCTCCCTATTTCTTTCCCTCCACACCCCCCCCCCCCCCCCCCTCCCCGCTAATACTTCCTTGCCTACGTGCTGTGTGATAGTTAGTCAAGCACTCACATGTGACATAGAGTCCCGACTCACGTGTCACGACCTTGCCAAAACGTCTATAAGGGCCTGTTCATACTTCGCGACAAGAACGACTCGCCGCCCGGGCAAACATGCACATCGATCAAAACTGAGCACGCGCCGTTGAAAAGTGTTCATACTCGGGCGCTGCGCTGTCGCTCTAGTCGCTCTTGTCGCCTATTCATACTTGCCGGTTCTGCGCACGCCACGCACGCCATGTGCGCTGCGCTCTCGTCGCCCGTGCAAAACATGCAAATCGATCAGAACCGAGCGTTCGCCGCCGAAAAGTGTTCATACTCAGGCGCCGGCGCTGCGCTCTCGTCGGTGTTGTCGCTGCTGTCGCGAAGTATGAACAGGCCCATACTATCGCCGACACTACACCGACGAAATTGCCAACAGACACGAATTGCGCCAGAGCTGCGGTCCCCAGCACGGGATGGTGGGCGCGAGAACAGTTGTCCTTCCCCATCGTAACGACGCTGAGTGCCACACCGACGACAACCATCGCAGCGGGACTGCGACGCGCCATCGCCGACGGTATGATGATTTCTTTGTGGCCGTTGACCAATAACGCGCTCCAGCGCCAACACATCGTCGACGAGTAGCACATTGCCGACGATGCGACGTCGGCAGGGTCTCTCCCGTCGGCGTTGGTCGGCATTGGTATGCCAGGGGCCTAACACTCCTACTTCACCCCGACACGTGGCACGACTTTTGTGACGCGTCTTCGGAAACTCGACGCACATTGGACGATAATGACGGAAAAATACTATTCCCCCTTTACTCCCCTCTAGTGGTCCCCCTTTGCAGATCCCCTCTTCACTGATCCCCCTCTTACTGATCCTCTTACTCGGCAAAAGGGTGTGAGTTTAGGGGTTAACGATTCACCGGTTTAACGGATTTACCGGCATTTTCGCGATGAATTTTCTTAATGAAACTTTCATAAATAAATTCCAAAATTTACCGGAGAATTTAGCCACTTTTTCATTCAAAATCACGTTTATAGCTGTCGAATGGAGAAGGAAACATACTACCAATCTCAGTTTTGAAGTAATTGCTTCTGTCTTCTCCAATAACTTGCTAATAGCGTTCGTGGTCCTCAACGTCATTAACGTCCACATCACGAGGCCGAGACAGGCTCAAGCGTGGGATGCGATTTCTGCCAAAAATTTACCCCCCCCCCCCCAAGAGGGGTGTTGGTACGACCCTCCCCCCTTTCGAGGAAATCGATGAATTCTAATGTTAATTTGTTTCTTATGTTGCAACAATTTTAGAAAATGTGAAAAAAAGGAAAAATAATTGTTAATAATCAATTAGTAAAGTTTTGACGCAAATAAATCAACTAAATGATTTTTTAGGCATGGAAATGACATGGCAATATCCTGAGCACCGCTTCTTCTACGGAAAGAAGACGTCATTTGAATTTAATATTTATCTAATAAAAATTTAAATAGTTGTTGTATTGGATAAAAATTTTTTTGATTGAAATTTTAAAACCGCTGAAATGGCTCGTTTGCTACTCAGTTTTTGCTGAGACGGCGCGACACATTTATCTGCTGAGAGATGTAACTACTGAAGCTGAAAATGGATCTTGCCGAAAGTTAACCTTCAATTTTTAGCAGGAAAAAAATCTCTCCCAAGCAACCTTTCACCCGATAAGGTGGAATAATTTTCCTGGAATTTTTCTTGGAATCTTTTAAAAAAGAAAGTGCTTTCTGAACAAGGCTTCCACTGGAGCTGAAACCTGGTGTTCACAACAGCACAGTTTTTATTTAGCACTTGTTCAAAAAATCAACCCTTTCCCAAGCGATTTTGCTTGCGATCAGGTGAGGTCATGCTCAATGTTTTTCAAAAATAAAGATTTTTCTGCCTGACGGAACGATCTCTAGTGCTGACATGCAGATTGAGAAAATAATCAATTTTATTCTTATATATATCTTAGAGTCGACCCTTCCTAAGCTATTTTCCTTGCGATCAGATGAGGTGTTGCTCAAAATTTTAATTTTCTTCAAAAGTAAACATTTTTCTTCCTGAACGGAACGATATCTAGAGCTAAAATGCAGCTTTACAAAAGCTCAATCTTTGACTGATACATAATACAAAATTTTATATGGAGCAGTTTATATAGAGCTGTTTTCGATGTGATCAAGAAGGACGGATCACTGGTCGATCGCTGGGCGATGTGATTGGAATATGCTAGACTTTTACTTTGTTCAACCAATCGTAGCTCGTTCAATTTTGATGGATAACATTCAACATACTAGAAGAAATTCTCTTTCTTATGATAAAACCACCTTTTAGAAAAGGCAGAGAGGGTGCGCTTTTTGCTAAATTGGAGTAGTTTTGCAAAAATGGCCATAACTCTATCAATTTTAAGAGCTGTGCAAATGAGGGTGGCACTCTAAAAACTACAAAAAGTTCTCTATCTTTCAGATGCAGAGCCAAATTTTGAAAAAAGGGGAGGGGTGCGGTTTCTCTGCGATTTTTGTCAAAAATCGCAGAAAAATCGCATCCTCCAGCCGCGCAAGATACTTTTTCTAAAGATACTTTTTGAAGATACTTTTTCTAAAGAGCGATTTTGTGAACTTCGGAAAGAGAATTTCTTCTAGTTTTCAGAGTGTCACCCGCATTTGCAAAGATCTCAGAAGTGAGCGAGTTTTGTCCATTTTTGTAAAATTGCTCCAATTTTTTCGAGCAAAAATCGCATCCCTTTGGCCGCGCATGAAGATGTCTTTTTTGAAAGGCGTACTGGTTGTAAAATCATACTAATAACGAAAAATAAAAGAGTCATTTGCAATCACCCGAAAAATGACAACTCGAGAAATGGCAGAGAAGCCTGTCATATCGAATTCAACCGTTTACTTGCATTCACAACAGCACGGTTACGTAAACAAACTGATGTTTGGGTTCTGGACCACTTTCTGCTGCTTCCAAGAAACCAAGCTATAGATTGTAATGTCTACTGTCGTCAGCTATCGAAACTGAGCGATGAAATCAAAGCGAGAAATCACGATCAAATGAAAAACATCCTGACCTGGCCGATCGAATAGGCATGATGTTCCATTGTAGCAACGCCAGGTCCCAGACCTGTATGATAACCCGTCAAAAGCTAAGAGCTTAATTTGGGACTGACGCCACATCCATCCTATGTTAAAGTGGGCCAAAAATAATGAGACAAATTCAACAAATTTCTTTATCCATTTATAACTCAAGGGATTACAACTCAACGGTGCTGAGGAACGTGTTCGCCATTAAGGCCAATGACCTTGCTGCCATCGATAGGCCAACTTACTGATCCCATCCTTCCAGAACTGCTTGGGCCTGGTGCTGATCCACTGCTCGTTATGGTTGTCGAGGTCTGCTTGGGTCCTTGTGTCCCTTCCGACCATGAATTTCTGTAGGCTCAAGAAGTAGTGGTAGTCGCATGGATAGGTGTCCGGCGAATACGATGGGTGAGGCATGTGAACGTAGCCCAGCTGAGTAAGCTTATCCGTGGTTACTTGTTCCCGATGGGGTGCGGCGTTGTCGAAGAGAAAAACCTTCTTGAAGCGCTGCGAATGAGTAAGAGCGAGTCGCTGGCCCATCTCATGAAATCATCTTTTGAAAGGTGCTTTTACTACCACACAGTTACTTGACAGCACATTTGATTGGTATTCTGCTTTGAATAACAACCTTTCTGTTGATGTTGTATACTTTGATTTATCAAAGGCATTCGATCGAGTTAATCACTCTAAGTTGATTCTTAGGTTAAGAGAAGTAGGACTCGATGGGACTTTGCTAAAGTGGTTCGTATCTTACCTTTCAGATCGTCATATGTGGGTGAAAATAGGAAACTCATTCTCTAAACGGTAATCCTGCCCGAGCGATGTGCCCCAAGGCGGTGTACTTTCACCTCTTCTTTTTGTTATTTATTGCCTTGACCTTCCAGCTATATTTAGGACTTACGCGTCAGTAAAAATTTAGCTTTATGCCGATGACATCAAAGTGTATGGAATTTACGGTAATGAAGACAAGTAGGAAATCCATGCAGCATTGAGTAAATCGATATACAGGTTAATGGAGTGGGCAGAAAAGTGGGATTTCCCGGTCAACCTTGAAAAAACGTATGTTGTGCATTTAGGACGAAATTATGGACTAGAATATAGATACAGAGAGATCGTTTTCAAAAACTGCGACAAGGTTAAAGATTTAGGAGTATATATCAATAGCCCCCTTAATTTTAAGACGCACATAAGTAGTATTTTTCGTCATACACTCGATCGAATGCCTTTGATAAATCAAAGTATACAACATCAACAGAAAGGTTGTTATTCAAAGCACAATACCAATCAAATGTGCTGTCAAGTAACTGTGTGGTAGTAAATTCACCTTTCAAAAAACCATGTTGTTCTGGAGGAAGCAAATTTCGACGTTGAAGCCAGCTCAAAAGTTTATCACGTAAAATTTTTTCGAGAGTTTTTATTGGTATTGGAGAAATGCTAATCGGTCTATAATTTGACACTACATTTGATATTTCCTTTTTTGAACCTTTCGGTATAGGTGTGACGAGTGCTTCTTTCCATAAGGAAGGAACGGTTTGGAACATAAGAGAAGTGTTAAGAAGCATAGTCAGAGGCTTGCAAAGACTTTGGGAGCAAAATGCAAGAATCAACAAACAACGAACGATCGATCAACAGGGAAAAACAGCGCACGCTTTGAGCGGGTGAAAAACAATGAGAATTACAATAGACAACGCTAAAAAAATCACCAGTGCTTAACCTAATACCAACTGAGGCAGTTTGTAAAGCAAATGACAGTTAAAACACCAATTAATTAGAAGTTGAGCACGAAGAGAAAGAACGACCCGCCGCACGGGATGACTGCAGACGTGATAATATTTTTTTCATTTCAGTTATTACGCTGTTTAAGACAGACGTTATACAGAACCCAAACCACATCAACACAACCAGAACAACAATAGGATAATAGAGCGTCTGTAAACATAGAGGATCAATAGGATGGTGAATGGTTGGATGACTGGAAACGTGGGGGACGTATCACCGGATTTACTATTTTGCACTGAATATAGTCGCTTTTACCATACGTTTGAACGAAGGAAGAGAAGTCGGCACAGTCCTCGTCTTACTCCATTTGTGATACCTCAAACCAGCTCTAACCGTAAAGAAGGTGGCTCTTAGTGAGGTTTTAAGTAATCTAAAAAACAGTTTATCGGTTCCACCCCTAATGACTGAGGGTCGTAGGGTGTAGAATTTTGTGCAGGAAACTGGGATCAAGTAGTTGATTAGTTTATAGACCATAACTATATCGAAGTAGTATCTCCTTCACTTGAGTGATGGAATACCCAGAAAAGCACTCCTAGCTCTAGGGATTCTGCCGTACAGAAATCCACCATTTTGCAATGGAACCATCCTGGTGAAATTGTTCTGAATCTTCTATATCATCAGAACATCTTTCTGTTTCAGGGGAGAACAAGGAGCATGAACTTTCGACGAGCGGTCTCACGTACACCTTGTAAGCTTTAAGAAGGACTTCTTTATGCCTAGTCGTCAATGCCTTAAATATATGGAAGATTCTAACGCTAGCTTTTCTGCAAATAGCTTTTATATGAGGACTGGACTAGCTTCTCCGTATAAGAAAAGCCTAGGTCCTTAATCTCATTCACTCTAGAGATTAGCTGACCAGATACTGAGTATGAACAAGGCAGCTCAGAGGAGCCGATTCATAAATGATACGTTTTCTGTAGAGCAAGTGGTAACTGCCAAATAACGGAAAACATGTAAAGCTTGTCAATGGCCGACTGAATAGCATCGGTTCCCGAGCAGAGGAAACTTCTCTGTAAATATTCAAGTCATCAGCATATTCCACGGAGGTTCCTTCTTTCAAGAGAAGATCCTCAAGTTCTGCGACGTAAGTATTAAACAGAGTAGGTGAAAGGACGCCACCTTGCGGAACACCGCTATGCAGGCTATAAACATTGGAGAAAGTTCCGTTTACACACACTTGATATGTTCTACCTGATCAGAACTCATGTACTCAACTGACAACTTTATCATGTATTCCGAGAGCCTACAGGCGGTGAATCAGTTTGGGATGACTAACCCTATCGAAAGCCTTTGCAAAGTCAAAATATACCACGTCTATGGTTTTATTATTATCTATAGCCGCAGTCCAGTCATTTAGGCATTCCAGCATATTAGTTTAGATAGATTTACCGCTTACAAACCCATGTTGAGACGCACGAAAGATCCTGTTAGAATTCAGGTGCTCCAAGATATGCTTATTCAATATCTTTTCGAACAACCTGCAAAATATTGAGGTAATACTCACTGGTCTATAATTTGGAGGATCAGAAACAGGCTCTTTCTTCAAAATGGGAGTAACGTAGGGAAGCTTCCACAAAGAAGGACTTCTGAAAAGGTGATGGGCTGGTTGAAGAGATAGGCCAAGAGAAAGGCAATTGCATGTGTTATATTCCTAATAAAGGTGAAAGGAATTTCGTCAGGAGTAACGGAGTTTGAAGCAGGCCATCTAGAGAGGTGCTCGTAGACGGTAGTAGCGTCGAAATAAGGGTAATCCGTCATTTTATTTGGAATGGAAAAGCTAACAAGAGGAAGGGTTCCATCGTCTTTAGAAAAACTTTGGCAAATTTGTCTGCAAGCGTATTAGCTTTGTCGAAATCTGTGGGAAAGTACCGTCCATCCACCTTAAGACCAAACAGGTGCTGCCTTTTAGATAATTTGCTTTTTAGGTACCGGAAGAAGGCACCTCTCTGTTTTGAATTCGTTATCCTTTTCTCCAGGTTTTTATTATACTTATCTACAGTACCGCGCATGTCTTTTGGTCAATTCCCGAAAAAGCCGCTTTGGGGCGTTCCAAAGCGGCTTTTTTATATAACTTTCTATAAAATTAAGCACTTGTAAAAATAAACAAATATTTGAGCTCAGCAGGCAAAGCTCTATCTTTTGACACATAAATCAATCGAGTTAAACAATGCATATAGGTGGACATAATCAATCGAGTGGGCGCGAGAACCTGTAGAGTGACCGTTTCGGGAGTTTTATCGGAAATTTCCGGCAGCCCTACTCAGAAATTGCCTTAGGACTGTGAAGCTTGCTTTTGGAGTGCGCCGTGAACAATGCATACAGAATCGAACCTATCAATCGAGCAGGCGCGACCACCCGCAAATTGCACGCGCGAGCGTGTTCGGAGCGCAATAACTCTGTCGAGATCGATTCGTTCCGGCTGCGGCTTGTGGATTTTGTAGGTAGTAGAAAGGTTTAGTAGTCCGCGAACGTGCAGCTTTATAGCTTCTTAACAAGCGAAATTATTGCGGCGCGAAAATGCAGGTTAGCCATGTGTGACACGATTTTTTTCGAATTCAGTCGACTCCTGCAGGAAGACTCGGCGTGCTAACGGAATGCAGACGCGTGCGTTAGCAGAGCGCTGAACGCACTTTACGATGACATGCTCACCACTCCTCAGCTGCTTGAACTGCCTTGGCCTCATCTTCCAGTTTAGAGCGGCGCAAGATAGCGGTTAGAGTTCGTTGTGCTCTTACTCACCCAGATTTGAGCCTTCAAATCTCACAATGGTACCGTTATCTTCAGCTCTAAGAGCTCTATCGAACGGTTGCACTCTCGACCAATTTCGGAAAAATGGATTTTTCGGCGATTTCCCATCGAGGACGTGGGCGCTCGAGTCGAGCCTGCGCAGACGAT